>CM036943.2:3394710-3756021 GCA_020352615.2 Yoshiicerus persimilis
TGGCATTACCCACGAAAATGTCGAAACTCTTTTGGATAAGAATCGTGATTGGTCCTACACTTCTGGCACTTATTCTCCTAACAGAAATGTACAGAAGCTTCGTAACTGCAGATCTGACGGAACCGCCTCCCAACAAGAAAATCGAGTCTATTAAAGATTTGATGCATTTACCAGACGTAAAATCATTCTGGCCTCCTGAGGGACATGACGACTTCAATCCATCTTATGTCTCTCATCAAGCAATTAATCTTGCGCTAGTCAGGCTTCGTCGGTATAAAAACAAAACCATCCAAAATCATTTTCTCGGAGATGGCTGGGTAACAAAAATGGAAAACATTGATCCTGGTTTAAGGAAGTTTATTGAGGATACTTTTCAATTGTGCAATTCACACAATACTTGTATGACGGGCGCCTTCACAAGGTCAATTTTTGTCAACTATAATAAACACAAGTCACCAATTAACGACAGTGTTCTTAAAAAGTCATTTCGCTATCCTCCAGGGTTTCCGACTGTTTCCCCTCAAAAGTGGATTTCCCAGTGCGAAAATTCCATTTTCATTGACAAGACTTCTAACTTGCATCGTTTTCTCCATGAATCCCACTGGAGATCAGAAAGTGGAAATATTATTCCCAGACGGAGTCTCTATTTTGGCAAGGATCCTTTATTTCCACAACCGTATACATCATTGTTTTCCAGCGGAGTAGTTCCACTAATGAATTCCTTTGTCCACAAGAAATCAAGTGTTCTGTTTCATTCAGGTCTTTTTCACGCTTGGTTAGATGCATTTAAAAGGTACAACTACTCTGAATGCAAGGAGTGCCTTGCAAAGGAAACCCCAAAACCTGTGTCATTTGAAAACACAAATATTTCTAGTATATTTTACTTAGTCGGTGCTGCACTATTAGTTGCACTACTCGCTGTGCTTTATGAGTACATTGATGGATCAATTATGTATCATATCCAGAGACACGCATACTACATGTTACCACTGACAAATCCAAGAAGATACTAATTAATGGGATTAGAAAAAGTTATCTTTCAAATCCCCAAAATCGCCATAAAAATTATCAAATTATTAACACCTAAGGGTCAATCATAGACAATTTACGAAGATGTTTTGAGAATTTGCTTTGACAAACAAACTTTGTATCTATATTTTAATTAGTATTTGGCAATAGTGTCACTGCCATAATGTTATTGGGTTACTGGCTCCTTTATTAAGAAATCTGGCAATATAACTTAAACATTTTTCTGGAAATGAAACCGTGCAGTTTTTCAAAACGGAGAATTGACTTACTAGCTGAATATGCCATGACGTTATTTAATGCAATGCGTCTTGTCCTGTACTTTTACGCTTGAAAATTGCATGAACCCAAGAAATTTTGACAAAGTATTTTCTCTGATTAGCTGGTGACTTGTTTTTTAAACAACACCATCAGTTCCAATACACATCCAAGAGATACGCTGTCATAGCACTTTGATGTAGCCTAATCTAAATAGCACGAAAAAGCTACCTGTCGCTTAATTAAAGATCAACCCCTTTTGTCATTAATAGGGATCACCACTCGGTGAAACTCAATAATACTTTGTTAAGTTGGTATGTTAAAAGAAATATTGTAAAGAATATTAAATAAAAATGCAATAATGTAAAAACACTTTCCTTGCATTTCTGGTCTCCTTCAGTGTCACTCCTTTCAAAGAACGCCTAAGTTCATTGCAACTGCTAAGGTAAGTTGTACATTTTTGAATTGCTAACATTTATTTCTTTTGTGTAAAAGTTCATCTGTTTTAGTAAAATGAGACAAGAATACCGAAGAAACGCTTTGAGTTATAAAATTTTCTGTAGATCAAATAATCATCAGAGCAGGTTGGATTGCATTCAAAATTCGGATATTAATTTTTGAAGTTCAATTTTACAATGCTAACGTTTGTTTTCTTTTCATTCTGAAAATCTAGAGCCGTTAAGTGAATACAAGCAAATGAAGTGCAGGTTATAAATAATTTCGAGTAGCTTAAATGTTAGTGCTAATCATTAACACTGAAGATAATATATTGATCGATAGATATTTTTCTTCTCTTTTTGAAGTTGAAAATCGTGACTTTCCAGGTTTCCAACATATCCCCTTTAAAGTTTTAAAAATTACATTTGTCTTAAAACGTCATTTTTATCAGCGCCAGCATCATCATGAAAATGCTAAATAGTGACGTTTTATTGATTTTTGGAATTTCAATTTTCTAATTTAATTGCGTGCTTACTCTACTTATATTAACGATTTGAGTTTTCTTCGCTTTTAGCAATACAGTTCTAAACTAGTTGAGTAAGAATACATTTACATTTATTATTGTATAAAAGGTACCAAAGAAAGAGTACACAAGGAGTGTAATTTACAAAAGTTTTCATGTAGACAAATGGAAGTTTAACCGCTTACTTCTACAACAAGGTCGTTAAAGGTTTTCAGTAAAGTCATAAATATTTTATTAATCCATATATAGGTTCTATCCGACAACAAGCAAAATTGTAGAAAGCTGTAAGCAATTGGAGAACATTGCATGAGTCTAATAATGTTTAGTAGAATCCAGTCTAAGTAACTTCGCAGTTTGTTCGACTTACCTCTAAGTATATTATTTATGCTTAAGCCAAATAAAATGGCATGTACGTCAGAAATGGTAAGACTTTTTAGGGTTGTCAATTGTCATTAGTGGTCGGACCGTTTCGTTTCCTATTTTCCGTTTCGGCTCGTTTATTTTTGAAAAACGAAACGAAAACGTCGTTTCGTCTCGTTTTTTCTGAGGACCATTTCGGTTCGTTTCGTTTTTCCAAAGACCGTTTCGTTTCGTTTGGTTTTTCAGAAAAAACGAAACGAAAAACGGTTTTCTAAAATGACTGATTGTCGTAAGGTAATGACTGACCATAGAAAAGACAGAACATCTAAGCTATATGGTATTTTTTATTTAGGGCATATCTAAATTTAATTTATAATTTGAAACTGTGGCACAACCAAACTAATTATTAATTACTATAATCTTTATAACTAAGGCAATTTCAATAATTTGGCTGTCTGTTCAGCATTTACTACGGTTCTGAATGTTGACATCGGCACTTGCAGTGGTCTTTGATTATTGTATAATAACTAAACTAATTATTTTCAAATACTCGAATATTCTACTATCTTAATATTCTATTAGTTCGTGTTTTAGGCAAAAACGAAGCAAAATCAACGCGTTTTTCTAAACAAAACGGTCGGCCCTCTAATTGTCTGACTTTAAAACTATTATACATACACACATGACACTCCATTGAAATCAATTTTTCTGCTTTCGTTCCAAAGTGAAGTTCCAATAAGAAAAGTCGGTATATAACCTAAACACATTGCCTTGAAGGATATTCCCTATATCACGCCATTCTGGAGAAGCTATATCAATAAAACAAAGGAAGGGTTGGCATACTGGACGGAATATGGATTTTGCATGATTGCTATGAAATTCTCCAAATATTTTCCGACGCCATTAGATTTTAAATAAAATACTTAAAATATAATTTGTATTTCAGTTGAAAAATTAAAATACAATGATTTTTTTCCTATACTTCAGAAAAGTTCGTAGCTTTGAACGTTTTTTCAAAAAGCAAAGATAGTATAGTCGTCGACAGATACTGTGGTCCATACTTCGATGCAAATCTTAAATTTCTAGCCTCCTAAAACAGTCTCTTTGAAGTTTTGGAAACTACATTCAAAATATAAGCCAATGAGGAAAATAGACGCTCAGTTTTCATTTAGCATCAATAAAACCTTTTCTGAATAGCTAACTCAACAAGCATTCATCCGAAATCCTGTGCACACAAAAACTATTCTATAACTATTCAGTCATGCTATCATGAAATCCATAAACTATGTTTGGCCAAATATTTCTATAGAAGCATTTTCACTTAGGAGAATTCAAACTAGTATACCTTGCATTTAAAACATCTACACGTCTTCAAAATCGAAAATTAATCAATCCTGTCTTATCTTTATAAGCTTTGTAAAAAAATGTAAAAAGGCAATCAATCTAAGAAAAGACGCAATTTGGTTTATTCGTTTATCGAAAATCGCATATTGAATTTTCTGCAGGTTTAATCAGTTTGGTTATTCTTCGTGTACTTCTTGGGTTTTTAGAGCATATTCCCTTGAGGAATAAATAAAACCTTTGATTTAAAGCGTCAGCATTGTCAGCGCTAATGTGGTCATGAGATCCCAAATGTTTATCGCTTTATTAATTATTGGACTGTCGAAATGCTCGTTTGGATTAAATTTGAAAAATCTACTGGATTTGGAAAAGGACTGTTATACACAAATTGTATTTCACCACAAATATCCAAACAAACTGAATTTTCTGTACGAAGAAGCAGTAATTGAAGAACTACGGAAAGTAGACAATCCTTACACAACTACAGAATTTCATTCTCCTGTTGATAACATACGCATCAACTCAAAACTAAGAAATATTCTATTTAGCAAAGCTGTGAAGGCCAAAAAGGATACTCTGGATTCGTCTCTCATAAATAAATACAAAAAGGAAATCGATTCGTTGAAACTGAAAACTTCAGCTCCAGTTTTCCAGTCTCGATTGAATTGTGTGGCAAATATTTTTGTTAATTTCAACACAAAGGACTTGGGAGAAATGATGATGACGAACTACATGAGTGAGACGTTTAATTACCGAGGACTCCCTCGCAGAACAAGATACAACTACAGGTACGCCGAATATTCCTCTGTGTACATATTGGGGGAAAAGGATACTGTGAATTTTGGAAAGTCAGATTCCTTCTACTTCAGTAAATTGGGGGTAAAGGGATCAAAGGGGGACATAAACACTTTCCTTCTACGCAAACGATGGTACCTGTTCACACTTGATTCAACATTGTACTTTCTTCGTCCTGGATGGAAATTTGAAAGGGTGATGATTTGGAATCAGGGGCATTTTTTAATTCAGTTTTCGTTGAATGGCGATGAATCTCTATCCAGTGACATCCTGAAAACAAAAACTGATCAAGATTTCATTCAGAACAGCATTGCTGCTCAATATATCTGCATGGAGGCATTCAAATTATTACCCGGGGTTTACAATTATTTCGGACCTCCTCTTAGAAATGAGTATTTTTCAACTTTTTTTCAGAATGGCTTCAAAGATATTGAACTTGCAATCACTTCTATTCTGGCTGAACAATTTGCAAATGCATCAATAAAGATAGGGAAGACAAATCCGCCAACTAGCGGTAAACTACAAATTTGGGAAGGAAATTCACCAGTAATAACATTTTACTCTGGCAGGTCTTTTACGAATGCATTGAATTACATGAGATACAATCCATACAGTACAGTTATGATAACCGGGGAGGATTCCTACAATTTCATTTCTTGCGTAGTCTTAGAGGATGCAAGACTTTCCTTTTTCGGATACATTCGGCCATTCGATTTGGGCACTTGGTTGGCAATAGCCGCATCAATGACGGCATTCGTTATATTTCTACACACTGCAATGTACTTTAGAAGGGAAGAAAGCTTTCCATTTCTATTACTAATCTACAGTTATCTTCTACAACATTCCATGTCATTGCCCGCAAAACTGTCAAAACTCTTTTGGATAAGAATCGTGATTGGTCCTGCACTTCTGGCACTTATTCTCCTAACAGAAATGTACAGAAGCTTCGTTACTGCAGATCTGACGGAACCACCTCCCAACAAGAAAATTGAGTCTATTAAAGACTTGATGCATTTACCAGATGTAAAATCATTCTGGCCTCCTGAGGGACATGACGACTTCAATCCATCTTATGTCTCTCATAAAGCAATTAATCTTGCGCTAGTCAGGCTTCGTCGGTATAAAAACAAAACCATCCAAAATCATTTTCTCGGAGGTGGCTGGGTAACAAAAATGGAAAACATTGATCCTGGTTTAAGGAAGTTTATTGAGGATACTTTTCAATTGTGCAATTCACACAGTACTTGTATGACGGATGCTTTCACACGCTCAATTTTGGTCAACTATAATAAATACAACTCACCAATAAATGACAGTGTTCTTAAAAAGTCATTTCGCTATCCTCCAGGGTTCCCGACTGTTTCCCCTCAAAAATGGATTTCCCAGTGCAAAAATTCCATTTTCATTGACAAGACTTCTAACTTGCATCGTTTCCTCAATGAATCCCACTGGAGATCAGAAAGTGGAAATATTATTCCCAGACGGAGTCTCTATTTTGGCAAGGATCCTTTATTTCCACAACCGTATACATCATTGTTTTCCAGTGGAATAGTTCCACTAATGAATTCCTTTGTCCGCAAGAAATCAAGTGTTCTGTTTCATTCAGGTCTTTTTCACGCTTGGTTAGATGCATTTAAAAGGTACAACTACTCTGAATGCAAGGAGTGCCTTGCAAAGGAAACCCCAAAACCTGTGTCATTTGAAAACACAAATATTTCTAGTATATTTTACTTAGTTGGTGCTGCGATATTAATTGCATTTCTAGTTGTACTTTATGAGTATGTGGATGCATCTGTTATGGATTATATCCAAAGATGCGCATATTACATGTTACCACTTACTACCCCTAGAAGATATTACTAATTCAAGGGATAAGAGGAGGTTTCACTTTCAAGATAATTGACAAAGCATTTTCTCTAATTTGCTCTGCTGGTGACATGTTTTGTTCCAAAAACAGATTAGAAGAGAAGTCAGTATATAAGGGATGAAAATTTACTAATTAATACTCGGGGTAGTGTCGAAAAACTGAATGATTATAAGATGAGATAAATAGGATAGCAAAGCACTTTGATGTAACGTAATATAAATAGTACAAAAAAGTCAACCCTTATACTTTAACGATAAACAACTTTTATGTCATGGAAAGTAATCACCACTAGGTGTAAGTTTTTAATAGTTTGGTAAGTTGGTATTGTTTACAGAAATATTGTAAAGAATATCAAAATAAAAAATAAAGTAATGTAGAAATACTTTTCTTGCATTTCGACTCTCCTTCTTTGTCACTCCTTTCAAAGAACTATTAATTTAACTACAACTGCAAACGCAAGCTGTAGGTTATTAAAATAACCTTTAAATAAAGTCGGTACGACTTTTTTATTTATATACTACTGAATTACACTGATGTATTGTATTATTACTATACTCTGTATACTGTATGTGTGCACTGCATGTCAGTACACTGGAATTTATAGACCTAGATACTATGCTGTTAGATTCTTATAAATATAGTAATTAATAGGAACATATACTTCTTTAAAGTATCATATATACATGCGACTCCAATGACGTCAATTTTTCTGACTTCGTTCCAATTCTGGATAAATAAGTCTATTTATATAATTCGATACAGTGTAATTCGATACATTGATTTGAAAGCCATTCTGTTTATCACGCAATTCTTGAGCCGCTAATAGATTCCAAATTCCAGGCAAATGAAGCGTAGGTTATTAATTATTTCAAGTCACTGTAATGTTTGTTCCAATCATTTACAATGAAGGTTTATATTCTAAATGACTCAAATATTAGACTGAATCTGAATTTGATGATTGCTGTGAAATTTTCCAAATATTTTCCGATGCCAACTGACTAAAAATGTAATTTGTATTTCAGTAGAAGAATGTAAATGCAATGATTTTTCTGTAAACTTTAACTTATTGATAGTTCTGGAAAACGTATTCTCAAAAAGCAAAAATAAAAAAGCTAGTCGCTGAACATTTTGTCCTATTTTTGTCCAGTCATAATTTGGAAATTATGACTTTCACAGAACTTGACTGATTTCCAAACTAGCATTTTCTTTGAATTTCGAAAATTACATTTAAAATAGAAGCCAGCGAAGAATAGTAACTAAATTTTTATTTTCCGCAAGTACCTATAACTTTTTCTAAAAAGCTAACTTCACAATTTATTTTTCATCTGAAATCCTTTGTACACAAATATTGTTATATAACTATTCAGTCACGCAATCACGAAATCGATAAATTATATTTGGTGCATTGCGTTTACTTATAGAAATACATAGACATTGAAATACTGTCACTTACGAGATGTCAAAGGAGTACAACTTGTCTTTAAGTTCTATATTATACGTTAATATATTTAGAATTTAATTCCTGTCTTGTTTCCTTTATAAGCTCTTTGAATGTAAAAAACTATCAGTAGAAGTAAAGACTTAATTTATTAGATAATAATTAAGTTAGTAATTTTTCAAAATTCGTAATTCGATTTCTTGCGGTGGTTTGGTCATTCTCAGAGTATTACTTGGCTAGCACATATTCCACTGTGGAATAAATAAATAATTTTTTTAAAAACCCCATTATTTTCCACGTCATTATCATAATGAGAACCGAAATTATTTTTGTTTTATTGATTTTTGGAAATTGGAAATGCACATTTGGATTAAAACTCAAATATCTGATGGATTTGGAAAAGGACTGTTATACACAAATTGTATTTCACCACAAATATCCAAATAAACAGAATTCTCTGTCCAACGAAGCAGTAAATGGAGAACTACAGAAAGGAGACAATCCTTACGCAATTACAGAATTTCATTCTCGTGTTGATATCGCACTCAAAAGTCCGCCATTCCGCACAGGTATGTGTGTTATCCGCGTATCGTGATGACCTGACCAGAGTGCTGACTCGGGATAAGAATGAATACACCGGGTAAATCCGGGAGAGTAAAGATTAACTACTTTATTCCAGAAGCTTCGTAAGCCGACTGACTTGAATTAGCCGGGAACCAATCATACATTGATAGATGCATAGCATGTGATACATTAGATATAATATTGTATGTACCTATCTACACATCTTCCCCTGAGTCTTTTAGTATCCGTAGCGCTGCACTGGCTTCACGGATCGACCAGCTCGGGTTTGGTAGAGTCCTTTTGGAGATGCTCCCACTCTAGGCGACGGGGTCGAACCTGTATTTCCGATTGGGGATCCCACTTGTTCCGTTACTGGAACTGGCTCTGTTGGCACATTATCTCCATGATCCGGGATCTCTTGAAAATCATCTTCATCAGGCGGGGTGTCCGCATTAGCCTTCGAGTGGTGAAAACTGTTTCGTCTGATAGATCCTCTCGGGGTTTTGATGAAGTAAGAGCGGGGAGTGTGTGCTTTCTTTTCCACAGTTCCCCAGGATCTCATATCCTTAACCCACACGACATCACCGTTGTGGAGCTCGTCCTTTTCTTGAACTCCATGACGTCTGTCGTAATTGGTCTTCTGTTGCTCTCGTCTCTTCTCTTCTCCCTCCCGAAGTGGCTCGCTAGGAATGGCCTTGGGCTGCAGTTTGCTAGGACAAGTCGGGAGTATGGAACGAATCTGCCGTCCAAATAGAAGTTCCGCTGGGCTGTGGCCGTTAGAGAGAGGAGTAGCTCTGTACTCTAGAAGAACCACGTAAGGGTCTGCAGTCTTCTTGAGTCCCTGCTTCATGATACGCACACCAGCTTCTGCAAAACCGTTACTCTGTGGGAACATTGGGCTAGAAGTGGTATGTCGAAAACCATACTCTGTTGCAAAGGTTGCAAAAGGATGACTCTGAAGTTTTCCAAACTGAGGTCCGTTGTCACTGATGACTTCTTCAGGAACCCCGTGACGTGCAAAAATGGATTTACACGCAAACACAATATCCGCTGCTGTAGTGCGTTGCAACTGTACAAGTTCGGGATATCTAGAATAATAGTCTGTCACCACTAGGAAATTTTTACCGTTGCAATAGAACAAATCTATAGCAACTTTCTGCCAGGGGCGCTCTGGAAACTCGGATGGAAAAAGAGGTTCACGTCTTTCCGTGGCATTCATTGTACACTCGATGCACTTTTTCACCGTTTCTCCGATTTCCGTAGAAAGTCCAGGCCACCAAACAGATTCTCTTGCTCGGGCTCGGCACTTTGTTATACCTTGGTGTCCTGCATGTAACTTTCCCAAGATATCTAGTCTCAACTTGGCTGGAATGATGATGCGGCTGCCTTTCAATAATAAGCCATCTTCAAGGGCTATTTCATTTCGTACAGGCCAGTACAACTTGCAGTCAGAAGTCATTTTCTTTTTATCCGGCCAGCCCTTAATGCTGTAGTTAGCTAATTTCTTCATTAATGGGTCTTCCTGCTGGAGAAGCCAAATCTCTTTCAAGCGTTCGTCCGAGGCAGGCAAATTCCGAATCACTTGATTCACGTGCACAGCTACTTCCTCTTCAAGAAGTCCATCACCTGTGTCTGGAGGAGGTTGCCGGGAGAAAGCATCAGCTACTGTAAGATCCTTCCCGGGTGTGTAGCAAATCGTGTAAGAGTATCTCAGCATCCTCATGCGGAAACGTGAAGTCGAGGAGTCAACTCGTCCAAGTTCTTGTTAGTAAAGATTGGCACAAGTGGTCGGTGATCTGTTTCAATTTTGAATGTGACACCGGTTACGTAATCTTGAAATCGCTCGCAAGCCCAGGTAAAGGCTAGCGCTTCTTTTTCAATTTGAGCGTAGTTCCTCTCTGCTGCTGTGAGAGATCTGGAAGCGTAGCACACGGGTCGAAAAGTTTCATCTGCTTATTTCTGTTTTAGGACTGCTCCAAGTCCGTAAGAAGAAGCGTCGGCGGAGATAATCGTTTCTCGCCCCAACACGTAAATAGCTAAAACAGGTGCGCTCATCAATATTTTCTTAATTGCGGAGAAAGACTTTTCCTGGTCTGGACCCCACACAAAAACATTAGCACTGCGTAGCAAGCTATTCAATGGTTTCGTCACGGTAGACATTTGTGGTACGAACTTGCCGAGGTAGTTTGCTAGTCCAAGAAAGCGTCGCACATCCTCCACCGATTTTGGAGCTGGCATGTCTTTGATAGCCTCAACCTTCTGATGGTCTGGTTTTATGCCGTCTTCGTCAATGATATGACCCAAAAATTGCAATTTGGTCACACCAAAAATACACTTTTCGCGATTAAGAGTAAGGCCCGCCTGTTGAAGTCGTGAAAGTAATTTTCGAAGACGTCCATCATGCTCTTCAATCGTCTTGCCACCAATGAGGACGTCATCCATCTGGCACACAACTCCGTCAATGCCCCGTAGCAGGAAACTCATTTGTTTTTGAAACACTTCCGGAGCGGAGGAAATCCCGTATGGCAATCGCTTGTAGCAGTAGCGTCCAAATAGGGTGATGAAAGTCGTCAGGAGCTGAGACTCTTCATCAAGCGTGAACTGCCAGAATCCATCATTAGCGCCTATTTTCGATTTGTACTTGAATCCTCCGAGTAATTCAAGTTGATGATCAACAGCTCCCATTGGGTGTAACTCGCGTAGCACGCATCTGTTCAGTTGAGATAGGTCTACACAAATTTTGAGCTTGTTGTTCGGCTTTGGTGCTATCACCAGAGGTGCACACCACTCTGTTCGACAATCATCAGCTCTGATAACGTCACTAGCTACCATCTCGTCCAGGTAACTCTTCTGTTTGTTCATCAGAGGAATTGGCACTCGACGTGGCACTGTAATCGCATACGGCTTACTGTCCGGCTGTAACTGTATGGATTGTCGAACGTCCAGTTTTCCCATGCCCGTAAACAATTTAGGAAATTCAGCAAACGGGTCAACAGTTGCATTAGCGGAGACGCTATCAATTCTTTTAATCAGGCCCAGATTGGCGCAAGCATTGCGACTCAATAGCGGCCTTGTAAGTCTCTCAACAAAATACACTTTCTCCTTGATGCATTTCTTGTTGTACTGCAACGATGATAAAATTTCACCAGTCACTGGAAGATTACCACCTGCGGGTCCTTTAAGTGGCAGTGTAGCATTATTAATTTTCTGCTTAAACCTTGTACACATACGAGCAGGAAGCACAGTCACATCTGCTGCACAATCCAACTTAAAGTCAATTGGGATGCCATTAACAAACACAATGGCAGTCCATGAGTCGTTGCTTGTTGTCTGCTCCACACCTCCAATAAATTGTTTATTTTCTGCAACTGTCACATTGCTGACAGATCCACTAGACTGACACACTTTAGAATAGTGACCTTTCTTACCACAGGAATTGCATGTAGAAGATCTAGCACGGCACTCCTCCTTCTTATGGGGTTTCTGTCCCCCTCAGTAATGGCACTTAAAATTTTCCTGAGTCTTCATTTCACTTTTAGAAGCACTGCTACTGGATTTTTCTGTTCCGCCGAACGCCTTGGGTTTTCCCTTGGCCCTTGGACCTTCGTATCGTGGCTTCGCCATGGGCGCTTGCACTCTGTCCACGTTCGGGGTTGCTTTCTCGTTACGGAGATCGTCCTGTTGCACTTTAATTGTCTCTGACGTGTCATGTCGATGGCCTTTGTCAGTGTGAGAGCGGTATCCATTTGGAGCTTCTCCGATAGCCTGCGATCTCGAACTCCAACAGCAATCCTGTCCCGGATCATCTCTTCATGTAATGTTCCATAGGCACAATGTTCAGCCAGACCATAAAGGGCAGTAATAAATTGCTCGGCGCTCTCCCCCTCCAGCTGGACACGACTGTTAAATTTCGCACGTTCATAAATAGTGTTCCGACGAATTATGAAGTGGCCCTCAAATGCAGTAACAACAGGATCAAACTTTTTTAAATCTGCTGCGGATAATCCAAAAGTACGGATAAGTTCCCCTGCTTTGTCACCCATCACATACACTAGCATGTTGACTTGTTCTTCCTCCCCTTTCGTGGAAAGTCCGGAGGAACTTCGATAACGCTGAAAGCGTCGGATCCATTTCGGCCAGTCATTTGGACACGACAAGTTAAATTGTTCTGGACACTGCACCAACTGTGGTTGACCGGTGACCGTCATCGTAGTCGTCGTCGACGTAGACGGGGTGGATGTAGCACTCATGACTGTAATCCACCGTGTGTAGGAACAACGTGGTCGGCAAAGAAAAACTCGTAAAAATGGTCAAAATGTCAAATATGAACAGAATTTTGAGCGTATTCGTGTTCACACCAGCCACCATGTGTTATCCGCGTATCGTGATGACCTTACCAGGGTGCTGACTCGGGATAAGAATGAATACACCGGGTAAATCCGGGAGAGTAAAGATTAACTACTTTATTCCAGAAGCTTCGTAAGCCGACTGACTTGAATTAGCCGGGAACCAATCATAAATTGATGGATACATAGCATGTGATACATTAGATATAATATTGTATGTACCTATCTACACAGTACGTACGAGCAAAAAAATGTTCTAATTCTAGATGCGACTTTCCTGAAGTACAACAATAACAATAAAATGGATTCTCTGAGACTGAAAACTTCAGTTCATATTTTCTCGTCTCGATTGAATTGTGTGGCAAATGTTTTCGTTAATTTAAACACTAAAGACTTGGAAGAAATGTTGATGACCAACTATATGAGTGAGGCTTTTAACAACAGAGGCTTCCCTCACAAATACGGCTACAATTACGCCGAATATTCCTCTGTGTACATTTTGGGGGACAAGGAAATTGTGAAGCTTGCAAAGTCAGAGTATTTCACTGAAGAGGACGCAAGGGGATCAAAAAGGGACATAAATATTCTGTTTCTAAGCAAACGATGGTACCTGCTCACATTTGATCCAACATTGTATTTTATTCGTCTTCAATGGAAATATGAATCCAAGACAACCACGATGCAGGAGGTTCCTTTACTTCAGTTTTCGTTGAATGGCGATGAATTTCTATCCAGTGAAATACTGAAAGCAAAAACTGATCAAGATTTCATTCAAAACAGCATTCTTGCTCATTATACCCTTATTTTTCACCAAGAAGTTGTAGTAGATCATTACGAATATTTCGGACCCCCGAATATTTCGGAGTATTTTTCAACTTTCTTTCAGAATGGCCACAAAGATATACAACTTGCAGTCACTTCTATTCTAGCTGAACAATTTGAAAATGCATCAATGATGTTGGGAACCACACCGCAACAAAAGGAAATTTGGGAACATAGACCACCAATAACACTTTTCCATGGCAGATAATTCAGTGTTCTAATTCGTTCGCACGAAATTCATTTCATGCGTGCACCTGCATGAAATGCACGAAATGCACAGTGCATAAAACGCACAGAAATGCACGAATATAGATACCTTGGACACCATTTTATCCTGATATCTATGGTAATTCCTATTTCGTGCATTTCATGCATGTTGTGCACTGCACACTTTCCATTTCATGCGTGCACTATGCATTACATGCAGTGCATTTTATGCATCTATGCACTGCATGCCAGTACACTGAGATCATTTTCAGATGGTTCATTCCGTTATATGGACAGCGACACGTACAGTACAATTATGACAACCAGGGAAGATTCCTACAATTTCATTTCTTGTGCAGTCTTAGAGGATGCAAGATTTTCCTTTTTCGGATACATTCGGCCATTCGATTTTGACACCTGGTTGGCAATAGCCGCATCAATGACGTCATTCGTTATATTTCTACACACTGCAATTTACCTAAGAAAAGTTTCCATTTCTTTTACAAATCTACAGTTATCTTCTACAACATTCCATGTCACTGCCTTCAAAAATGTCAACACCTTTTTGGGTAAGAATCGTGATTGGTCCTGCACTTCTGGCACTTATTCTCCTAACAGAAATGTACAGAAGTTTTGTAACTTCAGATCTGACGGAACCACCCCCAACAAGAAAATTGAATCTATCGAAGATTTGATGCATTTACCAGACGTAAAATCCTTCATCCCTCCTGAGGGACGTGACGACTTCAATCCTTATCTCTCTCATTTTGCAATTGTACTTGTGATTTACTTCCTCAATGAGCATAACGTCACCATCGAAAAGCCTTTTCTATCACATAGCTGGGTAGCGAAAAAGGAAGATTTTGATCCTGGATTTAGGAAAGTCATTGAGGACTCTTTGCAAATGTGCAATTCAGATGAGGAATGTATGAGTTGTGCTTTCATGATGTCCATTCTGAATGACATTAGTGAATACAACTCACAAATTAATGAAAGTGTTCTTAGAAAGTCATTTCGGTATCCTCCAGGATTCCCGACTGTTTCCCCTCAAAAGTGGATTTCCCAGTGCAAAAATTCCATTTTCATTGACAGGACTTCTAACTTGCATCGTTTCCTCAATGAATCCCACTGGCGATCAGAAAGTGGAAATATTATTCCCAGACGAAGTCTCTATATTGGCAAAGATAATTTATTGACTGAACAGTATGCATCAGTGCTTGACAGTGCAGAAATTCCACTAATGAATCCCTTTGTCCACAAGAAATCAAGTGCTTTGCTTCACTCAGGTATTTTTCATGCTTGGTTCAATGCATTTAAAAGGTACAACTACTCTGAATGCACAGAATGCATTGAAAAGGAAAACACCAAACCTGTATCTTTTCGAATCACTAACCTTTCTAGTATATTTTATTTAGCCGGTGCTGCATTATTAATTGCTTTTCTAGTTGTGCTTTATGAGTATGTAGATGCATCAGTTATGTATTATATCCAAAGGTATAATTACTACCTTTTACCACGGACTAATCCTAGAAGGTACATCTAATTAAAGGGATTAGAAGAAGTTCCACCTTCAAACCCCTAAAATCCCAATAGAAATTATAATTTATTGACACTTTGGGCATTCATTGCCAATTTTACCACTATTTTTTTGGAGATTTGACGGACTTTGATCCATCATACATCAGTCCGATAAAACAGTATTCAAATTTTTCTACAAATGATACATAACAGTTTTTCCTAAAACGGAGCATTAGCTTACTAGCAGAATATGTAATGATGTTAGTATTTATTGTAATCCGTCTTGTCCTGCACTTTTAGTGTTGAAAATTATGCGACCCCAAGATGCTTTGACAAAACATTTTTTCTAATTAGCTGGTGACTTGTTTTGCTCGAAAAACAGATAAGATAAGCACTACGGTATCCGGGATAAATATTTACTAAATAATACTCGGGGTAGTGTGGACCAACTGGTGTGAGAAAATATTTTTCATGTTTACTGCTCATTAGTGGTCTAATCATTTTTCAAATCACACCATCCATCACGTATAATTTTCACCGGGCACGCTTTCAAAACTCTTTGATGCAACCTAATCTAACAAAGCAAATACATCTCACATTTTTCGTATTGTTTGTAGAATACCTTTTCAATAATAATATTCACTTTGCAATTTGAAACAACAATAGTTTTGCTTTCAGATGTTTCAAAACTTGTTTCAGAACTTAATCTGTGGCGTACTTTAGCACTAATGTGTGTTTTACTTGCTCTTTAACAACTTTCCCGGAACTTTTCCATATTTCCCAACTTTCCCACTTTTTATCACAAAAAATGAACCAACCCACCCGGGAAAGTTGGGAATATTCCCAGTGTGGGATAATCCCACCCGAAACCTTGATCTAAATAGTATCTAAAGTATTTTGCATAATTAATGATGAATCACATTTATGTCATATGAAGTAATCACAACTCGGTGAAAGTCAATAATACTTTGTTAAGTTGGTATTGTAAACAGAAATATTGTAAGAAATATCAAAATAAAAAATGTAAAAATACCTTTCTTGCATTTCTGCTTTCCCTTATTGTCTGTGCTTTAAATGGACGTTTAAAACTGCAACTGCTAAGGCAAGTTGTACATCGCGGAATCATTAATATTTGTTTCTCCTGTGTAAAAGTGCAGTTTTTGTAAAATGAGACAAGAAAGTTTAATAAACGCTTTGAGTAATAAAAATGTCTGCTGTTCAAATTATCATCGGAAAAGGTTGCATTGCATTCAAAATTCGGATATCAATTTTTGAATTTTTTATTCAGAAGTCAAAGAGATAACAATATCAATGATCTTCAAACTAGTCTATTTCTATCCATTCCTTAAAATAAAATTTTGACGAGTTATCTGAAAGCTTTCTTCAGTAGTTGAGTGATCGAACTCTGAATTGCATACAGACAGACCGACAGAAGAAAACCACAAAATGGACTTTGCCGTTTAATAATAATATTTTGTTATCATTTTAAAGACCCAAATACTAAGTAAGCTGTTGTATTCTTAAGACAAACATACTTTATACCATCATATATGGAAGTAACTCCAATACAAATATTTTTGCCTTCGTTTCAATTCTGGACAAATAAGAATTGTATGCGAATGACCTGAATATAAATCGATACATTGATTTTAGGACCCTTCTGCTTATCACGCCAATTCTGGAGCCGTTAAGTGATTACAGCAAATAAGGTGCAGGTTATAATTATTTCAAGTCACTTTAAAGTTGCTGCTAATCATTTACACTATCTACAGTACGAGTCCCGACAAACCCGACAACATTGGAAAGACACGGCAAAATATTAGTAGCTAGGGAAACAAAGTAAATACATTTGTAAAATTCATATTATTCTTCAGATTAAAAAATATTGTTTCCCTAGATACTTGTACTATACAAGTAACAAGTTGAAACTTTTGCCATGTCTTTCTAATGTAAATTGTCTTTCCAATGTAAACGGTTATGTCGGGTTTGTCAGGACTCGTACTGTATATATTTTTGTCATCTTTTTGAATTTACAAATCAATCCCACATTTCTAAAATATCCTCTTTGAGCTTTCGAAAATTACATCTGAAAGAAGAAGTTACTAAGTTCATACTTTCCGCGAGTAAAACTTTTTCTGAAAGGCTAACTCAAAAGGCTGCTCAAAAGGCCGAAATCCTGTGCAAATAAAAACTCTATATTTCAGTCATGCAATCACGAAATCGATAAACTATGTTTGCTCCTTCATTTCTATAAATATACTGTCGTTTTCGACTGGTCAAAGCAGCTTTACTTGTCTTTAAAATATCTGTACGTCGGTATAATTGAAAATTAACTTATCCCGTCTGGTATTTCTTTTAAATTTTCTGAATTTAAAAATGTACACACTAAAACTAAAAGTAAAGACGGAAATTCATTTATTACGTATATAGTAGGCCAGTAATTATCGATAGTTATATTCTTATATATTGCGGCTGTTTGCTTATTCTTTCAGATTCATTTGGCTTCAATGAGCATAATCCATTGTAGAATAAATGAAGTAAAAGCATTCGTTTTAAAACGTCATTATTGTAGCGCCATGAAAACCCAAATTAGTTTCGTTGTATTCATTTTTGGAATTTTGAAATGCACGTTCGGATTCCAACTGAAATATCTGATGGATTTGGAGAAGAGCTGTTATACACAAATTGTATTTCACAGCAAATATCCAAATAAACCGAATTCTCTGTCGGAAGAAGCAATTATTGGAGAACTACGGAAAGTAGACAATCCTTACACAATTGCAGAATTTCATCCTCCACTTGACCGCGAACTCCTCAATTCAGCACTGAGAGCTGATCGCAAAAATGCTACAGAGGAAGACGAAGAAGAAGAAGAAACAGAGACTACATTGTTCGATATATTGTCTGTATACAATGAGGAAATGGATTCTCTGAAATTAAAATCTTCAGCTCCGGTTTTCCAGTCTCGATTTAATTGTGTGGCAAATATTTTCGTTAATGTAAACACTAAAGACTTTGACGAAATGATGATGACCAATTATATGAGTGAGGCCTTTAACTACAGAGGCCTCCCTGAGAAATACAGCTACAAGCACGCTGAATATTCCTCTGTGTACATGTTGGGGGACATGGAAACTGTGAATCTTGTAAAGTTGGATTCTGTCTATTTCAGTGTACTGGACGTAAAGGTATCAAGGATGGTCAGTATTCTCCTTGTAAGCAAGCGATGGTACTTGCTAACAATTGATTCAATATTGTACTTTCTTAGTCCTGGATGGAAATATAAATCGGATACAATCAGGATTCAGGAGCATCCCTTAATTCAGTTTTCGCTGAATGGCGATAAATCTCTATCCAGTGAGATGCTAAAAACAAAAACTCATCAAGATTTCATTCAGAACAGCATTGTTCCTCAATATATCTGTATTAATATCGAATCACTTTTTTTAACAGAGATTACCAATTATTTCGGACCTCCTCTTAGAAATGAGTATTTTTCAACTTTTTTTCAGAATGGCCATACAGATATTCAACTTGCAATCACTTCTATTCTCGTTGAACAATTTGTAAATGCATCAATACAATTGGGGGCGACATCTGACGATAAACTGGAAATGTTAATAGAAAGTACACCACAAATATTATTTTATCATGGCAAGTCTTCGTCAGATGCATTTAAAGAAACGGAATACAATCCGTACAGTACAATTATGATAACCGGGGAGGATTCCTACAATTTCATTTCTTGCGTGGTCTTAGAGGATGCGCGTCTTTCCTTTTTCGGATACATTCGGCCATTCGATTTTTACACTTGGTTGGCAATAATCGCATCAATGACGTCATTCGTCATATTTCTACACAGTGTAATTTACTTTAGAAAGGAAAAAAGCTTTCCATTTCTCTTACTAATCTACAGTTATCTTCTACAACATTCCATGTCGTTACCCGCAAAACTGTCAAAACTCTTTTGGATAAGAATCGTGATTGGTCCTGCACTTCTGGCACTTATTCTCATAACAGAAATGTACAGAAGCTTCGTAACTGCAGATCTGACGGAACCACCTCCCAACAAAAAAATTGAATCTATTAAAGATTTGATGCATTTACCAGACGTAAAATCATTCTGGCCTCCTAAGAGACACGACAACTTCAATCCATCTTATTTCACTCGTTATACATTTCTACTTATGCTTTACAACTTTAACAAGCAAAACGAAATCATGCTAAAACATTTTCTCTCAAACGGCTTTGCAAGGAAAATGGAAGCCTCTGATCCTAGATTTAAGAAAGTTATTGGGGACTATTTGCAATTGTGCAATTCACATGAGGAATGTATGAGTAAAGCTTTCGAAATGTCAACTCTGGATGGCTACAACTCATACAACTCACCAATTAATGAGAGTGTTCTTATAAAGTCATTTCGCTTTTATCCAGGTTTCCCGACTGTTTCCCCTCAAAAGTGGATTTCCCAGTGCAAAAATTCCATTTTCATTGACAGGACTTCTAACTTGCATCGTTTCCTCAATGAATCCCACTGGCGATCAGAAAATGGTAACATTATTCCCAGACGAAATCTCTATTTTGGCAAGGATCATTTATTTACTGAACAGTATGTATCAGGGTTTGACAGTCACGAAGTTCCACTAATGAATTCTTTTGTCCATAAGAAAACCAGTGTTCTTCTTCACTCAGGTCTTTATCACGCTTGGTCAAATGCATTTAAAAGGTACAACTACACGGAATGCAGAGAGTGCTTTGAAAAGAAAACCCCAAAACCTGTATCTTTTCGAGTCACAAACCTTGCTAGTATATTTTATTTAGCCGGTGCTGCATTATTAATTGCACATGTAGTACTACTTTATGAGTATCTTGATGGATCCGTTATGTATTATATCCAAAGGTACGCATTTTACATGTTGCCATTGACTAATCCAAGAAGATATTACTAATTAAAGAGATTATAATAAGTGTCACTTTCAAACCCCTATAATCGTCATAGAAATTATGAAAATATTAACACTTATAACAGTTATGTTATGAATTTGCCCGAATTCCCTTAGTGAATTCGTCTAGGGTATGATAATACAATGTACTGCAATATTGTTTTTGTAGCTTGGACAACAGATAGGAATTTATCTCCAGTTATGTTATTGCAAGCTTTCACAGGAAGTGTCTGCCAGAAGATTCGGAAACCGAATGTCCTCTTCTGCCGAAATTTCCCCTTTATATACCTCCAGAAATTAGTGTCGTGTGCAAAACCCCATGGGGAAGCACACGGCACCAATAGTTCTAGAAAATCTAGTTTCCCTGGATATTTCGTTACACACTTAAGGGTCAATTATTGACAATTTACTAAGACTTCTTAGAATTCACGTTGACGAACTTCTATATTTGTATGATTAGCAGTTAAGTACTTATGCAAAGCGTCTTGTTCTGTACTTTTAGGGTCGAAGATTGCACGAACCCATGATGCTTTGACAAAATATTTTCTCAAATTAGCTGGTGACTTGTTTTATTGGGAAAACAGATTAGATGAAAAATATGGGATACGAGATGAATATTTACTAAATAATACCCAGGGTAGTGTCGACCAACTCAATAATAATATTTTTTCATGTTTACCGTTCATTAGTGGTCTAATCATTTTTCAAACAACACCATCCATCACATCACATATCATCAAATGCACCAAGTACGCTTTCGAAGCACTTAATCCTAGTCTAAATACCTAAATATCTTTTAAACGTAATATAAATAGCCGAAAAAATTAACCTTTTGCTTAATTAACGATAAACCACTTTTCTGTCATAAATAGGAATCACCACTCGGTGACAGTCTATAGTAATACTCTGTTAAGTATTGTTAGGTATTGTTAACATAAATATTGTAAAAAATGAAAATATAAAATATAATAATGGAAAAATACTTTTCTTGCATTTCTGCTCTCCCTCATTGTACTCCTTTCACCTTTCTAAGAACGTATAATTTCACTGCAACTACTAAGGCAAGTTGTGCAATTTGAATTGTTAATATTTGTTTCTCCTGTGCAAAAGTACAGTTATGGTGAAATGAACCAAGTATGTTAAATAAATCCTTTGAGTAATTAATAAAAATACTTTTACGTCACATAATCAACAGAGAAGATTGCATTGCATTCAAAATTTCGGATAGCAGTTATCGAGATTTTTTATTCGCAAGTCTTAGATCAAAGAGAGATCAAAAATCAAAGGTTTTCCAAATAGTTTCTATTTCTATGGCCGATCTATTAAAATATTTAACAAATTATCTGAAACCGTCCTTGGATATTTGAATAATTGAACTCTGAGCTCACATATGTACAGACTGACAGAACAAAGCCACAAAATGTACTTAGCCATTTAATAATATTTTGTTGTTATTTTAAAGACCCAAATGCTAAGCTGTTTGACTCTTAAGGCGAACATACTTAAACTATCATGTACTCATGTGACTCGAATTAAAATCAATATTTCTGCTTTCGTTTCCATTCTGAACAATAAGACGTGTCGTTATACAATACATGTAAATCGATACATTGATTGAAAGCCATTCTGTTTATCACGCCATTCTGGACCGTTAAGTGCATATGGCAAAGAAATAGCGAGTTATTAACTATTTCAAGTCATTTTAAGGTTGTCCTAATCATTTCCACTGAAAGTTTACATTCGAAATGACTCAAATACTGGAGAATTTCTTGTAGAACCTTTGTTAATAAGTGTACGATTATTATTTTGATGGATTTGAATCTGTTTTTTGAATTTTGATGAAGAAAATTATGAGCTCTAGCAACACACATTCCCATAACAATTCCAGCGATTAATTGGAAAAGAAAATGTCAAAGTGGACTCCAACGAGGGCGAAAATCAGAAAACGAGAAACATTCCATCTTGTAACATCAGGCATTCCTTTGTAGGGCCAGTTCCAACATTCTGCTCAGAATAAAAAAAACATTACAGAAAAATTATCAAACCAAAAATAACTAACCAAAAAAACAAACAAGTTTTAAAGAATATCAATAATTATTGAATTGGAAATAATTAGTTAACCTTTAGAACTGGTTCTACCCGTCTTTTAAGAGTTTTGTAAAATGGTGAACTCTCCAATAATCTGCTGAATCTGCTCCAATATTATCGTCATCTTTCCTTTTTGCTAAAATCACAAAATAAAATTTCCTCTTATTTACAAACCCAGCAGTTTTGAATATTGCTCTAGAATACAACATGAGTAGTAAATAATCCTTGGTTGAGTTATTATTTATAAATTCTGGAAAAATAACAATCTAATTTAAATATTAGATACGTAAACGCTGACTCAGAATCAAAATTTAGAAATTGTTGTCTTGATAATGGAAAGAAATCTGTAATTTTTGTAAAACTAGCCTACATTTAAACTGTATTTAAAACTGAGTAATATTAATTGTGTGTAATGAATGTAAATTCAAGATGCACAATAAAGTTCTATTCTATTCTATAACGGGAACCTGCTGTACAAAGTACAACTACCAAGTTACCCATCTGTTGCTGCGTATTGCTGGAAAATGAAAATACAAACAATTCCCCAGCATAGGAAAAAAACCTATTATTATACAATGTGCAGTAATAAACATTTGAGTTACTCACAAGTCATGTTACTGCATTTTCTTCAATTTTTGAAGTTTTGGATTTTTTATTTTGAAGTAAGGTCAGAAGTGGTCCATTTTTGTTAGGGAACCTAGATTAAGTCCCAAAAAGACCCATCAAAGGTCCTGGGAATCTGTTTTTGTTTGTAATATCGGATATTCCACAAAACTAGATCGTACTGAGCAGGTATAAGAAATGTTTCAACGTAAACGTTTCCTTACATTTATTTAACCAAACGTTATTGCGATTTTGTGAGTATTAATAGGCTCTTGATTTTGTGACATAGTGAGACTTGCGATTTTTATCGGTATTTATTCTTGACCAATCTTTATTTCCCATGCGGAAGACACTTGCCTATTCTGTAAGAGATCCACTGAAAATTTTCCTGTCTGGTAAGATCATTAATTTCGGCCTTTAATTGCATTCGTAGAAAATAACAGTATTTATATCTGACAAACTTAGGTGAAACTTTAATCAGTGTATTCCAAGTGCGTTTTAGTTTTGCCATAAAAAATTAATGCTGAGACCGAAGGAGAAGGAAAAGGTATGAAGGTAACTAAAATAACCTGCATTTTATATACGTATTCAACCCGAATGCAAATCGATACATTGGCTCGAAAGCCATTCTGCATAACACGCCATTCCGGAGCCGATACGTGAATACAGGCAAATGAACTGTAGGTTATTAATTATTTCAAGTCACTTTAAAGTTGGTGCTAATCATTTACACTGAGGGTTTAAATTTGAAATGACCCAAATGTGAGATTGAATCTGGATTTGATGATTGCAAATATTTTTCGATGCCATTAGGATTCAAATAAAAGTCTAAAAATGGAATCTGTATTTCAATTGGAAATTAAATTCAATGATTTTTCTGCAAATTTTAAAATATTGATAATTTTCGAGGAAACATTTTGAAAAAGGAAAGGTAATAAAATGGTGGCTATATATTTTTGTCCTCTTTTTGAATTGGAAAATCAAATTTTCCACATTTCCAATATATCCTTTCTGAACTTTCGAAAATTCCATCCAAAATATTAACCAATGGAAAATAGTTACCCCCAAGTAAAACTTTTCTAAAAGGTTAATTCAGCAAGCTTTCATCCGAAATCCTGTGAGCACAAAACCTTTCTATAACCATTTCAGCCATGCTATCACGAAATCGATAAACTATATTTGGTCCACCATTTCTATAGAAATGCTGTTACTTACGAATCGTTAAAGTGGCTTAACATTGTTAACATGCCTTTAAAATATCTATACGTCCTTATATTTGAAAATTAGTTTATCCTGTCTGGTTTCCTTTTTAAGTTTTCTGAATTTAAAATCAAACGAAGACGTAATTTCATTTATTAGGTATATAATATGCCAGTAATTAGTAACGATATTCCTATTCTGACTTTTTGCGGCTGTTTGGATATTCTTTCAGTTTCATTTGGCTTCACTCTTCATTGAGCATATTCCATTGGAGAATAAAAAGTAAAAACATTCGTTTTAAATTATTGTCAGCGCCATGAAAACCCAAATTATTTTTGTTGTATTGATTTTTGGAATGACGAATGCACTTTTGGATTGAAATTAAAATATCTACTGGATTTGGAAAAGGACTGTTATACACAAATTATATTTCACCACAAATATCCAAATAAACTGAATACTCTGTACGAAGAAGCAGTAATTGAAGAACTACGGAAAGTAGACAATCCTTACGCAATTACAGAATTTCATTCTCCCATTGACGGCGAACACTTCAATGAAACATTGAGAGTTTATCGCCACAATGAGACAGAGGAAGACGGAGAAGAAACGGAGATTACATTGTTGGAAATATTGTCTCTTTACAATGAAAACATCGATTCTCTGAAATTAAAATCTTCAGCTCCTGTTTTCCAGTCTCGATTGAATTGTGTGGCGAATATTTTCCTTAATTTGAACACTAAGGACTTGGGAGAAATGATGATGACCAACTACATGAGTGAGGCCTTTAACTACAGATGTCTCCCTGACGAATACGGCTACAAGCACGCCGATTATTCCTCTGTGTACATATTGGGGGACAAGGAAACTGTGAATCTTGGAAAGTCGGATTCTGTCTATTTCAGTCCAGTGGACGCAAAGGGATCAGAAAGGGACATAAGTTTTCTCATTCTAACCAAACGATGGTACCTCTTCACATTTGAGTCAACATTGTACTTTCTTCGTCCTCAATGGAAATATGAATCGGAGACAGTCAGGATTCAGGAACATCCCTTAATTCAGTTTTCGTTGAATGGCGATGAATCTCTATCCAGTGATATGCTGAAAATAAAAACGCATCAAGATTTCATTCGGAAGAGCAGTGTTCCTCAATATATCTGTATTAATATCGATACATCTTTATTAACAGAGGCTACCAATTATTTCGGACCTCCTCTTAGAAATGAGTATTTTTCAATTTTCTTTCAGAATGGCCACACAGATATTACACTTGCAATCACTTCTATTCTCGTTCAACAGTTTGCAAATGCAACAATACATTTAGGGGTTCCGCCTACTAAAGGTAAATATGAAATTTGGAATGAAGATACACGATTTATATCATTTAGTCGTGGCGAGTTTTTTTCAATTGCAATGAATGACTCACTAGAACTAGAATACAATCCGTACACTACAATTATGGTAACCGGGGAAGATTCCTTCAATTTCATTTCTTGTGTCGTTTTAGAAGATGCAAGACTTTCCTTTGTCGGATACATTCGGCCATTCGATTTGGGCACTTGGTTGGCAATAGTCGCATCAATGACGTCATTCGTCATATTTCTACACACTGCAATTTACTTTAGAAAGGAAAAAAGCTTTCCATTTCTCTTACTAATCTACAGTTATCTTCTACAACATTCCATGTCGTTACCCGCTAAAATGTCAAACCTCTTTTGGATAAGAATCGTGATTGGTCCTGCACTTCTGGCACTTATTTTCATTACAGAAATGTACAGAAGTTTCGTAACTTCAGATCTGACGGAACCACCTCCCAACAAGAAAATCGAATCTATTAAAGATTTGATGCATTTGCCTGACGTAAAATCATTCATCCCTCCTAAGAGACATGACGACTTTAATCCATATTACATCTCCAATATGGGAATTCTAGATACGCTTTTGAACCTTGGCAAGCATAACGAAAGCATTATCCTAAATCATTTTACTGCAGGTGTCTGGTCAACGAAAATGAAAGTGTTTGATCCTGGATTAAGAAAATTGAAGGAGAACTATATGACATTGTGCAACACAAATGAGGAATGCATTAGGGATGCTTTCGATACGTCCACTCTGAGTGGCTACAATGATTACAACTCCCCAATTAAAGACAGTGTTCTTAGAAAGTCATTTCGCTATCCTCCAGGGTTCCCGACTGTTTCCCCTCAAAAGTGGATTTCCCAGTGCAAGAATTCCATTTTCATTGACAAGACTTCTAACTTGCACCGTTTCCTCAATGAATCTCATTGGCGATCAGAAAGTGGAAACATTATTCCTAAACGAAATCTCTATATTGGTAAAGATCATTTATTTACTGAGCAGTATGCATCCGTGCTTGACAGTGAAAAAGTTCCACTAATGAATTCCTTTATCCGCGAGAAATCAAGCTTTCTGCTTCACTCAGGTCTTCATCAAGCTTGGTCAAATGCATTTAAAAGGTACAACTTCACTGAATGCAGAGAATGCTTTGAAAAGAAAACCCCAAAACCTGTATCTTTTCGAATCACTAACCTTGCTAGTATATTTTATTTAGCAGGTGCTGCATTATTAATTGCACATGTAGTACTACTTTATGAGTATGTTGATGGGTCAGTTATGTATCACATCCAAAGGTGTAATTATTACCTTTTACCATTTACTAATCCAAGAAGATGTTAATTAAAGAGATTATAATAAGTCTCACTTTCAAACCCCTATAATCGTCATAGAAATTATGAAATTATTAACAATTAAGGGTCAATTATTGACAATTTACTAAGATTTTTTGGAATTCACTTTGACGAACTTCTGTATTTGTATAATTAGTAGTTAGCAATTGTATCACTGCCACTATGTTATTGGGTTTCAGGCTCCTTTATTAAGAAGTCCGACAAAACAATTTGCAAATGTTTTTGCAAACGAAACTTAACAATTTCTCCCAGTTCGGAGAATTGACCCATTAGCTGAATATGTCATGATGTTAGTATTTATTGCAATGCGTCTTGTCCTGTACTTTTAGTGTGGAAAATTGCATCAACCCAAGATGCTTTAACAAAATATATTCTCTAATTAGCTGGTGACTTATTTTGTCCGAATAACAAATTAGGTGATAACTACGGAATACGAGATGAGTATTTACTAAATAATACCCATAGTAGTTTCCACCAACTCAATAATATCAATTAAAAATTTTCATGTTTACCGCCCATTAGTGGTCGAATCATTTTTCAAACAATACCATCCATCACGTATCATCAAATACACCAAGTACGCTTTCAAAGCACTTCGATGTAACCTAATCTAAATAGCAACCAAAAAATTAACCTTTTCCTTAATCAACGATAAACCATTTTTATGTCATAAATAGGAATCACCACTTGGGGACAGTCAATATTACTTTGTTAAGTTGGTGTTGTTAACACAAATATTGTAAAAAATGAAAATAAAAAATTTAATAATGTAAAAATACTTTTCTTGCATTTCTGCTCTCCCACATTGTCACTCCTTCCAAAGAAGGTTTAATTTTACTACAACTGCTAAGGCAAGTTGTGCAATTTGATTTGCTAATATTTGTTTCTCCTGTGCAAAAGTACAGTTATGGTGAAATGAACCAAGTATGCTGAATAAATTCTTTGAGTAATAAAAATACATTTACGTCAAATAATCAACAGAGAAGATTGCATTGCATTCAAAATTCGGATATCAATTTTTGAGATTTTTTATTCGCAAGTCTTAGATCAAAGAGAGATCAAAAATCAAAAGTTGTCCAACTAGTTATTATTTCTGTGGCCGACCTATTAAAATAATTAGCGAATTATCTGAAAGCGTCTTTGGGTATTTGATTAATCGAACTCTGAGCTCACATATGTAGAAATAGACGGACAGAACAAAGCCACAAAATGGACTTAGCCACTGAATAACTATTCATGTGACGCCAATAAAATCAATATTTCTGCCTTCGTTCCAATTCTAGACAAATAAGAACTGTCGTTATATTATGTATAACCTGAATGGAAATCGATAAATTGATTGTAAACCATTCTGTTTATTATACTATTCTGGAGCCGTTAAGTGAATGTAGCAAAGAAGGCGCGAGTTTATTATTTCAAGTTATTTTAAGGTTTGTCCAAATCATTTGCTCCGAAAGTTTACATTCGAAATTACTCAAATACTGCAGCTTGTAGATGCTTTGTTAACAAGTGGAATACGATTTTTTCCGTCTTCTTGACATTTTGAAATCGATTTTCAACTTAAATATTTCCCCATCTCTGCAAGTTTATGTGTAAATGTGTTCAGTGTACGCGAAATATATTTTAATTCTGTTTCGGCCATGGGTAGATGAATACTGAGACCAAAGAAGAAGGAAAAGGTATGAAGATAATACAATATTCCAATTTAAATAAAGTAGATGAGATTATTACTTACTTGATTGATTTACTTATCTACTACTGACTTGTTTAGATTTTTGCGGTATGCATTATGAACCCGCAAAAAATTTATATTCTGAAAATAGTTTGAAAGAAACGCGATTTTGTTTCTTAGTTTTCAACTAAATTCTGGAATTACTCCGAAAAACGACGATAATTCTCATTTTTGCAAAATTAATTTAATTGCAAATTTTGAAAAACAACGGAACGATATAAATTTTGCCAAATATGGAATAGATACACGTTTCACGGGGTAAAGTGTCAAATATTTCCTTATTTATTATTCCGTTTTTGGCAGTTTAAAATTCTAATGCAAAAAACCGTACTGTGTAATAGACGAATTTTGAGGCATTTAACTGACTTTGCAATAATTTTCGTTAGCCAATATTTTTATGTCCAATTTATGTAATTAAATCATAATTAGCTCTAGGATATCTTTTTGCCCAGTCTTGCACTGGTTTATTACATTGATTATTACAAAGCAAATCTTGTTGAAAAGTAGTAACTATTTATACTCATCACAAATGCATGATAGGAATACTCTTAAGATAATTTCTATTTAACATCAACATATAATACAATTTTGTCTGCAATTAATTTTTCCCATATTCTTAACATTTGATTTGATATTTCGAAATCAGTTTGGAATTTAAATATTTCCGAAAAATCCACCACCGGAAGTTCGGTCGCTCAATAATAATTATGAATGTGTTTTATAAGCATTTCTATTGATCCGCGGATATGATAAACTCTTTTCCTAGTGCAGTAATTTATAAATAAAATTCATATTAAGCTATTTTAAATGGTTTCTGTGTAAATTCCGTTTTAGTATTTTTTCGATTTATAAACATCAATATCATGAGTTTTCGTTCTAGCGAATTGTACGTGGGATCCTTTGAACAATTCCCATTGATCCATTTCTGGGTAAAGTTCCCCAAATTCCTTTAAGGTTTCCAAAACAATTGGTTTTATGTATTTTTGCTTGGAGACATCCACAGTTGGGAAAAGATGGTGCATTGGATGGTCACCGAATGTGGTCATGATTGCCAATGTGTTTTGATGGTACCAATCTGTTTTTGATTTGGAGGCATCAACTTGACACAATCTAAATTAGGATTACGAAATAAGTTTTTATATTAACAAATATTAGTGATTTTCCAGAAAAATATTGTTAGAAGAGGAGTTAAAATTTTGTCTAATTGGAAAAAAGAAGCTAAAAATTTGTAGAATTGGAAAAAAGAAGCTAAAAATTTGTAGAATTGGAAAAAAGAAGTTAAAATTTGTAGAATTAGAAAAAAAGTTAAGAATTTGTGGAATTATGACAAAGAAGTTAAAAATTTGTAGATTAAAAAAAGAAGTTCAAAGTTTGTAGAATTTGAAATACCCGAAATCCGGATCGGTTCTCGTTTCATCTCCGTCGTGAAAAGATGTTGGATGGTGGTGAGCGTTAGCGTTATTGAAGGTTAGAATATAGGAGGAAACGAACATCAATACTGTCCCCGCTTTAAGTCCAGCCTGGATAACAAATAATTAACCAGCCATTAATAACTACCGAAAATTAAGAATTTTTTATTCGTGGAAAGAATGAATACCCAAAATGAAGGAGCAATTGAGAATAGAATGACCAACTCAAAGAAAACAATGAAATTCTCTGGTCGAAGTTTCTGTGTGCCCCTGTAAACTGCTCTTATTCTTTTTAGTAATTCCGAAGGTGCATAAAATCCGTAGAAAAAGTGAGACCAGAGCATTGCGCCATAACTGACAATCCAACTTCGGGAACGGTTGGGCAAGTGCTCAATTATCGGTTCTCCAAGCTGAATTTCAAAATCCTGTAAAATTCCAAAAAATTAGTAAAAAAATTATTTAAAATCGCTTACAAAACATTTTTGGTAAACATATTTGAAATTCTTCTGCTCACCAAAAGGGAATTCGGGAAGAGATGGTGACTTAAACCGTGAGTGAGTCTCCATTCGTAAGAAGAAAATGGAATAATATCAAAATAAAATCTTCTCCAAGTGTCTCTTTGATGAAGAAAATTATGAGCTCCAACAACACACATTCCCATAACAATTCCAGCAATTAATTGGAAAAGAAAAATGTCAAAGTGGACTCCAACGAGTGCGAAAAATCCGAAAACGAGAAACATTCCATCTTGTAGCATCAGACATTCCGTTGTAGGGCCCGTTCCAACTTTCTGCTCGGAAAAAGAAAAAAATACAGAAAAATTACAAACCCAAAAAAGATTTTTAAAACTTTTTTGATCAAAAAATTTATCAACAATTGCAATAATAATTATTAGATTGGAAATAATTAGTTTACCCGTAGAACTGGTTCGACCCGTCTTTTAAGAGTTTTGTAAAATCCGTTTTCTTTAAATGTATACGGAGAATTTCTGGGATGTTGTGCATCAGCCACGTAATATTCTGCGAGAGTCCGTTCGACATAACTGACATTGGCGACATGGGCGGATTCAAATGCTTCTGTGATGTCAGTTCCCCTTGTGGCTTCAATCCAATCTGGTCCTCCTGGATGTTTTCGAATAAAACTGTCCAGATTGTACAGTTTATCGTGAACTCTCCAATAATCAGCTCCAATATCGTCATCTTTTATTTTTGCTAAAATCACAAAATATATTTTGTCAAGATTTTAGGAATTTTTGTCATGATAATAAAAACAAATCTTCATAAAATTGTAAATTACAGATTTTTAACAGAAACTAACCTTCGAACCAATCGTGAACACACGGCATGAAATCTCCACGCTTCATGCTGTGTTTTTTGAGGAGATGAAAACTGGATTTGAGTGTTTTCTGATCATTTGGAGTCCCATCTTGAATAGTATCCAAATCATCCTTTATTTTCGGTGCCATTTTCGATCCCGAACTAAATTAGTACCAAAAGGGTTAAAAGTAAAAACAATTTCTGCTGAGATTCACAGTTTTTGGCAGTTTTCTGAACTTTATCTAATATCAGAGTCTTCACAGACACTTTTCTGAAATATCGTCAGTATCTGAGTGTTCCCAGAGTTTGTGCAATAACGATTGGTTACAAATTGGATTTCACACACGTACGAAAATAGTTTCTGTTGGTTTTATAGATAATTAGGTATATACAATGGGAACCTGTTCTATGACGTTGGATGTACGTTCCGATGACAAAGCAAAATAATTTCCAGTCAAATCTAGGGGCTCTAGGGTTGAGAACTTCTAATTTAGGTTTCTTTTACATAATCGTCGGGGGAAATTTGAGGTGATTGTTATAACTACAAGTTACATTATACTTTTCACACGGGCTAAGAAAAGAATAAACATCAAACCAAAGCATACAAATGGGACCTAGTAACAATAATAATCAGAACGACCATCTTTCAATGTTTCAACTTTCATGGGAATCAGAACTTCCTGAATTTAATACGGAGCTACAGTCCTCTTAATATTAGGTAGTATAGATATACCTGTGAATACTTCCACCGCAAACAATTATTTCAATTACAGTAAAGTTTAAAGTGCAACTAAACATGAGGAATTATTAAAACAGACGTATTCTGTTGCGGAAGCTACTATATAGAAACGCAATGTCTGTCTGTCACTGTGTTTGTTATTAGTTTGCAGATAACTCAAAAATGCATCGTTTCCAAGGTTGGTGTAACCATACTAATTCTCCTATAAGGTTGTCTCAAGCAAAAATTGTTGATTTAAAATTTCATTTTTTTCGTTGTGAAGCTGAATTTGGAAAATTTAGCACCACAACGTGTAGAATCAATACAGCTTTAAAAATCTGGAATAAATAATTTGGAAAAATAGAAATCTTGGCATAAAATTTTTCGCTCGAGACAACCTTATAGAAAATACACCAGCTTTGGAACTTTCGTAACTTTCAGTGAGTCTTTAAGAGACCAAACCTAGCTTATCTTTCAAAATTGGCCAGTTTTGGCCAGTTAACTCCGAATATAAATTCAAAAACTTTTAAATTTAATTAAATTCCATTAAAAATGCTGGTGACATGGCAATTACTAGCAGGAGATTTCTTTCTGTTTCTTTACTCTGCTTTCGCTACTTTGTTATATGCGTTTTGCAACGGTTCATTTATTATTGTCTTGGTTGATTACTGGCAAAACATGTTGCACACCTGTTGCTGAATGTTGGAAAAGGCAAAAAATTCCTTTGACTAGCAAAAAATATTTAAAACACGTAATAGTGCACAACTGTAAATATTATCCATTAAACAACACACCATTAACAATTAAGACTAAATGGGATTATTCCTCCGATAATCCTTATTCTTCATCCTTAGGAATAACATTAATTTGAATAGGTACCTACTTCACATATTTATTCAAAAATGTACTACGAAAAGGAAACCTGAGATTTCGACTAGTTTTTCTGTACTTCTTCTTACGTATTGTTTTGTTTAATTTCCTTGAGTTTTGGAATCGTTTTGTATGACAGCTACGTCTGTAACTCATTATTCGATATCTTAACGAATTTCTGTATTTATTTTCCTAGTAATGTACATCAGTTTTCCTGTATTATTTGTAAATATTATTGTAAACTATAAAATGACTGAAAATTAATTTAAAAGTTCCTTTTCCTTGGGATTGAATGCAAATATTTGGAAATATTGGAACTAAATACATATTCAGAGAACCCTATTATTAATTTAAGAATTTTATTTAATAATAATGCGGTTAATACATTTCCAATGGAATATTTGGTATTATTTGCAGTTAAATTACCGTTCTAGTTCTCGTTGTATACATTATGTCGGTAAATTTCATATGTGACGAGTTATAAACGTCAAATTAATTATATTATGGCTATTAAAACAAACAGGAAGGCTTAAATGTTATCTCTGTTATCAACATTTGTAAAGTTCTGCACAAAAGTTGATTTGCTTGACAATTAAGTCGCAGGGGGAATATAATTCTGAGCCTGACAGCATAGAACGCAACGTGGGAATGGGAAAAAGGGAAACCCGATTTGACTTTTTTCTGTGTGAATTAATTAGTAAATACGTAGCTACACGCTTAAGACAATTGCTGGGAGTATGAGAAGTGGCAAGTTATTTGTGAATGCAAGCCTATTGTAAAATGAAGCTAAGAAACTATGTTGTGACCTTTGGACAAATATTTCTTTAATTTATGACGGAGGGTGCACAGATAGTTCGACCGTGACTCTTATGTCATTGAGGGACAGACATGTGCATCGTAATCTTATCGTACAACAGATAACATATGTACAGAGAGGTTCAGCTAAAAGTATCCATAGTACAATTACATATACAGGTATTAGAAAATACACTTGTATTTAAATTGCCCGTTTTTTGCTTGACGCGAGAAATCAAATACCATGATATTTCCTTATACATTGGATGTCGTATGGATACTTTTAATTGAAACGCTCTGTATAAGTTTTCCTTAACAGAATTGCATATTTCCATCTTTATCTAAAATCTCATTTTAACTAACGGCACTTTTTTAATCGGAAATTTCCTAGTCCACCATTTTTTCCGGACTACAAAAATTTTCTATGATGCGAAAAATGGAAATGCAATAAAAATTTAACCTGAATTCTAATTCAGGTATAAAAATAAGAAACAGCACTACTAACTGATTTTTAATGACAATTTTTACTTATCTCCTCCGGTTTTCTCACATTCGACGTAATTAACGTTCCTTCTCCTTACAGGATGCTTCAGTATAACTGTGACCTTCAAAAGTTGCACTATCTAAAGTGACTCCTTAATAAGTTACGACCTCAGAAATAAGTATCGTAAGAGTCTTGACTTACCCACCTGTTGATTGTAAGCTTCTGCTTACTGTTAGTGTACTAAAATATTTAAAAATCTAGAGTTTGGGTTAAGTTTTCTAAATAAAACATTTTTATTCTAATGCAAAAGTGGTGTAAAGGTTTAAATACGTATTCATGCTAGTAATTCGGTGTAATTATGATGAAAAGCGTAGGAAAGTTACTTTTGTTACATTATATAAGGTTTTTAATCACGGACATTTTGATTTGCTTAATTACTATAGTGGTTACGAAATAATAGTGAACAGGAACCAGAGTATAAATGTTGAAATGTGAATATTGTATTGTTCAGGTGCTTCAGATTGGAGTGCCTGCGGCTACTGTGGCGTAATACCAGGTCTGGAGCATGATTCAACTAGAAATTGCAGTTTAATTACAAAGTAACCTTTGCATTGAGCTGATACTACACAAAGCAAACTATACAGCAGGCCAGACCAACCATGACTTCCGAAATCTACTCCTACGCTCATGAAAAGGTAAATAATTTATATTTTATTGAATATTTAAATCAAATCTCATTATAAAAGATAGTTTTAATTAAATACATTGATTTCCCTACACGTGTAGTTACAAATAGGTACATTTTACATACAAGTTCTGAGTTTAATACATTTTATCACATTTCCCATGTTCTGCAAGATAATTCCGTAATTTCTGTTTATATTTATTCTTTGCTATTAATTTAAATGAAAATTTATGGTATATACCTATTGAAGTTGCTTTTATGACTAATTAGTATAACTTTTAGAACGAGCTATGAAGATTTGCGATATTATACTATTATTAATATTTTCCCATACATTTTCCTTTAAATTCAACATTGTGTGTGTTTAATTATTTTATATTCATTCACATATCATGGTACATTTGTATTCACTAATACACAATGGGAATGAATAGAGACAAGAGGAAAATGCTAGTTTCAATAATAAATGCAAATGTTATGAAAGGAAGATTTGTAAAAAATTATAGCTAACTAAATCTGATTTAAGTATATTTTTCCACGCAGTGCAAAGTAATGCAATTTTGCAATTAATTTATTATGAATGCCAAAGGTGATAAAGTTTTTGTAATAACGGAACATTTGCTGGAATTATTGATGTCGTAGGTTCTAAATCGTGTACGAAATGGATTTGAAAGCCGGAAAACGCGTTCTATTTCCTATCGGTTGCAACAGCTGGAGAATTTTTCCCGGATGCTTAGAGAAGGACTCCCGGAGATTCTTGATGCCTTAAAGAAAGATATGAAAAAGCCTCCTTTGGAAGGTATTCTATAATAATTCCAGGATTTAGTTCAGCATTTTAAATTTTGTTTTTATATTAGAAACGTTTTCATTAATTTTGATGCGGATTTCCGTTTTATTTTTCATAATTTCAGTTATTTTCTGTTTTCCTTAATCCAGTGTACACATGATACATATATTATCTTTACTTTCAGCTACTTTGTACGAAATTGAGTTAATTCATTTGGAAATTCGCCAAATTTCGACACACCTCAAGAAATTTGCGGAACCGACTACAATGCCCACGAATCTTTTGACCGTCATGGACAACAGTTACATTCGAAAGGAACCGTATGGAGTTGTTCTCATTTTAGGGGCTTGGAATTACCCCTTTCTTCTAACTTTACAACCTCTAGCAGGTAAAATTACATATTTTACTTAAAAACGTTGATCCTTATGTCACAATCACCATTGGTGAAAATCCGTTGAGCAAAAAATTATTTGGAACACAAAACATGATAATTTCCTGCTGAAATCACGTAAATGTTTTTTAAATAGGTGCCATAGGTGCTGGGAACAGTGTCATCATCAAACCATCGGAAATTGCGCCCCATTCAGCAGCTGCAATGGCTAGACTAATTTCCAAATACTTGGATCCGGTAATTAAAAATTTATAAAAATTATTGAAATAATATTATTTTGAGTTTTAAACTGGAAAATGCCGTTTTCTAAAACTTTTTTGGTTGTTTTTGCAAAATATTTTACAGGATTGCTACCAAGTAATTTTAGGGGACAGGGAAGCCACAAAAGTATTACTAGAATATACTTTCGACTACATTTTCTGTACGGGTTCAACTTCTACTGGGAAGAGCGTTATGGCTGCCGCTGCAAAAACTTTAACTCCAGTCACATTAGAACTTGGAGGAAAATCTCCTTGTTACATTGACGAATCGTCCGACTTTTTTGTCGCTTCTAAGCGAATTCTATGGGGAAAATTCATGAATCTGGGACAAACTTGGTAAAAATCTCAAAATTTGTCATTTTTAAGTATTGGAAACTTATCGTGTTTGTTTTTCACATTTTACGTATTTATAAATTAGTATTGCACCGGATTACATCCTTTGTTCTAAGAAAGCAGAGGCAGTGTTTCTGAAAACAGCTTTAAAAGTATTGAAAGAATGGTATGGAGATGACTTACAGGGTAACCCGGATATGCCCCGCATTATAAACGAATTTCACTTTAGACGCTTGAAGACGCTTCTGGACACTACCAAAGGAAAAGTCATTTTCGGGGGTCAAACCGATATCAAGGATCTGTGGATTGAACCAACAATTATCAGTAAGCCTCATTAAAGTCTCTGACAATTTTTTTTAAATTTGTAGGTCTATTTTTAAACATGATTAATGTAAATTGTTTTATTTACAGCTGACGTTGAGGATGGAGACTCTTTGATGTCCGAAGAAATATTTGGACCCATTATACCTATCATTACTGTCAACTCTGTAGATGAAGCTATTGCATTTATTCATAGAAAGTAATTTTCTCTTTTGATTGATATTGATTACTCGTTTAGGAATCGTATTTTCAGTAGCAGTTTCAGTAAATTTTAGTATTTATTGCAAAATATTTCAAGAAAAGGACAAAAACATTGAAAAATGATGTTTACTCTTTTAATTATAGCGTACTACCGAAATTTTCGAATAGTTTTTCAGTATTAATTCCTTCCAAAAATTAATAAACTTTAATGAAACCTATTAAGAGGATATTTCACGTGTAATTTATGATATTTTTGATTTCATGCAGACCAAAACCTTTGGCAGTGTATACATTTTCTACAGATGAGAGGATTAACTCGAAGATAATTGAAAACACGAGTTCAGGAGGAGTTTGTGTCAACGATCTTTGTGCAAACGCTTTTTGTAAGAAATGATTAATTAATTATTATGGTTGTAGTGAGCAAATATATTAAAATAAAATGGCAAATAATTTTAATTCTGTTCTTTTTAACGTTTCAGGGCCTGGATTGCCTTTTGGTGGTGTGGGTAAGTCACGAAAAGATTTTTATCCTAGCTGTTATCAATTATATTTAAAATTTTACCAAAAATAGCAATATTCTATTGTTGGATATATTTTGCTAATAATTTTCGGGAAAATTTTAGATTTTTAGTTAAATTCCAGTGGATTTAAAGTTTTTCATATTTGTATTATTGCAGGACCAAGTGGAATGGGGAATTATCACGGGGAGCATTCCTTAAATACATTTTCTCACCATAGAGCAGTCTTAAATCGCTCTTTAGGACTTCTGAGTGAGAAAATAGGGGAGCCCCGTTATCCTCCTTACACGAACAACAAAATTAAAATATTGACCCTCATTCTAACATATCTTAGCTGTTTCGATATTCGTAAAGATATTTACAGCCATTCAATTGCCGCCTTTGTTGGAGCTTTCCTATTCTATTTGTATTCAGTGCTATTGTAGATTATGTATCATGCATCTATCAAAATTATTGGGTTCAGTGGGTTTAGGATATTGAAGGAGGTAACGTTTCCATTTCTGTGGCGAATGATATCGTTGAATTGAAAAATGTACTTGTGAAATAATGTCATATTGTTCTAACAAACAAAATACTCGACTCATAATAAAAGCGAGTATTTCAAAATAAAAATAGTTTACATGCATTAATTTTTCACGTATTTTCTGAGAGGTGATGCGATTCTAAAACTGAAGAATTTTTCTTATTTTTTATAATTTACACAAATACAATATACTCCATAAAATGTATGCAGCTTGTAGATAGCGTTAATTTATAATTACACTTTACATGTATTTGTTTACGAATTCAAAATTAAAGTAGACACTGTAAAACGAGTTTCAACAGATCGATTCTATAAGCTGGCATTAAAACTGGAGCGGTTTAAAATAATCTGCAATGTATATTTGAACATAATTAGGAATTTGGTTCAGGATTTTGGTTGTGCTATAAAGCAGGTCATGATAAGAGAAACGAGATAAAAAGAGAAGATAACAAGCACACATCGTTTGCCATTTTGTATTTCTGTGGGTTACAACATATTGGAAATATACTATTCCATCTGTTCAAGTTGCTTTTCTAAAATGGACAACAAAATCAAACGGAATTTAGTTTACTTAGCTGATAACCTAACAAATTTGGAAAGAATCCTCGCTTACTTAGTCCAAAATGACATCATTTCACTAAATGAAAGTGAAGAGATTGTAAGTCATTACTTGAGTATTACTTTTTTTACGATAACTAATAATAATGTTAATAAATAACTTACATTTAATAGAGTAAGCCAGACACTCCATTCAAACAAAATGTAAAGTTGCTCAACGTAATGCAAAGAAAGGATTTCACATTGAGCATATTGTTGGAAATTCTGCGAAACACACAAAATGGAAACTGCGCAGACAAAATAGAAGGAATTTCACCAGAAGCAAAAAGAAGAAAACTGGAAAAACCAAAAATATTGAAAAGTCTTTGGTGGCCTGACAAAAAGCTGTTGATTGAGTCTTTACACAAAAGAAAGATTGAAGATAAACTACTAATTGAAATATTGCATGACAGAATTTCAACAGATAAAAGAAGGATGTTAGTTATCTGTGAATCTGCAGATGCTTCAAAGCTGACAGGAATGGGTGGAGTGGGGAAAACACTCACTGCCACTTGGTACGGTCATCACTATGAAAAGGATTATGATCACGTTATTTGGATCGACTGCGGAGAAGACAGTCTTCTTAAATCGTTTAAGAAATTGGTATTAGATTTAAAAATCGAGGAAAGAAATGAAATAGTGGATTTAGAAGACTTTACTAGGAAGAGCTACGAGGCGTTGGAAGAATTCAAATGTCTATGGATATTCGACAACGCGGAGAGCTACAGAGGAGACGAAGGAATTAAAGACGTCCTTCCAAAATATAAAGACAACTTTTATTGCATAATAACATCCAGGTGGAGAGAGTGGGGGATTGAAAAGATTGGATATGGACAAATATCTCGTTTAGAACTAAACATTTTTGAGGAATCGGAGAGTCTGGAATTCTTTAAGCAGAATTTAAAACAAGAAATAAAATACACTGAGTACCAACTGAAGGAATTGTGTCGTTTGCTTGGCAATCTTCCTTTAGCAATGCAATTAGCTGTTGCAGCGATAAATAATGGAAACATTGATTTAAAGAATTATATTGAAAAGACATCTACAAAAGATTTGGAAACAATTGTGGACACACGATTTGATGATTATGAAAAGACAATCAACGAATGTGTCAACATTACTTTGGAATGTATCGGCAAAGAAGAATGTGGAGCTTTTGCTATAGATGTCTTTAATGTCTTTGGCTACATTCAACCAAATAGCGTTGAAGAAGCTTTCCTAACCAGTGTCTTCAAATGTGACTTTTGTGATTCAGACTTGGGTTTTTGCCCTTTGCCATTAGACTTTCACGTTTCGGAAATGCCAAGGGCAATAGAATTGCTAACCAAGTACTTAGTTATTACAAAAGTCAATATAGATAAAAAGCTAGAAATTGATGAATCAAAATGGCCATATTATCATTTTGAAAGTGAAGATGAAGAATCAGAAAGTGAAGATGAAGAATCAGAAAGTGAAGATGAAGAATCAGAAAGTGAAGATGAAGAATCAAAAGGTGAAGATGAGAAATCAAAAAGTAAAGAAGGATCAAAAAGCGACGATGACAAATTAGTGACAGTTTTGAGTATCCACAGATTGTTGCAGCAAGTGATTCGTCACAATGGCAGAGAAAACGAAAAGAAAACCCTGAGAAAGATCATTGACTGTGAAGGATTCGTTGATTACAAACTCCTACCATTTACCAAATATGCTGACCAACAATTAAGAAATGAATATCCGATTGTAAGAGCAGAATTATTGGATCAAAGGCAATTAGAGAGACTGGTTAAGGAAAAGAGATTCGAAGAATCTGTGCAGCTGGCCGAATTCATTAACAAAGAATTGCAAACGGATTCCACTGCATTCAATTATGCGATTTGCTTGGAGATGAATGGACAGATGGAAGAAAACATCAAAATTGTAGAGGAACTGTACAAACACGCAATTGAAGAAAAATGGGAGGTTAGCTATGAAAATGTGCAAATGGGACTGTTGAAGTTGAACGCAGAAGTCACAAAGCTCTTAGTAGGAGGTCACTTGTTGGTTTCTTACTGTAAAGTAAACAGCAGAGAAAGAATACAGCAATTAATGGAAGAGAGAAAAAAATTTCAGGTGATTCTTTCCCACGAGATGTTGGTTTCTGTGTTGAGAATTCTCAATTCCAATTTACTCCACTCAAACTATCATATTACTAAAACTCTATCGACTTTAGAAATTATATTAGGTTGGGACACAAAGAGAATAGCTTTATTGAATTATGCCATTGATTTATCTATTGTATTTCCCGATAATTTGCAAGAGTTAGTTTTACTTGAAGTAAAATTCAAAGATGCAAATGCAAAAGACACAACTATGATTGATCTTAGTGATTGGCTTCCAAAGAAACTCAACGCATTGGAAATCTATAATTGTAGGCCAAAGGAAATAATTTTATCGTTGTCAATCCTCTCCTCTATTGGAAATATCGGTCTGATGGAATGTTCACTGAATTTGGATTCTGTCAATCGAATCTCCCCAACAGAATTGAAATTAATGAATGTTTCCTTCATTAAGGATGGCCAAGAACTATCAAATGTCAACGCCAATGAAATCATCGATTTCCACAAAATGAAACGCTTGGAACTTCTTTTTTGGCCGACTCACATTAAGAACGTGTCGATTGACTTGAGTGAGGAATCTGCAAACATCGAATATCTTCATTTAAGAAATGTGGATGTTGTGAGATTGAAATCTGCGAATGACACTGGAAGAGTCAGGATCAAAGAAGCAAAAATAGGAGACTGTTCATTGGATCTGTCCATTCTTCCATCATCACTAGAAAAACTGTTAGTCTTAAAGCTCTCAAAATTATTTGTGAGTGGAGGAATTGACCTACCAAACGTAAAATATTTGAGTTTAGACTTTGATTATTTGTCTCATTTTCACTCTCTTCAAATAACTCACTTGTATTTAGATAGGGTGAAAGAAGTGAATCTGGATCTCCTTCCAATTAGTGTCAAACTTATCAGAATAGATTTTAATATAATGAAAGTAAAACAATTATTGGGAGGAGTCATTAATTTGGACAAACTAATTCTGTATGGATTCGAATTGGATGAAATTAATTTAATGCTGCCTCACTTCCACCCAAAACAACTAGTTCTTTCTTATCTTTTATGCAGCCAATTGGATTTGATTCAGTTGATGGACAAGAAAATACCGACGATTGCAATTGGACGCATTGATTGGTGTCATGAGGATTTCAAAAATTCAATAATTTCTAAACAACTGGACAGAGAATCTAAATATTATTTATTACAGGAAGGCACAGGAAAAGCTATTGAGAAGAAAGACTTTGACGAATTGTGCATTTTGTAAGACACTTTCGTAAGATGATGTTTTGCCGGAACACATTATATTGCAAATATATTATATGGATGGAACTTCAAAATCCTGGTCCTTTCAAAAGCTCTTCGCGACATCTCATTTACGTTCAAAGTTATTTCTATTTTATTTTCGTTGACAAAATAGTGTGGATTAATAAATATATCTATATCAACAGATTGTCATCATTTGGTAATCCGACAGATGCTTTCAAAGACACTAATTAAGTTGGGGTTTTGAACGATATAACTTCAAGATCTCAACTTTTATGGTTATTAAAATATAGCATTAGAAGCCAAGGAGAAATAATGGCAACCTAATTAAAATTGAGCAGCCTCGATGTCCGCCGCTAAAATATTTTCAGCCATTTAATTGTCGTCGTGGCCGGCATTTCATTTCGATCTATTTTATTTATTCTCGTGTTTTCGTATTTTAAAGAGTTCAGTAGATTTAGGTTATTGGGGGTGGTTACAATTTCTGCTACGAATAGCAATTTGTATAATCGTTGTCGCCTTGCATTGTCGTGTACAATGTGCTTCCGCTCGATAATACTAAAGTCTTAGCTTGAGTGAACATATCAAAATTATTCGCCGTTTTCTTGTTCAAAAGCAGATGAACCCAGATGAAAAATTTCTGCTATAATGGAAACGACTCGAGACTGGTGGTTGTCGATTTTTACATTGTTTGGTGTAGGCCATGCCAAGGTTCATAAAATAATCATAAAGAGCAAAGTTAAATCACACTAGTAGGTATAATTCCAATTTCTCTTCAACTAATGATAATTAATTTTGCAGATATAAACGCAGTCATCAGCAGATTAGCTCAGAGATTTCAAAGAAATCTTTTCATCAAGGTGGGGACCAATAAATCCACGAATATTCAGTTAATCAGTGCTTTTCATACATTTTTGTGTATTTTGGGGTTAATGCTGAGAAATGCACTGAAACATCTAAAGACCATAATGGTACTGGCGTCCCGGTACTTATATTATCTAGGAATAGTCATCATATTCTGCATCCCGCATAATACATTGTGTAATACATCAAGGAACGTAGAATTTTGGTTACTGGGGTTACTGGGGTAAAAAGTAAGCTCTTCCCAGCATTTTTGGAATAAAATTTTGATTTTTTCCAAGTGGAGCCACTTTCGCCTCCACTAGGCATTGAACCTGGAGTCAAATTAGGCAAAAGTGGCACCACTTCGAAAAAGCCAAAATTTATTTTTTTAAACATGGGAAGAGCCTACCTTACCCCCCAGTAACCCCAGTAACCAAAATTCTACGTTCCTTGGTAATACATAGTGTAATACAGTAGTGTACAGCTCTGTAACTAATAAATTCAACTCTTTTATAAACGCACACACTAACGGACTCCGGACTTGACGGTCTCACGTCACATAATATTGCTATACATAGATTGGAGTATACTACGATGGGAAATATTCTTCAACAAGTATAGCTGATATAAATTTATAATTACATATATGCTGCTATAACAAAAGCTATACCGACTACGATAAGGACAAAAATGAGTGCAGAGCAGATAAAAGGACAGTTGGCTGAGCAATTGCAGTTTTACAGGTCAAACAAGCTACATGTCGACTCTTAAGTTAACAAAATCTGGCAAATTTAAAATATAACTTACTCAATTATTAAAAAAATCCAGGAGGCGTGGGGATTTTTAAAGTCACCCCGTACTCATGCTCTCAAGCAAGAAAATTTGAGAACTAGACATATACCGCAGTCTACTCCAAAATATCTGCATATTTAAAAATGACTCGACGTCAAACTATTTGGAAGGTAGAGGTTACTAGGAGCGGAATCGATGTACAAAATATTGTATTTATTTTGTCCTAATTTCCTTTTTTAATAATTAAGTAGTTTTTCATTTTATAATTTTGTCACTTGAATAAAGCCGAACTTAAAATTGAACACGCAGCTGAAAGTAATAAAATTACTTTTTTAGCCGTAAAAGAAATAAACTGGAAAATAAACCATTTCAAAACGGATATAAGACAATAGCGAAAAAAAAATAATTGTATTTATTCAAAAAAGTCTGAATTTGAATTTATTCAAAACATTTCGAATTTATTTGAATTTATTCAAAACATTTCGAATTTATTTGAATTTATTCAAAACATTTCGAATTTATTTGAATTTATTCAAAACATTTCGAATTTATTTGAATTTATTCAAAACATTTCGAATTTATTTGAATTTATTCAAAACATTTCGAATTTATTTGAATTTATTCTAAACATTTCAAATTTATTTGAATTTATTCAAAACATTTCTAATTTATTTGAATTTATTCAAAAAATTTCTAATTTATTTGAATTTATTCAAAACATTTCGAATTTATTTGAATTTATTCAAAACATTTCTAATTTATTTGAATTTATTCAAAACATTTCGAATTTATTTGAATTTATTCAAAACATTTCTAATTTATTTGAATTTATTCAAAACATTTCGAATTTATTTGAATTTATTCAAAACATTTCTAATTTATTTGAATTTATTCAAAACATTTCGAATTTATGTGAATTTATTCAAAACATTTCTAATTTATGTGAATTTATTCAAAACATTTCGAATTTATGTGAATTTATTCAAAACATTTCTAATTTATGTGAATTTATTCAAAACATTTCTAATTTATTTGAATTTATTCAAAACATTTCGAATTTATGTGAATTTATTCAAAACATTTCGAATTTATTTGAATTTATTCAAAACATTTCGAATTTATTTGAATTTATTCAAAACATTTCTAATTTATGTGAATTTATTCAAAACATTTCGAATTTATTTGAATTTATTCAAAACATTTCGAATTTAATTGAATTTATTCAAAACATTCGAATTATTGAATTTTCAAAACATTTCGAATTATTGAATTTATCAAACATTCGATTATTTGAATTATCAAAACATTTCGAATTTATGTGAATTTATTCAAAACATTTCTAATTTATTTGAATTTATTCAAAACATTTCGAATTTATGTGAATTTATTCAAAACATTTCGAATTTATTTGAATTTATTCAAAACATTTCGAATTTATTTGAATTTATTCAAAACATTTCGAATTTATTTGAATTTATTCAAAACATTTCGAATTTATTTGAATTTATTCAAAACATTTCTAATTTATTTGAATTTATTCAAAACATTTCGAATTTATTTGAATTTATTCAAAACATTTTGAATTTATTTGAATTTATTCATCAATCAGACTGCATGTAGTGGTCATTAGTACAGACTGCGACATATAATGGTCACTAGTGCAGACTACGACACATACCACAACATACACACAACATTAACACTATAACACATAACATGTGTTTTGACATAAATGAGGTTAAAGGTCAAAAGGGTGTTACCGATTGTCACCATTTTTGAAAGATGACCTACACTTTGTCTCTAGAAGACCCACTGAAAGTTTCATCAAAATATTTCAAGGCGTTCGGGAGATATGCGATATACTCACTAACTACCTAACTGACTAACTAACAATAACTAACTAACTAACAGACAGACAGACAGACAGACAGACATCCCGAAAACATACAATAGCTTTCGCTATTGAATAATGCATCTGACTATTTAAAAACAGAAGCAACAAAACAAAATAAATGTAAAACATATCTAGTTATACGAAAAAGAAGCCGTTGAAAGAATCTTTGCATGAAAGAAAAATTGATGGCAAGATATGGGTCAACGAATCGCATGATAGACGTGTGAAAGATGAAAACCGAATAATTATGATTATTGAAGGATGACTGATTATGATTGCTAATGACATTCTACATATAATTGTTCATGAATTCAATATTGAAGTTTAAAATGTAAAACAAGTAAACTTCAAAAGATCGGTTATATAACCTGTCATTAAAACTCGAGCTGTTAAAAATAATCTGCACCCCATATAGGTATTTGAAAATAACTAGGAAGGCTTCGGCTTTTATCTGTGGTGTGAAGCAGGCCATGATAAGAGAAACGAGATAAAAAGAGAAGATAACAAGCACATCTCACTCGCCATTTTGTAGTTCTTTGGGTTCCTACTAATTGCAAATATACTATTCCATCTGTTCAAGTTGCTTTTCTAAAATGGACAACAAAATCAAACGGAATTTAGTTTACTTGGCTGACAACCTCACAAATTTGGACAGAATCCTCGCCTACTTAATCCAAAATGACATCATTTCGCTTAATGAGCGGGATGAAATTGTAAGTTGTTAAACTAATATTAATTTGATGACAGTTATAAGTGTTATTAAAGAATTCATTTTCATTTTCAATAGAGAAAAGAAGACAGTCCATTTAACCAAAATTCGGAGTTACTCAATGTAATACTGAGAAAGGGTTTCCCAATCAATGTATTTTTGGAAATTCTACGAAACACACATAATGGACACTGTGCAGACAAAATTGAGCGAATTTCACCAAAGGCAGACAGAAAGCTTAAAAAGCCCAAAATATTGAAAAGTGTTTGGTGGCCTGACAAAAAGCTGTTGATTGAATCTTTACACAAAAGAAAGATTGGTGACAAATTGTTAATTGAAATATTGCACGACAGAATTTCAAACGATAAAAGAGGAATGTTAGTTATCTGTGAATCCGCAGATGCTTCAAGGCTGACAGGAATGGGTGGTGTGGGAAAAACGCTCACTGCCACTTGGTACGGTCATTATTATGACAAGGAATATGATCACGTGATCTGGATCGACTCTGGGGAAGGCAACATTCTGAAGTCCTTTGAGAGTTTAGCTAGGGATTTAAAGATTGAAAACAGAAAGGAATTATCGAAACTTGAAGAATTCGCAAGGAAATGTTACGAGGTGTTGGATGAATTCAAATGTCTTTGGATATTCGACAACGCTGAGAGTTACAAAGGAGATGACGGAATTAAAGACGTCCTTCCGAAATACAGAAACAACTTTTATTGTCTAATAACATCTAGGTGGAGAGAATGGGGGATTGAAAATATCGGATATGGACAAATATCTCGTTTAGAACTAAACATTTTTGGGGAATCGGAGAGTTTGGAATTCTTTAAAGAGAATTTAAAGCAAGACATAAAGTACACCGAATACCAATTAAGACAATTAAGCAGATTACTTGGCAATCTTCCTCTAGCAATGCAATTGGCCGTTGCAGCGTTAAATACTGGGAACATTGATTTGAAGAATTACATTGAAAAGACGTCTACAAAAGATTTAGAAAATATTGTGGACACTAAATTTGATGATTATGAAAAGACAATCAACGGAAGTGTCAGCATTACTTTGGAATTAATCGGTCAAGAAGAATGTGGAGCTTTTGCGAAAGAAGTTTTAAATGTCTTTGGCTACATTCGACCAGATAACGTGGAAGAGGATTTCCTGAGCACTGTTTTTATTTGTCATTCAGACTTAGCTGTTGGGGAAATGGCAAAAGCAATAAAATTGCTAACCAAGTACTCAGTTATTACGAAAGTCCTTATAGATAAAGATCTTGATAGTGAAGATGAAGAATCAGAAAGTGGCGATAACAACTTAATGTCTGATTTGAGTATCCACCGATTACTACAGCAAGTGATTCGTCACAATGGCAGAGAAAACGAAAAGGAAACACTGAGGAAGATCTTTGGCTGCAAGGGATTTCTTGGTTACAAACTTCTCCCATTTACCAAATACGCTGACGAACAACTGAGAAATGAATATCCGGCAATAAAAGCTGAGTTATTGGATCAATGGCAATTAAGGAGCTTAGTAGAGGAAAGAAGATTCGAAGAATCCGTAGAGTTGGCTAAATTCATCCACAGAGAACTCCGTAAAGATTCCACAAAATTCAATTACGCCATTTGTCTGGAGATGAATGGACAGCTGGAAGACAACAATAAAGTTCTCGAGGAAATGTACAGTCAAGAAATAGAAGAAACTAATCGGGAATCTGAGATTCCACACTATTTCTCAGTGTGGAATCCCAGTGTGGAAATGGGGATGCTGAAATTGGACAAACAAGTGACAAAGGACTTAGTTGGAGGTCACTTGTTAATTTCTCTCTGGAAAATGAACAACAAAAAAAGAATGCAAGAAATACTGGAAGAGAGAAGATCTTTTAAGATGATTACTTCGGAAGAAATGCTGTTTTCATTATTGAGAATTCTCAATTCCAATTTAATCCAGTCCAACTATACTTTTATAGATAATGGGTCAATGACTAAAATTGTATTGGATGGAGAGACAAAGAGAATAAAATTGAAATATCCTATTATTTTTGACTTATTACCTCCACTGCCAAATGATTTGCAAGAATTGATTTTATCAACTGATCGGTTAGAAGATATAAATGGACAATACAAAAATATGATGGATTTTAGTGAGTGGCTTCCAAAGAAACTCAACACATTGGAAATATATCATAAGATGCACTCAAATCAAATAATAAATATGTCCGTGGAATCCATTTCCTCTATTGAAAAAATCACTCTGCACAATTGTTCATTGAGTTTGGATTCTGTCAATCGAATCTGCTCAAGGCAATTGAAATTACAGTATGTTTCTTTTATTAAGAACGGAGAAGAATTGTCAGATGTCAACATCAATGAATTCATCGATTTCCACAAAATTAGTCGATTGAAACTTGTTGGAGGTTATATTTTGGGCAAAACTAGCCTGTGGATTGACTTGAGTGATGAATCTGCCAACATGGAATATCTTCGCTTAGAAGATGTGAATATTGTGAGTTTGAAATCAGCCAAAGAAAAAGGAAGTGTCAACATCAAAGAAGCAAATTTAGAAAATTGTTCATTGAATCTGTCGATTCTTCCACCATCACTAGAAAAACTCTCACTAGAGGCCTTAAGAGTAAGAGTATTTGTGAGTGGAGGAATTGACCTACCAAACTTAAAATATTTGACATTAGATGAAATTCGTGATTTGTCTCATTTTCGTTCGCTAGAATTGAGTCACCTGTACTTACAACGGGTGACAGAAGTGAATGTGGATCTTTTACCTCCGAGTGCCAAAATTATTAGAATGGACAACGAAGATAGTTATGGTGGACCAAACAGAATAGTGGGTGGAGTTATTAATTTGGACAAACTAATTCTGTATGAATTCCCTTTGTATGAAGTGGGGGAAATGTTGCCACACTTCCACCCAAAAGAACTAGTTCTTTCTTATAATTCATACACACCAGGTGCCCTGGATTATTTGATGGACAAGAAAATACCGACAATTGCAATTGGAGAAGTTGATTTGAGAAAGGAGGATTTCAAGAGTTCCAGAATTTCTGAAATACTGAACCGAGACTCTAAACATTATTTACTACGTGAAGGCAAAAGAAAAGTTATTAGCAAGAATGACTTTAAAGAATTGTGCGAATTTTAAATGTCTTTTTAAGGATGATGTTTTCCTGGACGACATTATATTACAACTACATTGTCGCAAACTAAGCATCACGTACCCTATGTCGCGTGACTTTTGAACCTCGCTGTACATATGGTTATTTGGTTATTTCAATTTTATTTTCATTGATAATAAAGTGTGACTGAACATCATTTGGCAATCCGGATGATGTTTTCGTAGACACTAATTGAGATGCAGACGCTACGGACAAACAGACGGCCTGGGAATTCTCATAAATTAAAAAACCATACTTAACAATGGAAACCTAATTGAAAATTAACCAATCTCTGTATCCGCCGCTAAGTTATTTTCAGCCATTTAATTGTTGTCTTAACCGGTGCCTACTTATTTCATTTATTTTCTTGCTTTCATATTGGGTTCAGTAGATTTAGGTTATTGTGGGCGGTTACCTTTTCCAATTCTATTGCGAATGGCAATATGTGTAATATTTTAAATGCAAAATGTACTTGTGAAATTATATCATACTGGTCTAATTAATATTTATTTTAACTGTACTTCCTCCCCATCCAAAGAACCTCAAATATTTTCCTCTTAAAAACATCCGTAAAAAATATGCCGCGATTTCAAAAATGTCTAACCGAAAACTATGTTTAGCTATTCTCCTCAAATCAGAGATTTCCATCATCATAACCCCTCCTTAATTAACGATAACCATTATCATGTCTTAGAAAGGAATCCTGTTTAAAAGTGCAGTTTTGCAAAAGTGAACCAAGAATGTTGAATAAATGCTTTGAGTAATAAAAATGTCTGTAGTTTAAATAATCATCAGAGCAGATTACATTGAATTCAGACAACCAGATGTCATTTTTCGTTCTTTATTTCGGAAGAGATATCAAAAATCAAAGATCTAATAATTGGTCTATTTCTATGGCCGATGATGTAACCCACGTAAAACGGTAATTCCGCCAAAGCATTCATATCCGCCACGATATAGTCGGTCTTATGAGTTCAGTCGAAGAAAGCCGAAAGGCAAGGAGTTAAAGCAAGTTTTTTTGGTCGATTGGTGGAAAAGATTGAACAAATTATCTCAAAGCGTAATCAATTGAGTGATCGAACTCACATGAAAACAGACCGACAAAGCAAAGCCACAAAGTGGACTTTGCCACTTAATTATATTTTGTTATCATTCAAAAAACCCAAATACTAAGCTGTTAGATTCTTAACACGATAACACGAACATACTTTAAACTATCATGTATGCGTGTAACGATGTAACTCAAATAAAGTCAATATTTCTGCCTTCGCTCTAATTCTGAAAGAATAAGAAGTGTCTTTATATAATCTCAATGTCAATCGATACTTTGGCTTGAAAGCCCTTCTGTTTAGCACGCTATTCTGGAGCCATTAAGTGATTACAGCAAACGAAGTGTAGATTATTAATTATTTCAGTCACTTAAAAGTTGGTGCTAATCACTTACACTCAAGGTTCAAATTCAAAATGACTCAAATACCAGACTGAATCTGAATTTGATGATTGCTATGAAAATTCTCCAAATATTTTCCGATGCCATTAGGATTCAAATAAAAATCTAAAAATATAATTTGTATTTCTGTTGTAAAATGATTTTCTGTAACTTTTAACTTATTGAAATGGTCGTTAGATATTTTTGTTCTCTTTTCAAATTTGCAAATGATGACTTTCCACATTTCAGAAATATCCTCTTTGAATTTCCGAAAATATCCAAAATATAATCCTAAATTCCTAGATTAAATTCCTATTTTGCGCAAGTAAAACTTTTTCTGAAAGACTAACTCAACAAGCTTTCATCCGAAATCCTGTACACACAAAGACTGTTCTATAACCATTTCAGTCATGCTATCACGAAATCAATAACCTATGTTAGGTCCATCAATTCTATAGAAATTTTGTCACTTACGACACGTCAAAGTAGCGTAACTAGTCTTTAAAATATCTATACGTCTTTATATTTGGAAATTAAATTATTGTCTTGTTTCCTTCGGTCTTTTTGAACGCAAAAACATCAAATAAAACTAAAGACGTAATTTCATTTATTAGACATATAAAAGGCTAGTAATGTAATTATCGATATTAATAGTGATTTTTTGCTCCTGTTGGGATATTCTTTCAGTTTTACTTGGCTTGATTGAGGATATTCCACTGTGGAACCAAAAAATATTAGTTTTAAAACCCCATTATTGTCAGCGCCAGCATCATCATGAGAACCAAAATTTGTGTCGTTTTAGTGATTTTTGGAATTTTGAAATGGACGTTTGGATTAAAATTGAAATATCTACTGGATTTGGAAAAGGACTGTTATACACAAATTATATTTCACCACAAATATCCAAATAAACCGAATTCTCTGTCCGACGAAGCAGTAATTGGAGAACTACGAAAAGTAGACAATCCTTACGCAATTACAGAATTTCATTCTCCTGTTGATCACATACAAACACGTAAATCCAAAATGATCAGTTCAGAATTAAAAGAGCATCTATTCGCCAATGCTACGGATGAAGAAACAAAGAATCTATTGTCGGACATCTCTTTTGAATATAATACAGAAATCGATTCTCTGAAACTGAAAACCTCAGCTACAGTTTTCCAGTCTCGGAACGACGAGGACGACGATGACGACGACGATGACGACGATGACGACGACGATGACGACGATGACGACGACGATGACGACGACGATGATGAAGACGATGACGACAACGAAGACTATGACGACGCCAACGACGATGACGACGACGACGACAAAAAATACGGGCAAATTGCTTCTCCAAAACAAAAAACTTCAGCTCCGGTTTTTCTGTCTCGATTGAATTGTGTGGCAAACATATTCGTTAATTTGAACACAAAAGGCTTGAGAGAAATTAGGATGGCCAATTACATGAGTGAGGCCTTTAATTACCGAGGCCTCTCTCACAAATACAGCTATAGCTTTGCCGAATATTCCTCTCTGTACATACTGGGCGACAAGAAAATTGTGAATCTTCTGAAGTCAAATTCTGTCGACTTCTTTCAAGTGAACTCAAGGAGATCGAAAAGTCCCCTAAATAGACTCATTCTAAGGAAACGATGGTACCTGTTCACATTTGATTCAACATTGTACTTTCTTCGTCCTAAATGGAAATATGAGTCCAAGACAATCCGGATTCAGGAACATCCCTTAATTCAGTTTAATCTGAATGGCGATGAATCTCTATCCAGTGACATGCTGAAAACAAACACTCATCAAGATTTCATTCAGAAAAGCATTGTTCCTCAATATATCTATATTAGTGTGGTATCAAATTTCTTATTAGAGGTTACAAATTATTTCGGACCTCCTCTAAGAAATGAGTATTTTGCGACCTTTTTTCAGAATGGACACACAGATATTGCACTTGCAATCACTTCCATTCTTGTTGAAGAATTTGCAAACGCATCATTACATATGAGGTCGACAGAGAATTTTTGGGATGGAAAAACACCACATATATCATTTTATCATCGATCGTCTTTGTCAGATGCAATTGATGACATAGAAAACAATCCTCCGTACACTACAATTATGATAACCGGGGAAGATTATTACAATTGCATCTCTTGTGTAGTCTTAGAGGATGCAAGACTTTCCTTTGTCGGATACATTCGGCCATTTGATTTTCACACCTGGTTGGCAATAGCCGCATCAATGACGTCATTCGTTATATTTCTACACACTGCAATTTACTTCAGAAGGGAAGACAGCTTTCCATTTCTTTTACTAATCTACAGTTATCTTCTACAACATTCCATGTCCTTACCCACAAAACTGTCGAAACCTCTTTGGATAAGAATCGTGATTGGTCCTGCACTTCTGGCACTTATTCTCTTAACAGAAATGTACAGAAGCTTCGTAACTGCAGATCTGACGGAACCACCTCCCAACAAGAAAATTGAATCTATTAAAGATTTGATGCATTTACCAGACGTAAAATCATTCTGCCCTCCTCAGGGACATGGCGACTTCAATCCATCTTATGTCCCTCATCATGCAATTTATTCTTGGATGTATGATGTTTACGGTTATAACGAAACCATCCAAAATATCCTAAATCGTTTTCATAAAGATGAAGAAGGCTGGGTAACGAGAATGGAAGATTTTGATCCTGGATTAAGGAAAGCTATTGAGGATTATTTTCAATCCTGCAATTCACATGAGGAATGTATGGATTCTGCTTTCGTGGGGTCCATTCTGTATGACATTAATGAAGACGACTCACCAATTATTTACAATGCTCTTATAAAGTCATTTCGCTATCCTCCAGGGTTCCCGAATGTTTCTCCTCAAAAGTGGATTTCCCAGTGCAAAAATTCCATTTTCATTGACAGGACTTCTAACTTGCATCGCTTCCTCAATGACTCCCACTGGCGATCAGAAACAGGTAGGATTATTCCCAGACGAAGTCTCTATATTGGCAAATATCCTTTTTTTACTGAACAGTTTGCATCAGAACTTGACAGTGAAAAAGTTCCACTAATGAATTCCTTTGTCCGCAAGAAATCAAGTGTTCTGCTTCACTCAGGCCTTCATCAAGCTTGGTCAAATGCATTTAAAAGGTACAACTACACGGAATGCAGAGAATGCTTTGAAAAGAAAGCCCCCAAACCTGTATCTTTTCGAATCACAAACCTTGCTAGTATATTTTATTTAGCCGGTGCTGCACTATTAATTGCACATGTAGTACTACAGTGTTGGCCGTAAGTCACGCATCATTGGGATATAACATTACGTGTGGCCAGAAATTACGCATCATAGGGAATTAACATTACGGGTGGCCAGAAGTCACGCATCATAGGGAAATAATATTGGTGTTTGAGAGGCGCTTCGGTTCCATTCAATAATCAACTCCAATGCATGTGTATTTGAGAAGGATAACACTTTTTTGTAAGTTCTTTTTATCAAATATGAGTATCGTTTGTGCGATGAAGCTTTCGAAGAAAAAAAGAATGGGAGTGGTAATGTTGGCTGGACGTCCAGACTTATCTACCAGAGCCGTGGCAGTAGGATTCGCTCGGAGACATCCTTTGATAAGGCCATCCACCAATCAACAGTTGTTCGATTGGCTAGCAAATTCAAGAAGACAGGTTCTACAGCTGATGCCCCTCGGTCTGGGGCCTAAGACTGCCACAAACCCAGAGGTTGCAGTCAGCTCTTGCAAAATTTGTTGCAAGTCCAAGAAGATCACTAAGAGAAGTAGCAAGTGGTTTTAACATTTCAAGAACCAGTGTTCGTCCTATCCTAAAATTACATCATTTTAAACCATATAAAATGAAAATTTTGTCTCTGGACGCAGTCAATTTTGGACACTATCTTCGTTAAATTCTTTACGGGGACGGTAAATGGTGAAACGTATCTTGATTTGCTAATGAACGAATTGCTACCGGAACTGGACTTCAGAAAAGGTAAAGGACTTAACTAAAGTCCTTTACCTTTTACACACCAATGTTATTTCCCTATGATGCGTGACTTCTGGCCACCCGTAATGTTAATTCCCTATGATGCGTAATTTCTGGCCACACGTAATGTTATATCCCAATGATGCGTGACTTGTGGCCAACACGTACTTTATGAGTATATTGATGGATCAGTTATGTATTATATTCAAAGGTATAATTATTTCCTTTTACCACTTACTAGTCCTAGAAGATATTACTAAATAAAGAAATTAGATGAAATCTCACTTTCAACCCCCCCCACCCCTCCAATATCGGCATTATTCCATCCAGAATTATAAGATTTTCAGAGACTACTATTCCTTGGAGTCATTCAGAGACACATTGAATGTACTGGGAATGTGTTTTTGTACGTAATCTCGGACATTATACAATGCTAGGTTATACTAAGCAGGTTTTCGAAGTGTTTTACTGTAAACGTTGGGAAAGTAATGTGCCATAAAGATGGACTCATACAATTAAAAGCATTTTTCCGTGATTTTATTAGTTATATTCCTACAGCATTGGCAACAAGTCACGCACCGTAGGAAAATAGCATTAGGTACCGCTTGAAAATGCAATCTCAAACAGTTTGAGATGCATTTTCAAACATTACATGCATTTTCCTGTGGTGCGTGACCTAAACGCTTCACTGTATTTCATAAATGTACGTATAACCCAGTAGCTTAGACTAAGTACGTACATTTCTCTTACATTTGTTTATCTCAAAACACGGAAAATTTATCCTATTGTAAGGCTTGCGATTTTTGTGGGTATTTATACTTAGCCAATCCTTCTTTCCCATGCGGAAGACACTATATATTCTTTGAGAGATTCCAGCAAAACTATTAATTTTCCTCTCTGTGCAAAAAGAAAGCTTTCCTACTTTAATTTTATTTTGTAGAAAAAAGAGTATCCATTTCTGGCAAGCTTATGTGTAACTTTGTTCAGTGTACGCGAAATGTATTTACTATTGTCTGGCCATAGATGAAAGAAAAATGAGACAGAAAAAGAAGATAAGGTATGACGTAATTAAAATATCCTAATTTAATACTAGTAGATAAGACTATTTACTTACTGATATTACTGACTATTTACAATATATACTACTGAACTATATTGATTTATTGTATTGCCATATTCTCCTGTATTTAAATTAAAATTTATTTTTCTGCCTTCGTTCCAATTCTCGACAAATATGAATTGTCTTTATATAACCTAAACGTAAATCGATACAGTTGCTTGAAAGCCATTCTGTTTAACATGCAATTCTGGAGTGGTTAAGTGATTCCAGGCAAATGAACTGTAGGTTATTTGAATAATTGAAAAGTCATTCACAGAATTGAAATACGTAACACTAAAGACTTACACTGAAGGTTTAAATACGAAATGACTTAAATACCAGACTGAAAATGGATTTGATAATTGCTACGAAATTCTCCAAATATTTTTCGATGCTTTTAGGATTCAAATAAAAAAAAAGGAATTTGTATTTCAATTGCAAAATAAAAATGCAATGATTTTTCTGCAACTTTTAACTAATTGAAGTGGTCGCCAGATATTTTTGTCCTCTTTTCGAATTTCCAAATGATGGTTTTCCACATTTCCAAAACATTGTCCTTGAAGTTTCGAAAATTACATCTGAAATATAATCCAATGAAAAATAGTAAATTCTTATTTTCCGAGAGTAAAACCTTTCCGAAAGGCGAATTCAACAAGGTTTCATCCGAAACCCTGTGCACACAGAAACTGTTTTATAACCATCCAGTCATGCAATCACGAAATCGATAAACAATATTTGGTCCACCATTTCCATAGAAATAGTCACTTACGACATGTCAAAGTAGCATAACTTGTCTATAAAATATCTGTCTTTATATTTGAAAATAAATTTATCTTATCTGGTTTCCTTTTAAGTTTTCTCAATTTAAAAATGCAATCTATAAAAGCAAAGACGTAATTTCATTTATTAAGTATATAGAAGGCAAGGAATTATCGATATTCATATCCAGATTTATTTCGACTGTTTATATATTGAGTTTGAGTATCTTTTGGCTTGATTGAGCATATTCGTCCATTGTAGAATAAAATAAGTAAAAACATTCCTTTTTAAAGCGTTATCATTGAGAGCTCCCGCATCACCATGAAGACCCAAATTAGTGTCGTTTTATTAATTTTTGGGATTTCAAAATTGGCGTTTGGATTAAAATTGAAATATATACTGGATTTGGAAAAGGACTGTTATACACAAATTGTATTTTACCACAAATATCCAAATAAACCGAATTCTCTGTCCGACGAAGCAGTAATTAGAGAACTACGGAAAGCAGACAATCCTTACGCAATTACAGAATTTTATTCTCCTGTTGATCACTTACACAGACATAAATTTAAAATGATCAGTTCAGAATTAAGAGAGCATCTATTCGTCAACACTACGGAGGAAGAAGCAGAGAATCGATTGTCGGAGCTCTCTTTCGTTTACAAAACAGAAATCGAATCCCTGAAACTGAAAACCTCAGATCCAGTTTTCCAGTCTCGGAAGAACGAGGACGACGATGATGACGATGATGATGACGATGATGACGACGATGACGACAGCAATGATGACGCCAACGTCGATGACGAAGACGACGACGAGGAATATGGGCAAATTGCTTCTCCGCAACTAAAAACATCAGTTCCGGTTTTCTTGTCTCGATTGAATTGTGTGACAAATATATTCGTGAATTTGAACACAAAGGACTTGGGAGAAATTAGGATGGCCAATTACATGAGTGAGGCCTTTAATTACAGAGGCCTCCCTGAGAAATACAGCTATAGGTATGCTGAATACTCCTCTGTGTACATATTGGGGGACAGGAAAATTGAGAATCTTGAAAAGTCAAATTCTGTCCATTTCTTTCAAGTGGACGCAAGGGGATCAAAACTTCTTCTTAATAGACTCCTTCTAAGGAAACGATGGTACTTGTTCACATTTGACTCAATATTGTACTTCCTTCGTCCTAAATGGAAATATGAATCCAAGACAATCCGAATTCAGGAGCATCCACTAATTCAGTTTTCGTTGAATAGCAATAAATCTTTATCCAGTGACATCCTGAAAACAGAAAGTGATCAAGATTTCATTCAGAAGAGCAATGTTGCTCAATATATCTCTATTTTTATCGAGCCACAATTTTCAGGAGTGAAAAACCAGTATTTCGGACCTTCTCTTAAAAATGCGTATTTTTCAACATTTTTTCAGAATGGCCACACAGATATTACAATTGCAATCACTTCTATTCTTGTTGAACAATTTGCAAACGCAACAATAAATGAAGACAAATCAACGCCGCCAACTGACGATGAACAGGAATTTGAGGAAGAAGGTACACCATCAATATCATTTAGTCATAGCGAGTCTTTTTCAAAAGTAATACTTGATATAGATGACAATCCTCCCTACATCACAATTATGGTAACCGGAGAGGACTCCTACAATTTCATTTCTTGTGTAGTCTTAGAGGATGCAAGACTTTCCTTTTTCGGATACATTCGGCCATTCGATTTTCACACCTGGTTGGCAATAGCCGCATCAATGACGTCATTCGTTATATTTCTACACACTGCAATTTACTTCAGAAAAGATGAAAGCTTTCCATTTCTTTTACTAATCTACAGTTATCTTCTACAACATTCCATGGCATTACCCGCAAAAATGTCGAACCCTTTTTGGATAAGAATCGTGATTGGTCCTACAATTCTGGCACTTATTCTCCTAACAGAAATTTACAGAAGCTTCGTAACTGCAGATCTGACGGAACCACCTCCAAACAAGAAAATTGAATCTATTAAAGATTTGATGGATTTACCAGACGTAAAATCATTCTGCCCTCCTACAGGAATTGACGATTTCAATCCATCTTATGTCACTCATTATGCAATTCATGATTCCATACGTTATGTTTACGGTTATAACGAAACAATCTATAAGCATGATAATTATGAAAAAGACTGGGTAACTAAAATAGAAGATTTTGACCCTGGTTTAAGGAAAGTGATTGAGGATACTTTTCAATTGTGCAATTCAAATGAACCATGTAAGAAGAGTGCTTTCGATTTGACAACTCTGAATCGCTACTATAAACACAAGTCACCAATTAATGACAGTGTTCTTAGAAAGTCATTTCGCTATCCTCCAGGGTTCCCGACTGTTTCCCCTCAAAAGTGGATTTCCCAGTGCAAAAATTCCATTTTCATTGACAGAACTTCTAACTTGCATCGTTTTCTCGATGAATCCCACTGGCGATCAGATAGTGGTAACATTATTCCTAGACGAAGTCTCTATATTGGCAAAGATCCTTTATTTACTGAACAGCATGTATCATTGTTTGACAGTAAGGAAGTTCCACTAATGAATTCCTTTGTCCGCAAGAAATCAAGTGTTCTGCTTCACTCAGGTCTTTATCATGCTTGGTCAAATGCATTTAAAAGGTACAACTTCACTGAATGCAGGGAATGCTTTGAAAAACAAACCCCAAAACCTGTATCTTTTCGAATCACAAACCTTTCTAGTATATTTTATTTAGGCGGTGTTGCATTATTAATTGCACATGTAGTACTACTTTATGAGTATATTGATGGATCAGTTATGTATCACATCCAAAGGTATAATTATTATCTTTTACCACTTACTAATCCAAGGTATTACTAAATAAAGGGATTAGAAGAAGTTCCACTTTCAAACCCTCCTAAGTTGCCACAGGAATTATCAAATTATCCACACTTAATTGTCAATCTTTGTCAATTTACCAAGATATTTTGAGAATTTACTTTGACAAATTTCTGTATTTGCTTAATTAGTATACCTATAATGTCACTGTCACTGTGTTATTGGGTTTCAGGCTTCTTTATTAAGGAGTCCGAGAAAACTACTTGCAAATTCTTCTTCAAATGAAATCTACCAATTTTTCCTAGAACGAAGAATTGACTTACTAGCTAAATAATATATCTTCATGTTCAATAATAAATAAATAATATATCTTCATTATTTATTTCAATGCGTCTTGTCCTGTAACCTTTAGAGAGGAAAATTGAACCAATCCAATATGATTTCAGTTGTTCATGTATACCGCCCATTAATTGAATTGAATTGAATTATGTTTATTTAAGTGCATAAGTATCAGAACAACACATATCTGTGATAACATATTTACGCACCGAAGATGACTACCAGTTATAGTAACCTTACTCCAACTGACAGGCCGAGTTCGTAACCAGAGATTATTCGAGAGTCAAAATGAGAATATGTACAGAAAGAGTTTTTTATTTTAATGAGAAATAGAAGTATTCATTAAAAATAAAGGCAAACAGTTAATTTTTCAGCAAAGAGCTTATCTCTGTGCTAGGATATGTTCATTCAGTTTTAGTGCAAACAATTTGGGAGAATGTAGTTTAGTTTTAAGTAATGGGGGAAGATTGTTCCAAGAATTTATTGCGTAACACAGAGGACTCTTGGCAAGGGTCTAATCATTTTTCAAACAACATCATCCATCATATAGCACATTCACCAGATACGCTTTCAAAACACTGTGATGTAACCTCATCTAAATAGTAGTAAAAAAATTAGCTTTTTGCTTAATTAACGATAAACTACTTTTATGTCATAGATTGGAATCATCACTCGTTGAATGTCAGTAATATTTTGTTAAGTAATACAATTGTTAACAGAAATATTGTAAAGAATAGCAAAATTAAAAATTTAATACTGTAAAATTGTTTTCCTTGCATTTCTGCTCTCCCTCATTGTCACTGTTGGGGAGCGTCCATAAATTACGAAGTCACTTTTTTGCCGATTTTTGACCCCCACCCTCCCCTTTGAGGACATTGAAGACAATTGATGTACACCCCCCTACCCTGTCTTCGAAGACCTATACCCTTTTTTGCCCAGCAATAAAATTTTCATTAAAATCATCTATGAACGCTATTGAATTTATTATATCAGGAAAGCAAGCAAATTCAATTTGAAAGCACAGATTCAACTCCGCGTTTTAGAGCAGGACTAATGATACCTTTGATAATTTTGTGTAAATAATAAATCCAATCGTCAGGAAATCCTTTCGGCAAATTTGATTTGAGCTAGGGAGCACTTCTTTAATTTGCATACTAAACGTAACTTTGAAACATGCAACTCTAGTCCTGCAGATTGTCTTACATATTGTTTATTTGGTACTCTTAGCATGGTGTGCACATTATGCTAATCTCCTTCAAGAGGATACCCTTTTGAGATGCAAACAAGACAATAAAAGCGCTCGAAATGATGCAATTGGCATCGATAGGCATTTTTTAAACTTAATGTTTGGAGTGCGTAGACTAGTATTTTATTGTTTTGTTCGACAAAAATCGTTTGACGACCTCTGAAGTCAGACCTCTGACACCCCCCCCCTCAAGATGAGGCCATTTGGCTGACCCCCACCCCCCCTATGGGTGACCACGTAATTTGTGGACGCTCCCTTGCAAAGAACTTTTAACTTCACTGCAACTGGTAATGCAAGTTGTACATTTTCGAATTGTTAAAATTTGTTTATGCTGTTTAAAAATGCAGTTTTGGTAAAATGAGCCAAGAATGTTAAATAAATCCTTTGAATAATAGAAATGTCTGCAGGTCAAATAAACCATTGCAAAACGGATATAGGACAATAGCGAAAGGAAAATAATTGTATTGATTCAAAAAAGTCTGAATTTATTTCAATTTATTCAAAATATTTCGAATTTATTTGAATTTATTCAAAACATTTCTAATTTACTTGAATTTATTCAAAACATTTCGAATTTACTTGAATTTATTCAAAACATTCGAATTTATTTGAATTTATTCAAAACATTTCGAAATTATTTGAATTTATTCAAAACATTTCGAAATTATTTGAATTTATTCAAAACATTTCGAAATTATTTGAATTTATTCAAAACATTTCGAAATTATTTGAATTTACTCAAACCATTTCGAATTTACTTAAATTTATACAAAACATTCCAATTTATTTGAATTTATTCAAAACATTTCGAATTTGCTTGAATTTATTCAAACCATTTCGAATTTACTTAAATTTATACAAAACATTCCAATTTATTTGAATTTATTCAAAACATTTCGAATTTGCTTGAATTTATTCAAAACATTTCGAATTTACTTGAATTTATTCAAAACATTCGAATTTATTTGAATTTATTCAAAACATTTCGAAATTGCTTGAATTTATTCAAAACATTTCGAAATTGCTTGAATTTATTCAAAACATTTCGAATTTACTTGAATTTATTCAAAACATTTCGAAATTATTTGAATTTATTCAAATCATATTTAAATTATTTGAATTTATTCAAATCATATTTAAATTATTTGAATTTATTCAAATCATATTTAAATTATTTGAATTTATTCAAAAAACGACGTATAGTGGTCACCAGTGCAGACTACGACATATAGTGGCCGCCAGTCAGACTACATCATGTAGTGGTCACTAGTAAAGACTACGACATATACCACAACATACACACAACATCAGCAATATAACACATAACATGTGTTTGGACAAAAATGAGGTTAAAGGTCAGAAGGAAGTGACCGATTAACACCATTTTTGAAAGATGACCTACACTTTGTCCCTAGAAGGTCCACTGAAAGTTTCATCAAAATATTTCAAAGCGTTCCTGAGATATGGCATATACTCACTAACTACCTAACTAACTAACTAACTAACAGACAGACAGACAGACAGACATCCCGAAAACATACAATAGCTTTCGCTATTGAATAAACCATTGCAACGCATATAAAGAAAGGAGCGAGGAGCACGTATTTTTTTAATACACATGCTAGTGGAAGCAAAACATTAAAAACATCTTAACGTCAGTCACAAAATAATATATACCGTCCCTGTCAATAAGGTTTTGGCAAGGAGATATCGATTAATAATAACTACCGAGCCGCTATTCGCTACAAACTATTCCGACTTATTGTCTTTTCATAATAAAAATCTCAAAATTATTATTTATCACAAGGTGATTTTAGTTGTTATGGGCCCCTCTTCTTGGAAATTATTGAAAAAAATTGAAATTTTTATTATGAAAAGACAATAAGTCGGAATAGTTAGTGGCGAATAGCGGCTCGGTAGTTATTATAAATCGAAGGGTTTCTATGCCTCCTTGCCAAAACCTTATTGCGGGATCAGTATCTAAATTAATTTAGTGGTCACCAGTGCAGACTACGACATATAGTTGTCTCTAGTGAAGACTACGACACATACCACAACATACACACAACATCAGCAGTATAACACATAACATGTGTTTGGACATAAATGAGGTTAAAGGTCAGAACGGTGTTACCGATTGACACCATTTTTGAAAGATGACCTACACTTTGTCCCTAGAAGGTCCGCTGAAAGTTTCATCAAAATATTTCAAAGCGTTCCTGGGATATGGCATATACTCACTAACTACCTAACTGACTAACTAACAAACTAACAGACAGACAGACATACCGAAAACATAAAAGGAGACTTCGCTCCTTTAATAATCAGCAGAGTAGGTTGCATTGCATTCAGACTTTCGGATATCAATTTTTGAGTTTTTTATTCGGAAGTCATAGATCAATGAGATGTAAAAAATCAAAAATCATCGAACTAGTCTATTTCTATGATCGATATATTAAAATTAAATGTTAACAAATTATCAGAAAACGTCTGTTATCTCCTCACACGGTATACACATTTAGGCATAAACTGTGTACTACATAAAAATGGATGCAGCTTGAAGATAGTTCTAATTTATAGTTACATTTTACAGATATTTGTTCACTAATTGAAAATTAAAGCTTACAAAGGAAAACGAGCTTCCAAAGATTGAGTCTATTAGCTGACATTAAAACTCGAGCGGTTTAAAATAATCTGTACCATATATTTGAAAATACTTGGGAAGGCTTCGGCTTTTATCTGTGGTATAAAGCAGGCGATGATAAGAGAACGAGATAAAAAGATAACAAGCACACCTCGTTAGCCATTTTGCATTTCTTTGGATTCCTGTCAGTTGCAAATATACTTTTACATCTGTTCACGTTCTTTTCTAAAATGGACAACAAAATCACACCGCATTTGGTCTACTTGGCTGACAACCTTGGAAATTTGGAAAGAATTCTCCTCTACTTAATCCAAAATAAAATCATTTCGCTAAATGAAAGTGACGAGATTGTAAGTAAATTACTTTAAAATACATTTGCTGATAACTAATAATGTTAATAATAAAATACTTACATTTAACAGAGAAATGAAAACACTCCATTCAATCAAAATGTCAAGTTACTCTGTAATACAAAAAAAGGATTTCCCAATCAACATATTTTTGGAAATTCTACGAAACACAAATAATGCGCACTATGCAAACAAAATTAAAAGAATTTTTCCAAATGTGGACCGAAAATTTGAAAAACCCAAAATATTAAAAAGTTTTTGGTGGCCGGACAAAAAACTGTTGATTGAATCTTTACACAAAAGAAAGATCGAAGATAAGTTATTAATTGAAATATTGCATGACAGAATTTCAACAGATAAGAGAAGAATGTTAGTTATCTGTGAATCTGTAGATGCTTCAAAGCTGACAGGAATGGGTGGGGTGGGGAAAACCCTCACTGCCACTTGGTACGGTCATCATTATGAAGAGGAATATGATCATGTGATCTGGATCAATTGCGGAGAAGAAAGTCTTCTGAAATCATTTCAGAAATTGGCATTAGATTTAAAAATCGAGGAAAGAAATGAAATAGTTGATTTGGAAGACTTTACTAGGAAGAGTTACGAGGCGTTGGAAGAATTCAAATGTCTGTGGATTTTCGATAATGCTGAGACCTACAAGGGAGAAGGAGGAATTAAGGACATCTTTCCGAAATATAAAACCAACTTTTACTGTCTAATAACATCCAGGTGGAGGGAATGGGGGATTGCAAATATTGGGTATGGAGAAATATCTCGTTTAGAACTAAATATTTTTGGGGAATCAGAGAGTTTTGAATTCTTGAAACAGAATTTAAAGAAAGAAATAAAGTACACAGAATACCAATTAAAACAATTAAGCAAATTACTTGGCAATCTTCCATTAGCAATGCAATTGGCCGTTGCAGCTTTAAATAGTGGAAACATTAACTTAAAGAATTACATTGAAAAGACGTCTACAAAAGATTTGGAAAATATTGTGGACACACAATTTGATGCTTATGAGAAAACGATCAACGAATGTGTCAGCATTACGTTGGAATTAATTGGCAAAGAAGAGGGCGGAGCTTTCGCTAAAGAAGTTTTAAATGTCTTTGGTTACATTCGACCAGATAATGTTGTTCAGCATTTTCTAAAAAATGTTTTCAAATCTCATTCAGACTTAATTAGTTGGGGAATGGCCAAAGTGATACAATTGCTAACTAAGTACTCACTTATTACAGCAGAATTTAATCGTGACAAATACATGACTCTTTTGAGCATCCACCGATTACTTCAGCAGGTCATTCGTCACAATGGCAGAAAAAGCGAAATAGAAACCCTGAAAAAGATCATAGGCTGCGAAGGATTTGTTGATTACAAACTCCTTCCATTTACCAAATATGCATATCAAGAATTACAAAAAGAGTTTTCGAAAGTAAAAACAGAATTATTGGATCAAAGGCAATTAGTGAGACTTGTGAGGGAAAAAAGATTCGACGAGTCTGCAGAGTTGGCCAAATTCATCGACCAAGAACTGAAAAAAGATTCCACTAAATTGAATTATGCTATTTGTCTGGAGATGAATGGCCAGCTGGAAGAGAGCATCAGAGTTCTAGAGGAATTATACCAACAAGAAATGAAAGAGGACATAATTTATCACGATAGCGAAGTGGGAATGGGACTTTTGAAAGTGGACGAAGAAGTAGTGACCAAGAGCTTAGTTGGAGGCCACTTGTTGGTTTCTCACTGGAAAATGAACAACAAAGAAAAAGTGCAAGAAATATTGGAAGAGAGAAAATCTTTTAAGGTTCTTCGTTCACAAGAAATGACCACTACATTATTTTTGAGGATTCTCAATTCCAATTTAATACATTCCAACTATTCACTTGTTGATGGGCTCGTGTGCAAAATCGCATTTGATGGGGACACAAAGGAAATAATATTGTTCAATAATCTTGTTGATTTATCTGTTCCACTTCCAAATGATTTGCAGGAGTTAGGTTTAACTAAAGTACGATTCAAAAATGCAAATGCAAAAGACCCTGCTATGATTGACCTTAGTGAGTGGCTTCCAAAGAAACTCAACACATTGAACATCACTTTGGTGAAACCACAGCAAATTTCGTCCTTAGGATTCATTTCCTCTATTGAAAATATCGATCTGTATGATTGTTCCTTGAGTTTGGATTCTGCCAATCGAAAGTCCCCGAGAAAACTGAAATTTCGGTATGTCTCCTTTATTAAAAATGGAAAAAAATTATCAAATGTAAACGTCACTGAATTCATCGATTTCCACAAAATGAAACGATTGGAACTCGTTTGTTATTCCTACAAAAAGAATCTGTCGATTGACTTGAGGGAGGAGGAATCTGCCAATATGGAATATCTTGAACTATGGGATGTGAATGTTGTGAGTTTGAAATCAGCCCAAGAAAAAGGAAGAGTCAGTATCAAAAAAGCAGAAATAGCGAGATGTTAATTGGATCTGTCCGTTCTTCCACAATCGCTCGAAAAACTCTCATTAGAGGACACAGAAGTATTTGCGAGTGGAGAAATTGATTTGCCAAACTTAAAATATTTAGATTTGAAAGAAGATATTTCTCCGTTGCCTCATTTTCGTTCCCTCCTATTGAGTGACCTGTACTTACGATGGACGAAAGAAGTGAATATCGATCTTTTACCCCCAAGTGTCAAAATTATCATAGTAGATAAACATCCTAGGAAACATAATGGGACAAGATTAGTGGGCGGAGTCATTAAGTTGGACTCACTAATTCTGTATGGCTTCGCTTCTAATGAAGTGGAAAACATGTTACCTCACTTCCACTCAAAAAAACTCGTTCTTTACAACCATTGGTTTGAACCAGTTGACTTGTATCAGTGGATGAAAAAGAAAATACTGACAATTGTAATTGGGAATATTAATTGGCACAATGAGGATTTCAGTATTTCTAAACAGCTGGACAGAAAAGCTGAATATTATTTATTACGTGAAGGCAAAGGAAAAGCTATTGAAGAAAAAGATTTTGACGAATTGTACTTGTTGAAACATAATTTTGACCGATGACGTTTTGCTGGAGAACCCAGTCTTCAACAGATTAGGTCAGAGGTTTCCAAGAACACTTTTTATCAAGTTGGGAATCAATAAATCTAGTAATATCAGTTAATCAATATTTTGCATTACATTTTTGTGTATTTTAGGTGAATACTGAGAAATTCACTGAAACATCAAACGAGCATAATGTTACTGGCGCCCTGGGACGAAATTTTCAAAAGGGTCGCAAGGGGGATTAGCGCAACTTGGGGTAGTTGCGCCTATTTTTGCGCGTGATGATATTTTCAAAACATGCACCTACATAGGGTTGCAGCGTTCGTGGCAAGAAGTTAATCTCAGCAGTATTTTCGAACATTTTTGAAGGGTGCAAGTGATAAAAATAGGTGGCAACTTTATCCCGTCATATGATCAGCCGCAAATCTATTTGGCGGGGTTAAGTTACAGAGAAAAATCATTCAATCCAAAATCAATTTTCGATTTGCCTGAAAGTGTGTAATATTTCTGCATTGAAATATTCCATAAATATTATTTTAATGGCGGAAATTGTTTTTATTCTACAAGAAGAAGCAAATTTAAGACGTGAAAGGGTATACTTGGATAAAAACAATCCCTTGGAATGTATGGACGATAAAACTTTGATAAAAAAATTTAGATTTCCCAAATCTGAAATCGTAAAGCTGATACATTTATGTTCACCAACTTTGAAGAGAAAGACTAATCGCAGCCATGCATTGCCAGTTCACATGCAAGTTCTTGGAGCTTTACGGTAATGTTATTTACCTAGATGTATTGAAAAACGGAGTAATTATAACACTAAACGTGCCAAATTACAGAAAATGGATATTGATTTGGTATATATTTATGCTCTTAGATTTTATGCAAAGGCAACCTTTCAAGATGATGGCGGAGAATTAGTGGGAATGTCACAGTCCAGTATGAGCCACTCCATTCATGGCGTGACCGAAGTTCTTTGCAATAATGCGAGCAGTTATATACATTTTCCACAGACAGAAGCAGACATTAGAAAATTAAAACAAGGATTTTATCAGCTAACAGGGAAGCCAAATATTATTGGTCTTATTGACGGCACCCAAGTTCCTATAAGGGGACCTTCTGGCCCAGACGAGCCACTGTATATTGGCAGAAAAACTGGATTAGGTCACACACTTAACGTACAAGTCATATGTGACTCCAATAAAAGATTTATTGACATCGTTGCAAAATGGCCTGGAGCAACACATGACAGTTTCATATGGAAATGCTGTGCATTGCGAAACTCGTTTGTAGAAAATCCTCCCAGTGGAATACTTATCGGTAAATATATTAAATTAATTTGTAATACAATTATTATTTAATCTATTAGGATCTAATAGCGGAATTGTAATTAACAGGCGATTCGGGTTACGGAGTAGAACCGTGGTTATTTACGCCACTAGAAGACCCAAAAACAAAACGTGATAAAGACTTCAATCGCTTCCTACGTTCAATAAGATCATTGGTAGAGCGAGCAATAGGGTTGTGGAAATCCAGATTCCGAAGAATCGATCGTACTGGAGGTCGCATGCTATACAATCCCGTTAAATCTTGCAAAATAATTGTGGCAACGGCAGTATTACATAATATTCGAAGAGAATTAAATCTACAAGAAGACGAAGATCTAGATGTAGAAGAATCTGTGAACCCTCATGCGGACAGACATCGGTCTTTAGATGACAATTCGATAACAAGAGCCGGGAACGCAGCTAGAAGATTGTATATTCAAACACACTTTAATTAAACATTGAGTATCTAAAAATACAGTATAAACGATAAATCTATTATTTAACTTCTCCGTATTTGTAATTTCAATACTGATTAAATGTTAAGATCTATGCACTCAAAGATCGATGTCCTGAGAGTCAAGTAAGTTATTGGTAACAGTAACTGGAAAAGGAGTGGTGGGATCTAGTCCCAGTTTGAACTTTTTTAGTGAATTTCTTTCCTCCAAAGCTGAAGCAATACGCTTAATTCCACAGAGGATTTCCTTTTGAATATCCAACAACTTATCAGATGCAAAACTGACATCAGCTTTGTTAGCTGCTTTCTTCGTAATCTAAAAATCATATGTACTCATATTGTTTCAATTATTAAAAATACAATTAACATATTATTGATGTGTATAATTAAAATGAATACACATATTTCAGACGTTCTTTTACCTTTGGGGATTTTTCACTTTTCGATGAATTAGTAGGCCCTTCTTGACTATGGCTTTCAGTAAAATGTGATTTTCTGTTTTCAGTCTGGGATGCGTCTCCGTTCTCACTCTGAAATGAAGCTCCCTTTTTAGAAGTAGACGTATTTGCCATTATACACAACTGATTACTGGTGTTGGGTTTGTTAACATCAATGCCTCCCTTAATTCCTGTTAATCCGGTTACTCCAATAAGCCTAGCTATTTTCTTTTGCCATAATGTCAAGTCTGCTATTTTTTCTTCAATTGCAGTCATTGTTATGTCATCAGCTTCTCCTCCTCCAGTCTTTTTGCACGATTTTAATTTTTGTTGGACAAGTGCTTTAGTCCTTGATTTTAAATCTTTTACTTTGTCTTTGATATGCTGGAGATCCCTTTTTGCTACTGAACAGGAGTTAACCTATGTATCATTTAAAGTATAGTGTAAAGTGTAGTTCACCATTTTGATGAATATATTTTAATAAACATAACTAGTGCAAAATTTAATCAAACCTCATCTTCGATGACGGCCCACGTAGAATTTTTATATTCTTGGGTAACTGTTGATGAAAATGCGCCGTAGAGTTTGTCGTAGCACGGCTCAAGAGCATTAACCAAAGTGCATATTTCTTCATTAGTCCAATTAATGGAGCGAATTTTATTTTTTCTTGTAGCCTTAACCTGAGAGCAATTAATATTTTCTGATAATGAACCTTCGGTTGCCATTTCTACTTTTATCTTTTTAAAACCCGGTTAACTTAACTTAATTAGTTGTCGAATATTGGAACAGTACGAAGACAAAACACATGCACGGTTTGTACAATTGTAATTTTCCTGCAAATGTAACGGTGTAAAGATTAAATCTGGTGTAATTTTTGCCGCGACGCTGCCACCTGTTTTGAAAATATCAATTTTTGATTGGGTGCAAGGGTGGAGTAAATGGGAGGAGCAAGTCTTGCGCGGAGTGCAAAGTTGCGCCATTTTTGAAAATTTCGTCCCAGGTATTTATATTCTATAAGAATATTTATCACCAAGGATACCGACCCAGGGTTTGGGTTTTTGAGCAAAAACTCGAACCACTTTTTCATCAAAAACCCATGGGTTTTTGGGGTTTTTGCTAGGCGGAGATGTAAAACACATTGTAATTAAATTGTAATTACACACGGGGAGGCAAAATTAAATTATCTAGATTGTATGTAACAGAATTATAGAATTAGTTCAATGTTTGATTGAATAAATTACCAAAACCTTTACTACTAAGTTCTTGTTTGGCAGTTTTACTGACGTTCCCCGAATTACTCTTACAAGTTTTTATTGATTTATTTATTTCCTGACACCGGGAAAAAGTAAGGATTTCCCAGATTTAAAGAGCATATTTCACAACAATGCATAAAACCGGCGAATGCAACCCGCAGAAGGAAAAACTTAATAATGAATTATAATTTCCGCCTCATTCTGCAGATGCTAGATAACATCTTAGAAGAATTATTATAAAAGCTCGATTTATACTTCAACTGATGTTTTGGCACTTGAAATAAGAGCCAAGTATCTGTTCTTCAGTTCTCGCCGAAGGGGCTTCCCGACTCCAACTTGTGGAATTGAATCGATGAACTCTATTCCCCCGGCAAGCAGTTTAAATCGCGCCAGTCTATTTTCTAGGAAAGAATGAACCTCCTCAGCCTTCAGACTTCCATGTTTAGCCACAATGTAGGCCCTGGGTGCCTCCCCTAAACGATCATGCGGTACACCAATAACACAAACGTTGTCAACTTTTGGGTGCTGCAATATTTCAGTTTCGATTTCTTTTGGAGCCACCTACAAAAATAAAAAATGTTAGTACTCAGTTCTGACTTTTAGGTTAAGTCCTGTCGATACTTTATGAAAATAGACCTACTTTACAGAATATGACAGTCTGTCTGTCTGTCTGTCCGTCCGAGTGGTAACTTCGGAATGGACTGACATAATGACTTCAAACTTGGGATATGTCTAGTTGAGGTCCAGTGGAAGGTCAAGATAGTCTATCCGTCATTCCGTTGGAGAAATAGATTTTTAAGTATAGAGCCTACAGTTGTATGTATTAATAGACATACTGTGCATGTGTGTGTTACAAAACTTGCCCAAAATACAAATCGCATGCGTTAGAACTAAGTTACCATGTCTGGTAAAAATGACAAATAGGGGATAAACATTCCAATATGACCCATACCGATTTCTAAGTTGTAAATAGTGGTAAAAATAATCAATAGTGGTCAAAATGGGGAAAATAATCAATAGTGGGCAAAATGGGCAAAATAATCAATAGTGGTCAAAATGGCCAAAATAATCAATAGTGGTCAAAATGGGCAAAATAATCAATAGTGGTCAAAATGGGCAAAATAATCAATAGTAGTCAAAATGGGCAAAATAATCAATAGTGGTCAAAATGGGCAAAATAGTCAATGGTGGTCAATATTTTTCAATACCCAAAATGAATTTTTCGGTGTCAAATTGGTAAAAATGGCAAAATACCTAAAAGGTCAAAAGTATCATTATGTCCACTAAATGTTATACTTTACTTTGCTACGTCCAGGCTTGAAATGGTTTATTTTCAAGTATACTTCTGAAAAGTTGCTTATGGAAAGTTTTTTTTACCTGCATGGCATTGACCTTAATCATATCCCGAACTCTATCGACAATGTAGAAACATTCATCTTCGTCGTAGTATCCGACGTCCCCTGTACAATAATATCCATTTTCATCGAACGCTGATTTTGTAGCTAATTCGTCCTTGAAGTAACATTTCATTTCACATGGCGATTTAGCTCGGATTTCGCCAATCTGATTCGGTCCCAGGGATTTTCCAGTAATTAGGTCAACTATTTTCGCTTCAGAGTTAGGGAACAGTCGTCCCACGGAGCCTTAAAGTAGTCATCATAGTGCTTTTATTAATTTTCTAAGAATATATGGCATTAATTTTAAAATTCTTCTGTAAAATACCGCATTTAGAATTGTTTAAGCTTGGATTGCAAATGGCGTAAAGGAGTATTTCTGTTGTTCCGTAACATTCTTGAAATAAAATGTTTCGATTAGCTTTTTTTATTAAGTCATCTATGTAATGTTTTGGAAGTGGAGCAGCTCCAGCAAATATTGTTGTCAAGTGTTCAAAATCACTTTCTTCAAAAAGGGGACTATCGATCAGGAATTTTATTAGAGGAGTTACAAGAGCGCAAAATGTTGGCTGCAAATTTAAAAATCGATTTCATTATTCAAAATTGTACATGCAGATAAAAATTCGCTTTTTTACTTTTTGCGTTTTCGCAAAAAACCACCATGTAAAATCAAAAATAGCAAGGATTTTTGCTTTTTTACAAAAAGCAAGCATATAAATGCTTTTTCAAAAAGCAGAGATATAAAATTTTAAAATGCAACGATTTTTGCTTCTCTACAAAAAAGCTACCATACATAATTTTAAAATGCAACAATTTTTGCTAAGCATATAAAATCTAAAAATACAATAATTTTTTCTTTTTACAAAAACGCAAGCATATGAAATCTAAAAAACCAATACTTTTTTGCTTTTTACAAGAAAAATATAAAATCTAAAAAAGCAATACTTTTTTGCTTTTTACAAGAAAAATATAAAATCTAAAAAAGCAAGCATATAAAATCTATAAAGGCAATAATTTTTGGTTTTTTACAAAAAAGCAAGCATATAAAATCTATAAAGGCAATAATTTTTGGTTTTTTACAAAAAAGCAAGCATATAAAATCTATAAAGGCAATAATTTTTGGTTTTTTACAAAAAAGCAAGCATATAAAATCTATAAAGGCAATAATTTTTGTTTTTTTACAAAAACGCAAGCAAATAAAGTCTAAAAAGGCAAGCATATAAAATCAAAAAAAGCAATAATTTTTGCTTTTACTTCTTTCGAGAGTACTTGACACTACCTTGTATTTACGGAAGCATGCATGATATGATATCGGCTCAAACTTCGGAAGACAGACTAAAGTGAAACCTTGATACATTGGCCAAATTTGACATACCAATGAACCCATTAAGTGAGATAATGGGAAAACAGTAATAGCAACATTACGGGTACTTCCGTCTCCCAAAGACTTTGTGTTGAAAAAATCAGGTGAAAATATTTGCCTGCAATTCATAGATGTTTGAAACAACATACAATATAAGACCTAAAGTTCAGAAATTTAGAGAGTAAATAAATAACCTTATATTTGTACAGATTGAAAAGTGCGAAATCACAACACTTTTTGGATCTCCTGAAGTTCCAGTTGAATTCCTTAAATATTAAAATTAACAATCTTTAAAATGAACTTTAAGAAACTTTCAAATTTTTCTACTAGCTAAAGTCATAGAAATTAGGAAATTTTATGTGCAAATAAACGACTTACGTTATAAGTGCTATATTTTCTTTATTATCAATATTTCTTGGCTTAAAATCTAGATCTGCCGGAGTCGTCATCATTTCTTCAAAAGACAATATTTTATTTTCGGCACTTCCCACATGGCAATCAATAACTATAATATTTTTAAAATTTCTACACGCATTTACAGTAGGTAACAGTTCACTTGTTGTAATAACTGTATCAATGGAGAGCAGTTCAAATTTTCTCTGCAATTCCCCTGTGAATAACAACAGTAATAATAAATACAGTATTATAGTATTAAAATCATAGAAAATATCATTCAGTATTAATGAAAGAAGATCCTGAGAATATAAAGCAGTAAGTAAATATATTATTACCTATGGTGTACAAAGGATTTAATGGAGCAATGATACAGTCAGCTTTCCATACACCGAGAAATGCGATAATAGCCTTGGGACACGTAGGTGTCACAATTCCCACAATGCTGCCTGCTTTCACATTCGATTTTCTTAAACTTGATGAAAAGTTTTGAATGTACTCTCTGACTTGGTTGTATGTGTATTCTTTCTCGGTTATTCCACAAACCTAATAAACCATTACAAAACGGATATATCACAGTAGTGCAACCGTAATATTTTTATTTATTTCAAAATATTCAAAATTATTTCAAAATATTCAAAAAAGTTTGAAATTATTTCAAACTATTCAAAAACGTTTCAATTTACTTTAATGTATTCTAAAGCAACACGTACTGGTCACAAGAGCAGACTACGACATATAGTGGTCGCCAGTGCAGACTACGACACATACTACAACATACACAACACCCAATACACAACATACGTATAACACGAACAGTTTAACCTCCCCCTTTAAGGGGAAGGCGTTACCCAATTTTGCTCATTTACGAACTTGTTCATAAGGAGAACCTATATTTTCATAATGTGAAAACAGATTGTAAAAAAGTTTAACCGTTCTTGAGTTACAGCGCTATCTCACTAACTGACTAACTAACTAACTAACTAACTAACTAACTAACTGACTAACTAACTAACTAACTCACAGACAGACAGTCCAATCGCATACAGTAGTTGCACTACTGAATAATGAATAAACCATTGCAAAACGGATATAACACAGTAGCGGAAGCAAATGTATTTATTCAATATATTTTGTATTTTTTGATTTATTCAAAAAAGTTAGAAATTATTTTAATTTATTCAAAAAGGTCTGAAATTATTTTAATTTATTCTAAAAGGTCTCAATTTATTTGAATTTATTCAAAAGGGTCTCAATTATTCGAATTTATTCAAAAAGGTCTCAATTTATATCAATAAATTCAAAAAAGTCTCAATTTATTTGCATTTATTCCAAAAAGTCTCAATTTATTTGCATTTATTCCAAAAAGTCTCAATTTATTTGCATTTATTCCAAAAAGTCTCAATTTATTTGCATTTATTCCAAAAAGTCTCAATTTATTTGCATTTATTCCAAAAAGTCTCAATTTATTTGCATTTATTCCAAAAAGTCTCAATTTATTTGCATTTATTCCAAAAAGTCTCAATTTATTTGCATTTATTCAAAAGGGTCTCCATTATTCGAATTTATTCAAAAAGGTCTCAATTTATATGAATAAATTCAAAAAAGTCTCAATTTATTTGAATTTGCTCAAAAAAATCTAGTGATTAATAATTGGGATTCAAAATTGGAAAATTGCAAACAAGTTAATCAATCTACATCTTACCAAAGCAGTCTCTTTAGAATATTTTTCCAATTGGGGCCACAACATGTCTGTTACTGTCATTGTTCCTGCTGGAAGTTCTACGTCGGAATATTTGGACTTTATCACTATTTCTCTGTCATCGGCAACGGCACTCATTGTTTCAGGTGGTAATATTGCCAAATTACTAGCTTTAAAAAACGTATGATACGAAGTTGAATATCTTTTACTAATTAAATCTTCGGAGTTTAATCTTGTACCTCAGCTTGTTTGTAAAGTTGTGGAGTAAATGGTTTACTTTGTGAAAAGCAGTGCATATTATAAGTAATTTGAACAGGAAAACTCATAACTTAATATTTCTGTACAAATACAATAAAATGGAATATTTTAGGGCAATAGGACTGACAAAAAAATTATTTCTTCCAATTAGCTTATTGTGAGAACCTGCTTTAACTTGCTCATCATTCAGAGATGTCAAGCAAATTGAATAATCCTTCTTAATCTTTTCTCTTGGAAATATTACTACTATTATTCTCAACAACAAGTAATACTGGTTAATATTGTTGTTCACACTGGAAAACAAAGAACAGTAACTATAACAAATAGCAGGTATACAATCTTAATGGCCCGTGTATATAGATACTCAATATAAGTTATCAATTGAATTTACGCTGCATGTGTATTAGTTAACATTTGTTTAAACAGATTAACTTCGCCAGATTAACCTAGTTTGAGACTTAAAGATCCAGAGGCTCACTTTTTGCATCGATTTAAATTATTTTGCAGATACTGATTGTACACCCTGACAACAATCTAATATCCAATCTTAACACAAGTCACAATTACATATAAGGTATATCTAAATTAATTAAATTTTTTCAAGTTAAGGCTTTATTTTTTATTTTTTCCACAAAGATTAACAATCTAATTTCCCATATAAAACAGAAACATGAAGACAATGCAGACACAGACTCAAGGACTTACCACAAAGTTAGAGCTGTGATTTCCGAATTTTCGCGTAAAATTTTGAAGGTGGCCGAATTTTTATAATTTTAATTTTTGAATTAAATTTGAAGAGAATTTGAAAGGCCGGCGGAGAAATTTTTGTTAAGACCGGTCCGGCCCCGGATATGAGATTTTCAACAAAATGAGGTAGAATGACCGGCCGCATTTTTTGATGCCCACCTCTGGTGAGTTCTGCGGACGGAGGGACAAACATCCCACGCATTTCCATAAATTATCTGATGCTGAATAATAATAATTTATTATTAGCTTGCTGGAGCAAGTAAACATTATAAATCGAGTTATAAAGGTTGGGAAAAGGAGTTTTTCACTACGCAGTACTAGTAACTCTAATTCCACGCACTTTGACATTATCCTACATCGGATATTATCGTGAGTAAAATTTTTATGCTATTTTCTCATTTACACTAATGCTGTTTCTGGTGTATTCAATATGATGATGCATTAATTGCTTATTCGTTAATTTTCATCAGATACTTTGTGAAAGCTCAAATCCGTCTCCCCGTACCTCGCTACGTTTAATTACCCTCAGTGTTGGACGTGTTTATTTTCTTTCAAAAAAAGTGGGAAATGTACTTGTTTTACTGTCTATTCAATACTTGAAGACAGTTTCCACCTAAGTCAAATAACCTAAATGATAGAATCAGGAAAACCCAGTTAGGACAATAATTTTCTGTATGCTTTCATATATAAAAGTGAAGCACATAGCCTCAATGGTTTATTCACAGCTAGAGTTGTGATCGATGCGTTTTCCGTATCGAAATCGAATTAATATTTTCTCCATCTAATCGAATAGATATTTTTAGTTTCGAATGGATAATTTTGTATCCAATCGATTTGGTATTTTTTGTATCAAATCGCTTCGGTATTTTTTGTATCGCATCCATTTGGTATTTTTTGTATCGAATCGATTTGGTATTTTTTGTATCGAATCGCTTTGGTATTTTTTGTATCGAATCGATTTGGTATTTTTTGTATCGCATCTAATTGATATTTTTTGGAGCGAATCGTAATTTTTTGTATAGAAAGCGAATTGAATAAATATTTTTTGTATAGAAATCAAATTGAATTGATATTTTTGCATAGAAATCGAAGTAAATCGATAGGTTTTGCATAGAAATCGAATTGAATTGATATGTTTTTGTATATCAATCGAATTGAATCAATATTTTTGCATAAAAATTGAATTAAATCGATATTTTTTTTATAGAAATCGAGTAGAATTGATATTATTTTGCGTCGAATTCGACTGGAAGCGAAGCGGCTGCTGATTTTTCATATGGAAATCGAATGGAATCGATAATTTTTCCTATCAAAATCGAATTGATGTTTTTAAGTGTGCTAACATAGTGTAGGTTTTAATTTTCTTTTCCCAAATTACACTAAGAAGTACTGAAAGAGAATCTAAAATCGAACCGATAATTCTCTTATTGAAATCGAGCCCGAGTCTATCACAGCTCTACTTTCCTTATAAGAGAAGTTATAAATGAAAGCTTGATCCATTTCCAGGCTCAGAAATTGTTTAGCTGTAACCCAGTTGAATTATTTTCTCAGCTAGAATTAAGTTAGTGTAAAACACTTGATATATAAATTGCCGATACTTTCTAAAGAAAATTTTTTGGGCACATTTCCAACTTACATTTGGGATAATGTATTTGAGCATTTAAATTAAAGCAGACCAAGACTATAATTTTAAAATGTGGAAACTCTCAGAAGACACGCACTATTTATTTGTGGCAACTGCGATGTTAATAATTTGGACCATTTTTATTCCAATATCAATAGCAGTTGTATTTTCCCTCCTTGCTTTTAGATTTTTCATAGCAAAGGTTGGCCCATTGATAAAACAAGACTTCGGAAATATTTTAACAGCACAGAGTTCATTTTGGAATCAGGATAGAATGAATTTAGGTGCAACTTTTCATGTTGACGGGAATTTAAATCTTGATTCGATGAGAAAAGTTTTCTTAGAACGCGTTATTCTCCTAAGAAATGAAAATGGAAACCTGAAATACCCGGAACTCCAACAATACCACTCGAGATGGTTTGGATTTACTTTTTGGAAGTGGGACAGGAACTTTAAAATTGAAAATCACATCCGACTTTACGATACTTCTCAACATAAGACCCACGATGATTTTATCAAAAGTTTGGTTTCCAAAGAATTTCCGTCTGAAAGAAGTCCATGGCATATTTATCTGCTGGATCAAAAACCAAAAACGAATTTCCCAAATGACAAAGAAATTGTTTCAACAGTTGTGATCCACACTCACCATTCAATGATAGATGCATTCTCGTTATTTTCGATACTTTTCGAAGCAATGATGGGGAAAAAGTTGCACCCTAGTGAACCAACGGAAGAAAATAAAATAACTGCAAAAAGAATTGCAAAGTGCATTCATTTTCTATTTTCAAGATCATGTTTACTATTTATGGAGCCTAGCAAGTTTTTTGACTCTAACGAATGGCACCAACTCAATTGGAAAACAGTTTCCCGAAATTTTCAACCCGATTTCCATATTTCCACATCTGGGTTCATTCCAATGAAATTGCTCAAAGCCTTACAAGACAAATACAAAGTTTGCAGATCAACAGTTATATTTTTTGCAGTTACTGGTGCATTAAGAAAACTGATGATTAACAAATCAATCAAATTACCAGAAATAATTCGCCTATGGCACCCAGTTCCCAGACCTGGCCATCCAGACTTATTGAGAAATCATTTGTAAGTTCATCGCCGATTTTAAAAATTCTGGTTATCATTTTTTTGTTCACTTTCGGAAAAAAATTGAAAATATTATTTTATTTCAGTGACCTAACAGAAATAAATCTTCCAGTTGGCAAAAGCAACTATGCAGAAAGGTTGCACTTCATTAAACATGACGTCATTAAATCTAAAGATGGAATTTTCCAATTAGCTTCGGAGTCTGGAATGAAATTATTGGGATCCTTACCCCATTTTCTAAGTTGCGCTTTAAGGAGAGATTTATATTCCACGGTGGGATTTTCTCGCGTGGGCTTTCCCTCATTAACACTATTTGGCACAAATGTTCTCCATTTTAATGTTTGCTCAGGAGTTCCAGATGGAAATAAGCGTAAGGTTCTTAAAAAGTTTTATTTTGAACAAAATTATATATAACCTTAAAGATTTGCTGGTTTTATTTTTTACAGAAATTGGAATGTACTTAATGGGATATCAAGATTATTTATATATGTCAATTTTAATCGACAAAGATTTGGTATCGGCTGAAGAAACAAGTCAAACGTTTGAGTTTATCAACCACGAATTGGAAATAGCCTTAAACAACATGCTATCTTAAGATTATGACTTCCAATGAAGTAAATTTACTATTTGTTTTAATTTTTCAAATCTGATGATGTGACTGTAGTCTTTACATCGTGTACATAATGTGTTATTACAACATTATTTCAAAGCTGGAGTTGGGTTGAGGCAGGTAGTCTATCTTTGAGTTAAACTACAATTTGCTTCGTATATAAAAAACTTTCACAGATATAATGCACATGAGGTAATCAGTCCCAAAACTTACATAGGTAATACGTATCAGGAATTTTCTCTATATTGCTAAGCTGCAGGCATAAGAAATTACAGTTTACTTTTGTTTTAATAATATAGATAAGTTGAGTTTACAATATTTCACAGAATATACCAAAAACACTTTTAAGTTAATTCAAAAGGCATAGTTTGATAGATAATTTAAGTTCATTAAATGTCATAAGTATCCCAGAAAGTCTTCTCCTTTTCAGTACTTATTATTCCAAATTATATTCTTAATTTCAACTCCAGTATTACTTAACCTTTGAGTTTCCTTCGTTCGCACGGTTCAGATTTGTAGAGTCAGCATTTTTAATTGTCCTTGCTTGTGACTGTGGTAGTATCCTGGCTTGTATTACCCACGACTGTCTATTGTGGAACTCCACTAAGTACATTTTCTTCTTCGGCACTCTCTTCTCTTGTGATTTTAAACTTGATATTTGTTTATATTGCAGAATAATGATGAACTTACATTTCCCTTTTAAAATAATATATAATGCTTGACTAATTTGCAAATAGAATTTCAAGAAATTTCACTTTTCTAGCCAAACTAAATATAGTACAGATTTTAATTAAAGTTAGAACTATTAATTATTCAATTTGGATAAAAAGGATATAAATATCAAATACAGAGTTACTTTTTATATCTTAAAATAATTCAAAACCTACAGACTACTTACACAGAGGTGTGTACTACCCAATTGCCTCAACACAACTCTCAAGTAAATTTACTACCATAATATTATGTTCGATATGTTTTTAAAAATAAAAAGTTTAAACTTTTTTGAATAGAATTTGCTGTATATAGAATTTTGCTTTCCTACTACTGTAAAGTGAAACGGGCCATTTAAGAAGACTATAGAATTTTGTTTCCCTACTACTGTAACGCAAAATGGGTCATCATTTAAGAAAAACTATATAGAATTTTGCTTTCCTACTACTGTAAAGTGAAACGGGCCATTTAAGAAGACTATAGAATTTTGTTTCCCTACTACTGTAACGCAAAATGGGTCATCATTTAAGAAAAACTATATAGAATTTTGCTTTCCTACTACTGTAAAGTGAAACGGGCCATTTAAGAAGACTATAGAATTTTGTTTCCCTACTACTGTAACGCAAAATGGGTCATCATTTAAGAAAAACTATATAGAATTTTGCTTTCCTACTACTGTAAAGTGAAACGGGCCATTTAAGAAGACTATAGAATTTTGTTTCCCTACTACTGTAACGCAAAATGGGTCATCATTTAAGAAAAACTATATAGAATTTTGCTTTCCTACTACTGTAAAGTGAAACGGGCCATTTAAGAAGACTATAGAATTTTGTTTCCCTACTACTGTAACGCAAAATGGGTCATCATTTAAGAAAAACTATATAGAATTTTGCTTTCCTACTACTGTAAAGTGAAATGGGCCATTTAAGAAAGATGTATAGAATTTTGCTTCCCTTCTACGGTAGCGTAAAATAGGTCATCACTTATGAAAGACAATAAAGAATTTCGTTTCTTACTACTGTAAAGCCAAATGGGCCACTTAAGAAAGATTAGGTATATAGAATTTTGTTTTCTTGCTACTGTAAAGTGGGTTTGGGTGTTCCGAATCTGAATTTGATCTCTTCATCTGATTTCTGAATACACGAAATTTGAAATATTTCAACTTTTCTGAATTCAGATATACGTATGATTTGAGTACAATTCGAAAGTAGAAATCAATTCGCAAGTGACTCTAAACGCTTTGAAAATTGTGATTGCGGACAGGAATACAGAAATCAAATTCAGAAACAAATTCAGAGACTCTAACGGACGCTGTAAGTAAAATGGGTCATATCAGAAAGACTAGGTATATAGAATTTTGTGTTCCTACTACTGTATAGTAAAATGTGTCATTTAAGAAAGACTAGGTATATAGACTTTTGTGTTCTTACTACTGTAACGTAAAATGGGTCATTTAAGAAGGACAAGGTGTATAGAATTTTGTTTTCTTACTACTGTTGTAAAGTAAAATGGGCCATTGCAGAAACAGAGAATTGTAGCACTTAGAATTTTGTGTGCTTATTACCGTAAAGTAAAGTGGGCCATTTAAGAAAGACTATATAAAATTTAGAGTTCTTACTTTGATGTAAAATGGGCACTTTTAAAATGGTGATTTTGAATTTGATCTTAGTAGTAACTGTAGTATTTGCAATTGGTACAAAGATTAAACCATCCAATAGTATTTTAAAAGACTCAATTGAGAAAGTGCATCCAAAGTGTCGCCATTTTATTTTAGTGGGCAACAGTTCTATTAACAGCGAAATACACCTAGATTTGATAGAAATGCCATTTGTGTTGCTACAAATGCATTCTACTGAAAATTCATCCTCGGAAAGAGCTATCTTAGCTGGTATTGAATTGAAGAAAAGGTTATTTGAAGCTATAAGGGATGCTGAAAGGTGCGCAGCAAAAATAGCCAAAGACGCTTCCCCAATTATTGAACAGTTCCGTTGCACGACGACTGCAGTGCTGCGAGTAACGCGACTACAAATGCTGTATAATATGTACAGGAATTCGAAAAGGAGAACAACAGGATTGGATTATATTGAGCGTGTTGCCCGAAGAGTTCCCGATATGAATATACAAAACCGATACCTAAACTGCGTGGACCACAATATGATTTTTGCGTCTGAAAGAATTACTGAAGAAACAAAGGAATTCGCATTAAAAATATTTCGATCAACTTTTATAAACGACAATCAAGAAAGTTCATTATGGGAAATGGAAGCACCGAGGTATTCATCGAATATATATTCTTATATCTACACAATTCAGGATACTTACAATGAAATTGGGCAAAAGTCAACCAGAGAATTGATGGCGTTTTTACAAAGTGAAGGTGTATTGCCAGAAAACACATTTCTCTACATCATTCTGAAGAAACGACATCTGGTGACGAAATATAGCGTCGAGAGAGCATCCTGGAAATTCGATGATAAATTATTGAATAGTGTAGAAATGTCACATGGAACACCGGGAAATCGAATAATTGATTTGGAAGAGGAGAAAAGGTTGCGGCTCTTGCGGTTCCAACAAAATTATTCGATCGATATTTGTTCTAGCGTACCTGGATATTTGAAATACGGTGACCACACATATCTTTCAGGCCTGGCTAGCTCACCCTTCAGATTCTCATCGCTTTCTCTTAGTCAAATAATTATGGCACTTTTGTTTGACAAGTTTAATAATGCGACTCTTGTTACATGCAGTAAGAAAGTTGCAGGAAATTGGGTTAACTCATTTGCCAATCTTGAAATCACTCGAATACAATACAACAGAGAACAGAATCGAGGAATCGTCTATCCTAGTAAAGAAGAAGGAGTTAATTTCATCACATGTTACGGTACTCCAGAAGAAATCACCTTTAAACCCTACATTCGTCCATTTCAAACAGACTTATGGATTGGATTTTTGATTTCAACAGTTCTATCAATAATTTGGCTTTCCACTGTAATTTATTTTAAAAATGATCCGGATTATTTTATTTCCCCATTTTTAATATTCTCTTTCCTACTTTCAACTTCAATCACCCCGGAAAAGCAAATTGTACGGCGACAATGCTATAAAATATTTTTAGGACATTTCTTGCCCATGGCAGTTATTCTTACCAATTGCTACCAATCCCTTGTGGTCAACTTCATGACGATTAAACCCGTAACTAATCTGGAGACTTTTGAACAACTTGAAAAACTCGGATTTACGTTTTACACTCCTTACGTGGAAGGAATTGTACCTTTTTTAGATTATCATCCGCTCACTAATCAATCATACTTCCCGCGGGTGCCGCAGCAGACGTTCGGAGCACAGCAAGGTATTGCACAGGGCACACAATTCGGTACGTTTCTGTACTCCGATATCCAAGAAACTATCCATGGCATAGACGATAGAAATAATAAATATTTACAGAAAATCGATGTGCCCTACGGATATCCAAAAGTTTCATTTCAGGAGTCGCTTTCCAATTGCAGCAATAAGGCTGCTTATGTGGACACAACCGAGTATTTGAATCGATTCTACGAAAAATCAAAATGGGTGCCTTCGCTAGTTCAGTCAACGGCCACAATGTCTCCATTTTATGAAGGAATTGACATTGACGCCTTTCGGGCAACTACACATTGGAAATTTCACTCAATTTATTTTCTGGATTATTTTACGTTGAGGCTACAAAGTATTTTTCATTCCGGAATTTACGATGCGTGGGAGAAACAAGTAGAGAGACAATGGTTTTTAAATCGCGATGGCTTGATTGATCATTCACCACGCATACCTTTCACTGTAATTGCTCTCCATTCCAACATAATTGTAGTTTTCTTTACCTATTTTGCATGTTTGTCTGTATGCCTTTTAATATTTACAATTGAAGTGGTAATAGCATTTAGAAAACTTTTTTGGCATACCCTTCATTTAAGTTACATTAGCGTAAAATTAAATATTCGTCGAAGCATTAACTTCTTTTGCAGAATCCCGAGAATCAGAAAAGGTTACTTCTTTAGGCGAAAATAGAAATATCACCAAGTAGCTATAAACCGCTGGTTAATCAGCTATCATTGTACATGAGCAAAATCCTCTCGAGACAAATTGTTCATTGTAGGGTGAGGAAAGCTAAGTATCTGTTTTTTGAAGTACAGGGTGTAACATAGAGATAGACTTTCCTATTCTCATATTCTGTGGTAAAAGTATTTCTGGATAAAGTATGTAAATATATAATAGAAGAATTTTATTAAGCACCAATTCTGTAATGGAAACCGTAATACATGAAGCAATAAAGCATGGTGCTTTTAATTATTTTGACTCAACTTTATTTAATTTATTTATCTATTTTTATCTATTTATTTATTTATCTATTTTTATCTATTTATTTATTTATCTATTTATTTATTTATTTATTTATTTATTTATTTATCTATTTATTTATTTATTTATTTATTTATCTATTTATTTATGTATTTATTTCTTTATTTATTTATTTATTTATTTATTTATCTATTTATTTATCTGTCTATTTATTTATTTATTTATTTATTTATTTATTTATTTATTTATTTATTTATTTATTTATTTATCTATTTATCTATTTATTTATTTCTTTATTTGTCTATTTATTTATTTCTTCGTTTCTTTATTTATCTATTTATTTAATTCTTCATTTCTTTATTTATCTATTTATTTATTTCTTCGTTTCTTTATTTATCTATTTATTTAATTCTTCATTTCTTTATTTATTTCTTCATTTCTTTATTTATCTATTTATTTATTTGTTTCTTTATTTATGTCTTTATTTAATTTTTTATTTGTCTATTTGAAATATTTAGTTTCAGCTAGGATCAGCGGTTAGCGGGGAGGTAAAGGAAAGTGGAAGTTATTTTAATCATATTTAGTAAAATTTAGTTGAATGAAATATAAGTGATTAAAATACCAAAACGTATACCAATAAGTCCGTGTTTTGTAGTTTTATTGGCATTCCTTGAATTACTTTACCAGTTTTCATATTTCTTTGATTATTCCCTCCACATCGGAGAGAAAAATAATAATATCCCTAATTTCTGGAGATGCAGGTAACATTCCCGAATTATTACGATAAAATCTATAGATTTCTACTTCCACTTATGTTTTGGCACTGGAAATATGAGCCAAGTATCTGTTTTTCAGTTCTCGCCGGAGGGGTTTACCAACTCCGACTTGTGGAATTGAATCTGTGAACTCTATTCCCCCGGCAAGCTGTTTAAACCGTGCCAGTCTATTTTCTAGGAAAGAATGAACCTCCTCTGCCTTCAAACCTCCACCTTTAGCTACAATGTAGGCCCTGGGTGCCTCTCCTAAACGTTCATGCGGTACACCAATAACGCAAACGTTGTCAACTTTTGGATGCTGCAATATTTCAGTTTCGATTTCTTTTGGAGCCACCTAAAAGAATAAAAAAAAGAAATATCAGTACCCACTTTTAGGTTAGTATTGTAGATAATTTATGAAAATACCCGTGATTGTCTGTCTGTCTGTCCGTCCGAGTGATAACTTCGGAATGAACTGACATAATGATTTTAAACTTGGAATACGTCTAGTTGAAGGTCAGTGGAAGGTCAAGTTAGAGTCTATCCGTCATCCGGTTGCAGAAATACACTCCTAAGTGTAGAGCCTACAGTTACATGTATAAATACATAGACACACTGCAAGTGTTTTAAAAAACTTTCACGACATACAACTCGCGTACGTGAGAATTAAGTTACCAGGACTGATAAAAATGACAAATACCCGGTAAACATTCCCAAATGATCCATTATGAATTTCTAAGTTGTCAATGGTGATAAAAATAACCAAAGGAGGTCAAAATGGGCAAATAGTCAAAAGTGGTCAGCAGTTTTCAATAACCCAAAACGGATTCCTCAGTGGTCAAATTGTCAGAATGGCCAAAATGGCAAAATTCTCAAAATACCAAAAGAAAGGTATTTTTAGGTGGTCAAAAGTATCATTATGTTTACTATAATATGTCGTCAACGATACTTTGTTAGGTCCTGGCTTGAAATGGTTTATTTTCAAGTACATCTTTGAAAACTTGCTTATGAAAAGCTTTTTCTTACCTGCATAGCCTTGACCTTAATCATATCCCGAACTCTATCGACAATGTAGAAACATTCGTCTTCGTCGTAGTACCCGACGTCCCCTGTACAATAATATCCATTGTCATCGAACGCTGATTTTGTAGCTAATTTGTCATTGAAGTAGCCTTTCATTTCACAAGGCGATTTAGCTCGGATTTCTCCTATCTGATTTGGCCCAAGGGATTTTCCAGTAATTAGGTCAACTATTTTGGCTTCAGAGTTAGGGAAAAGTCTACCCACGGAGCCTTAAAATAATAATCATGCTCAATAATTTTTTAAGTATAAACGTCCTACTTTTAGAATTATATTGTAAAATACCGCATTTAGAATTGTTTAAGCTTGGATTGCATATGGTGTAAATGAGTAATTCTGATGCTCCATAAGATTCTTGAAATAAAATGTTTCGATTAGCTTTTTTTATTAAGTCATCTATGTACTGTTTTGGGATTGGAGCGGCTCCAGCAACGATTGTGATCAAGTGTTCAAAATCACACTCTTCAAACAGGGGACTATCAATCAGGAATTTTATTACAGGAGTTACAAGAGCGCAAAATGTCGGCTGCAAAATTTAAAAATCGATTTCAATATTAACAATAGTACATCTAGGTAATAAAAGCCATTTATTTTGCTTTTTACTTTTACACAAAAAGTAACCAGCATTTAAAATCAAAACTGGCAATGATTTTTGTTGTTTTACAAAATAACCAAGCATATAAAATCAAAAAACAAGCATATAGAATATAAAACACAATGATTTTTCCATTTTTGCAATAAATCAAGCATACAAAATGTACGAAAACAATGAGTTTTGCTTATTTTACAAAAAGCAAGCATATAAAATTTAGTAAAGCAATAATTTTTGCCTTTTTACAAAAAAGCAAGCATATAAAATCTAAACAACCAATGATGTTTACTTTTTTGAGAGTACTACTTGACACTACCTTGTATTTACGGAAGCAGGCATGATATGATTTCGGCTCAAACTTCGGAAGACAGACTAAAGTGAAACCTTGATACAGTGGCCAAATTTGACATACCAATGAACCCATTAAGTGAGATAAGGGGAAAAGAGTAATAGCAACATTACGGGTACTTCCGTCTCCCAATGATTTTGTGTTGAAAAAATCAGGTGCAAATATTTGCCTGTAATTCATAGATGTTTGAAACAACATATATATAAGACCTAAAGTTCAGAAAAATTTAGAGAGTAAATAAATAACCTTATATTGGTACAGATTGAAAAATGTGAAATCACAACACTTTTTGGATCTCCTGAAGTTCCGGTTGAATTCCTTAAATATTAGATATTGACAATCTTTAAAATGAACCATAAGGAACTTTCAAATTTTTCTACGAGCTAAACTCGTAGAAATTAGGAAATTTTATGCATCAAATAAACGACTTACGTTATAAGTGCTATATATTCTTTATTATCAGTATTTCTAGGCTCAAAATCTAGATCTGCCGGAGTCGTCATCATTTCTTCAAAAGACAATATTTTATTTTCCGCACTTCCCACTTGGCATTCAATAACTATAATATTTTTAAAATTTCTGCAAGCCTTTACGGTAGGTAACAGTTCACTTGTTGTGATAACTGTATCAATGGAGAGCAGTTCAAATATCCGTTGAAATTCCCCTGTGAATAACAACTGTAATAATATATACAGTATTATAGTATTGAAATCATAGAAAATATCAATCAGTATTAATGAAAGGGGATTCTGAAAATATAAACCAATAAGTGAATATATTATTACCTATGGTGTACAAGGGATTTAATGGAGCAATGGTACAGTGAGCTTTCCATACACCGAGAAATGCGATAATAGCCTTGGGACACGTGTCACAATTCCAACAATGCTGCCTGCTTTCACATTAGATTTTCTTAAACTTGATGAAAAGTTTTGACTGTACTCTCTGACTTCTTTGTATGTGTATTCTTTCTCAGTTATTCCACAAACCTAATAATAAGTAAACCATTGCGAAACGGATATAAGACAGTAGCGGAAGCAAATATTTATTCCATATATTTTGTATTTTTTGATTTATTCAAAAAAATTAATTGAATGTATTCAAAAAAGTTTGAAACTATTTGATCTCATTCAAAAAAGTCTGAAGCTATTTGAATTTGTTCAGAAAGACCTCAATTTATTTGAATTTATTCAAGAAGGTCTCAATTTATTTGAATTTATTCAAAAAAGTCTTATGGTTAATAATTGGGATTCAAAATTTTTACACTGTATTAACCATGTGAAAAATTGCAAACAAATTAATCAACCTATTTCTTACCAATGCCGTTTCTTTAGAATATTTTTTCAATTGAGACCACAACATGTCTGTTATTGTCATTGTTCCTGTTGGAAGTTCTATGTCGGGATACTTGGATTTTATTACTATTTCTCTGTCAACCCCAGCGGTACTCATTCTGTCAGGTTTTAGTATTGCCAAATTACCAGATTTAATAAACATGCTACAAAATTGAATATCCGGATGTCTGTTATTTTAATCTTCGGAGTTTGATCTTGTACCTCAGCTTGCTTGCAAGGTTGTGGAGTAAATGGTTTATTAACCAAAAGCAATGCAAATTATATATAATTTGAACAGGAAAACTGTTAACTTAATATTCCTGTACAAATACAATAAATTGCAATACTTTAGTGCAACAGGACTGACAAAAAATTATATCTTCCAATTAGCTTGTTGTGAGAACCTGCTTTAACTTGCTCATAATTCATAGGCGACAAACAAATTGAACTATCCTTCTTAATCTTTTCTCTTGGAAATATTACTACTATTATTCCCAACGTTAAATAATATTGTCTAATCTTGTTGTTCACACTGGAAAATAAAATTGCATTTTTTTAATTTTTTTGTATGCGTTTATTTGCACCATAATATCTAATGCCTATATAGTGCCAATGTAAAATATACAATATGATTTACATACAAAACCATGTTTTTGCAAAACTTACATTAATTTCTATGCTAATAAAGCTGTGGGAATTCGGTCTGGAAACAAGTTTTACAACGATCATAATAATGTGAGCACCTACTGCAGGTATGCAATTACCAATTTACAATATTACACTTACTTACCACATGTATGTTTACTGTAGCTAATTGCAAGCAATTTAAAGCGGCTTAAAAACCATGTGTAAATTGTTCTGAAACATTTATTATGGCTTAATAGGAAAGATGCAGATGTGTCGCGGAGTGTGGCTTAATCCATGTATTTAATCTGTCTTAAATTACTTAATTTTTATAATAATTGTAAAATACTATGCACACATCATCAGTCATGTTCAGTCAGTCATGTCAATTCATAGCTTTATTGGTTGACTGCTGATAATACGGGTACCCAAGTCTTAACTAGGGTACCCACGTTAATTAGGGTACCCACTTTAATTAGGGTACCCACTTTAATTAGTGTACCCACTTTAATTAGGGCGTTAACTCTTGTTTTTAATCTAATTTACTATCCATTTAAACCAAGCCAAATAAGCCTAACTAAATAAATGGGCTGCTCATTTCATTTTAAGCTAAAAATGTTTTTAGGACAATTTACATTGTTTTTAAGCCGCTTTAAATTCATTCTAATTAGTTGAAGACATATGTTTTTACTTTAACTATATAACAAATTACAAGTATGCATTTATTATATCTCTTAATTACATGTGTATATATAGGTACACAACTTAAGTATGAATTGCATGTGTATTATAGTTAACATGTGTAAACACAGGTTAACTTGGCCAGGCTTCAGATTTACAGAGCCAGAGGCTCACTTATTTATATCGATTTAAATTATTTTGCAGATACATATTGTAGTATTGTAGTACAATCCGACGACAATCTAATGTTCAATCTTAACGCCAGTCCCAATTTAATATAAATCTAAATGATTTCAACTTTTTCAATTTTTTTTCGGAAGTCAAGGGTGAGAAATGGCCCATTTTTAAATTGAATTAAAGGGAATTCCTCAAAATATTTAATTGCGTTCTTGAGATATGTATATACTCACTAACTACGCAACTACATAACTAGCAGACAGACAGACAGAGAACCCGAAAACATAAAAGGAGACTTTACTCCTACAATAATTTACCGACAGAACGAGGAAAAGCCATGTAATTCCATAAATTTGATTAACAATCTTATTTCCCATATAAAATACAAACATGGAGACCCGTCACAGACTCACGGACTCACCAGAAATTTAGAGCTGTGATTTTCTTCGTAGCATTTCGAAGGCTGCCGAATTTTTATGTAGCATTTCACAGGCGGTCGAATTTTTACAATTTTATAGAAATTTTACAGACAGGCCGGTAAATTTTTTTCTAAAGGCCGCTCCGGCTCCGACATGAGAATTTTCAACAAAATGACGTAGATTGCCCAGGCTGCGGGCCGACCGAATTTTTTGGTGCCCAGCTCTGGTGCGTTCAGTCACACTGAGAAACGGATATACCTCGCATTTCCATAAATTATCTGATACTGAATAATAACTAATGTTAATATTAATAGCTTGCTTACGCAATTAAGCACCATAAATCGAGTTATATATTTTAATTCGAATTTTATTGTTAGAAGTAGAAAAGCGGTCAGCTTAGCTTTATAAAGCTTGGGAAAAAGGAGTTTTTTACACCGCAGTACTAGGAACTCTAATTCCACGTACTTTTGGATTATCCTACATCGGATATTAAATAAATAAATTAATTAATCCTTATCCTCTTATTGAAGCTTGAGTGAAATTTTTGTGCAATTTTCTCATTTCTACTAATGACGTACGTTTGTGCTAAATTCAATATGATAATATGATGATATTATTCAAAATGATGCGATTCGCATTCGTTAATTACAAATATCCTCAGATGCTTTGTGAAAGCTCATGTCCGTCTGCCCGCACCTCGGTACTTTTAATTACCCCGGTGTTGCACTTGTTTATTTTCTTTCAAAAAAAGTGGAAAATTTACTTGCTTTACTGCCCACTCAAAAATTGCTGACAGTTTCCACCTAATTCAAATAACCTAAATGATAGAATCAGGAAAAACCCATTAATTCAATAATTTTCTGCCTAGATATTCCCATATAATGAAGCACACAGCATCTATGGTTCATTCACAGCTAGAGTTGAGATCGATACGACGTTTACTGTATCGAAATCGAATTGATATTTTTCCATCGAATCGAATCGATAAGGCATCAATCGAATTGATATTTTTTTATCGCATCGAATTAATATTTCTGGTTTCGAATCGATAATTTTGTATCAGTCGAATTGAAATTTCTTGTATGAATTGATATTTTTTTGTATCGAATCAAATTTTTTAAATCGAATCCATATTTTTCGTATCGAAGTTGAATCGAATTCATACATTTTGTATCAAAATCGAATCGATATCTTTTGTACCAAAATCGAATTCGTGTTTAAATTGAGCTAATTTAGTGTAGGCTTTAATTTTCTTTGCTCAATAATTAAACCAACAAGAACAGAAATGCCGAATCTAAAATCGAACCGAAAATTCTTTTATTGAAATCGAACCCGAATCTGTCACAGCTCTACTTAGACTACAGCAAGCAAACAAAGAAATTTATGGTTCAAGGCCACTTTCCTTATTAGAGAATTTATAAATGAAAACTAGCTCCATTTCCAACCTCAGAAATTATTTGGCTGTAACCCAGTTGAATTATTTTCTTAGCTAGAATTAAGTTAGTATAAAATACTTGATATATTTACGGCTTCTTTCTAAAGAAAATTTTTTGCACACACTTACAACTTACATTTTGGGATAAAGTATTTGAGCATTTAAATTAAAGTAGACCAAGATTATAATTTTAAAATGTGGAAACACTCAAAAGATATGCACTACTTATTTGTGGCAACTGTGATGTTAATAATTTGGGTCATTTTTATTCCACTATCAATAGCAATTGTATTTCCTCTCTTTGCTTTTAGATTTTTTATAGCAAAGATTGGTCCACTGTTAAACAACGACCTGGGAAATATGTTAACAGCAGAGGGTTCATTTTGGAATCAGGATAGAATGAATTTGGGTGCAACTTTTCATGTTGACGGGAATTTAAATATTGATTCGATGAGAAAATTATTCTTAGAACGGGTTATTCGCTTAAGAAATAAGAACGGAGACCTGAAATACCCGGAACTGCAACAATACCACTCGAGATGGTTTGGATTTACTTTTTGGAAGTGGGACAGGAACTTTAAAATTGAAAATCACATCCGACTTTACGATACTTCTCAACATAAGACGCACGATGACTTTATCAAAAGTTTGGCCTTTGAAAAATTTCCGTCTGAAAGAAGTCCATGGCATATTTATCTGTTGGATAAAAAACCAAAAACGAATTTCCCAAATGGCAAAGAAATTGTTTCAACAGTTGTAACCCACACTCACCATTCAATGATAGATGGATACTCGATACTTTCGCTACTATTCGAAGCAATGATGGGGAAAAAGTTGCAGCCTTGTGAACCAACTGAAGAAAACAAGATAACTGCAAAAAGAATTGCAAAATGCATTCATTTTCTATTTTCAAGATCGTGTTTACTATTCATAGAGCCGAGCAAGTTTTTTGACTCTAACGAATGGCACCAACTCAATTGGAAAACAGTTTCCCGAAATTTTCAACCCGATTTTCATGTTTCCACATCTGGGTTCATTCCAATGAAGTTGCTCAAAGCTGTACAAGACAAATACAAAGTTTGCAGATCAACAGTGATATTTTTTGCAGTTACTGGTACATTAAGAAAACTGATGATTAACAAATCAATCAAATTACCAGAAACAATTCGTCAGTGGCAACCAGTTCCCAGACCTGGCCATCCAGACATATTGAGAAATCATTTGTAAGTTCATCGCCGAATTTATAAATTTTATTTACCATTTTTTGTTGACTTTCGTGAAGAAAATGAAAATAATATTTTATTCCAGTGACTTAACAGAAATAAATCTTCCAGTTGGCAAAAGCGACTATGCAGAAAGGTTCCACTTCATTAAACATGAAGTCATTAAATCTAAAGATGGAATTTTCCAGCTCACCTGGGAGTCTGGAATGAAATTATTGGGATCCTTACCCCATTTCCTAATGTGCGCTTTAAGGAAAGATTTATATTCCACGGTGGCATTTTCCCGGATGGCCAGTCTTCCTTCATTAACATTATTTGGCACAAATGTTCTCCATTTTAATATTTGCTCAGGAGTTCCAGATGGAAATAAGCGTAAGTCTCTTAAAAATTTTATTTTGAACAAAATTATTTATAGCCCTAAAAATTTTATTTTAAAAGAAATTATTTGCTGCCCTAAATTTTTTATTTTGAACAGCATTATTTATAGCCTTAAAAATTTGGTCTTTCTTACAGAAATTGGAATGTATTTAATGGGATATCGAAATTATTTATATATGTCAATTTTAATCAACAAAGATTTAGTAACGGCTGAAGAAATAAGTCAAATGTTCAAGTTTATCAACCATGAATTGGAAACAGCCTTAAACAACATGCTAGCCTAAACACCTTAAACAGCTAGCATGTCTTCCAATGAAGTAAATTTACATAATAATGTCCGATAAATTATTCTATCCTAATTGTCGAGACTAACAAGTTTTTAACTTTTAGTAATTCAAATCATACTTAAAATATTTTGTTTCCATCTTTTACTGTGCCTAAATAAAGAAACTTTTCCAATTAGTATTTAGTGTCAAATTGGGGTCTTAGAACTTGCATTTCTAGGACTTATTACTCTTATTACTCTTATAACTAATGGAAGGGACTGTGTTTATTTGATTTCCGTGTGCTCAATTTTTCTGTGTACCCGAATACTCATTGGTTAGAGCAGAATGGGCGCAGACTATTAAAAATTCTACTTTTAACAAAATTTAACTGTATTGATAAAAATTGAAAGCTAGATTCGTTTCTGTAAATCTTCGATTTGCTTTGCGGGCCAGATTTAAGTGAACGCTCCTTGGGACTGATCGGCTTGTATAATATATGCGTACTAAAATTTTTGCTATAAAGGACAAACAATTGAATGATTTCTTTTCAGAAAGCCTTGGAGGTTGTATAACAATATTTATTTTAAAATTCTAATTGCAAAATGATTATTTAAAAATGCGTATTTCAAAATTCATTATTTCAAACTACTTATTTCAAAAATAATTACTTCACAGTTTTCAAAAATAATTACTTCAAAATACTTATTCCAAAAATAATTACTTCAAAATACTTGTTTCAAAAATAATTACTTCAAAATACTTGTTTCAAAAATAATTACTCCAAAATATTTATTTCAAATATAGTTACTTCAAAATACTTATTTCAATAATCATTATTCACCAGTGAACTCTGATAAAATCCTAAGGAACATTTAGAATTTCCTTCAAAAAAGTATCTCCGAAACCTCCAAATGTGCCATTGTCTAGGCTGTTGGTTGAATTTTATTAGGGTCAGTGAATAATTATTTAGTTCAGCAATTAATCCTGTCACCAGATGTTCATTTATATTCATGGATTGTCTAAGTTGACTTTAACGACGAAACATCTGTACCTATAGATGCCTTTATTCTAAGCATGTCTTTTATTAACGGAGCAACTGTTGCTAATTGAGTGGACGGGTTTTTATTGAGTAAATGTTTACACAGTGCTACAAAATGAATTTGAGTGTTATTATTATTGTGTGGCTTGTTGTTTCATCGAATCCAATCAGAAGCTCGTTTGCACTGAACAGAATCAGGAGATCAGGTACCTTCTAATTTTAAGCTTTTAGCTTTATCAACCTAAATGTGTAGGCTTATCACTGATTTCTAATTCGCGCAGTGAAAAATACATCCAAATTGAAGTGGAATTTCAGCACCTGCACCCAAGCACAATTTTAATCACCACAGTGGAATCTTCTTACTAATCGGAATCTGCAGTCAAATTTTACATATTTTTCGAATTTTGCTAAAGCAGAAAAATCATTTGATGCAGGTGCTGAAACTTTCCGCAGTTGAATTAAAATTGTATGAAGAGAAAAAGATAAAAAAGAGATTTAAAATATGTTTCGATAATTGAATAAATTATGTTCGTAAGATTTGATAAAAATCTTTTACCGATTTCTAGGTCGTCTTAATATTGATACATCTAATTTCACAATAACTGGATTTTCGTCTGGAGCAGCCCAAGTTATTCAGTTTCACTTTTCACATTCCTCTAATATTTACGGAGTGGGCATACTATCAGGATGTAAAACGTAAAAATAGCCAAATTTTTACAAATGTCCAATTGCTTATCGTCGTTTTGTGATTTGTAGCTCCTTATTTGTACAAAAGTGGTTGTGGAACTCCGAGGACTAGTTTCTATGTTTTGGATCCAGATAAAAGCGGAAAAAATTACAGCGAAATTCTTATGCAAATCGATACATATGCAAAGACAGGGCTGATTGACTCTACTGAAAATTTAAAACAAAGTCGAATTTATGTCTTCCACGGTGGCGTGGATACGCAAGTACATAAAGGCAAGAAATTCAATTCGCAGAGTTGTTTTACAATCCATAAAGAATGTTTTTAAAATTTGCTTGGTTTTACAGGAAATGCAATGATAATCAAAAAGACTTACGAGCATTACGGAGTTACTCATATAGATTTCAATATTAACCCTTATGCTTCGCATGGAATTGTAATTTTTTTAAATTTGAATTTTTTTTGCTTATTTTTGAATTATTATATTATAACAAAAGTATTTGTACTTAAGGCAGCAAATAATGTTAGCGGTCCTTGTCCTACAATCAATGTACTTCAATATCTTGTAAATGATTGCAAATACGACGCTGTCTTCGAAATGTATAACAATTTGTATGGAAGTAACCTTCGCAGACCTTCACTTGCATCTGTGGGGACAGTTCCAATAAAAGGCGATATTTTGCAATTCGACCAATCTGCATTTCTCAAGGAAATTAGTCACAAATCCTCAAGCATGGACACAGTTGGATTTTTGTACATTCCCTCTGGATGCAAATCGGGAGCAGTTCCGTGTAAACTCAGTTTTGCCTTACACGGTTGCTTAGAGTGCAGGTGAGTAATTATTTCCCGATTGAAATTCACAAAAAACTGTGTATCTCTAGGCAGAGATGTTCAAAGTACTTGGATTTTGAAAATAAGGTTTTTTTTCTTCAAAATGAATTATAAGTGCATATTTTGGAGAGATTGGGAAATGACTATTTAAAGTGCAAAATATTTAAATAAAGTTTATTTTGGTATTTTATTTTGAACTTAAATGGATTTTGAAATATTTATTTTCAAACTTAAAAATATAGATGCGCACAATATTTACTCTCGTGGGAAATTCTACTTTGCCCACTTATGCCTTAAATTTATTTCAGACTCTTTATCGGAGACAATTTTGTCCGCAAATAAGGATACCTTGAGGTTGCAGAGCTGAACAATATTATTTTGGTATTTCCGCAAGTTATGCCTGTTTTAGAGAACCCACCAGATAATCCTACTTGTTGTTGGGATAGTTTTGGAGTTACTGGAAAATATCACGGTAAAGCCTGACATACATAACCTGAGCCTTTAAAACTACTCAGTAATTTAAAATTGTACTTTTAATCCCCATTTATTCTTCGTCACGGTTTTAATAACGTGAGTTAATTTTCTTTTTGGTTATTTACATTGTTAAATGTTTTCTTAAAACTTCATCATTTTTCAAGATATTCCGAAAATATTTCAAAGATTTAAGAACTTCAGCCTGTAGTAATGTTATTTAGATTAAATGTCTTATATATTACAAAGATTAAAACTTTTAGCGACCAAGATGGGACCCCAAACGATTGTTTTGAAGAGAATGTTGGACCGAATATTAGAGTTATGAGCAGGGGTCGCACATTTAATATTAAAAATGTTTGCTTATTCTTAGGCCAAGCAGCTTTCTTATTTATACGGTTGGTACCTATACGGGTCTTTTGGAAATTATAACAATTATTTTCAATATTTTACGATTTAACAAAATATATATACATATATGTCAGCGGAAAATCGAGAAATACTTAGGCCAATTGTAAAATCAGAAAAATCTCACTTCTTTACTACGTTCTAATAAAGGAATTCCCCAAGGAAATTTTATGACCATTTTATTTAGCCTATTGTATTAAGATTAGAATGTGAATGCACATAATATGCCATATACATAAGAAATGCAGTAACCACAAGTTAAGTTCGACACATTGTTCTTGTATGTATAATGCACGCACATTTTGCTTTCTGGAACTTATATTTACATAATGTTATTAAGAGCATTACCATTCGACGAAAGTAAAACCATTATGCACGTATTATTCTCGGAATTCTGAATTCATTCTTAGAAATGTTAACTAAGTATTAAGAACACAGGATATAAGCATTAATATACATACAAATGTTTTTGCACCAAAGAAACCAGAATAAATTCTCAAGCGATACGATTCTAAAACTGAAGGATTTTTCATGTCATCTATAATTTACACATATACGATATACCACTTAAAATGCATGCAGTTTGAAAATTGTCTTAATGCATAATTACAGATTCGAGGAATCTGTAGAGTTGGCCAAATTCATCCACAAAGAACTGCAAACGCCAGCAATTAAATTTATAAGGTCTATAGAGTAGATAAGATGGACAAAGCCACATTATCTACTCCTACACTAATTAGTTAAATAAGACGTTATCACTTATGCGTTATCACTGGACCTATTTTACATTGCATTGTTAAACTATAGGTTATTGCACTTTAGTGTATTACTATGTAGTATGTCTATAGTTAACTTAATATTTAAAATACTATTATGTACATTTAAACGTTTATCGAAATTCTAATTAGTGTAAAAAACGTTCGTATGTTCAAAATTGAATATTATGTAAATTGTACTGATTACATGTAATTATATTTTGGGTATAAATACGACTGCCCAAAATCCTTGTCTTCAGTTCAATTGGAAGTACCCTTGTGGCAACTTCTCTGGTTTGGACTCATGTTCCTGTTTGAGTTCCATTTGGAATCGCCCTAGTGACGATTCTCTGTTTTGGACTCATGTTCCTGTCGGCATCATTGTTACCAATGCTTCTGAATCTTGGAACCTTCAATGAAGAGATGCTTACTTATGTTCTTTAAGTAAAATTCCCTTCCGACTTTCTTTGTAATAGGGCATTAGAGCATAGTGTAGTATAATGTTGTACATGTAATATTATTCCTTGACTTAAATAATATATTACCTTGTTAAACTACACTTACCTTTGATGAAGTTCAGTTCTAATTCACTTTAACCCATACATTGCATAGAAAGTTATTCTTATAAGTCTAAATTGGTCTCATTTCATATTCATAAACTAAATTCATCCCAATTAGTCTTATAAATTCAACTACGCCATTTGTCTGGAGATGAATGTACGTCTAGAAGACAGCATCAAAGTTTTGGAGGAACTGTACAAAGCAAACAAAGAAGAAATTGCTTATGACCATAATACTGTGGAAATAGGAATGCTGATTTTGCATGTAGAAGTGTCGAAGTGCTTAGCTGATGACCACTTGTTGGTTTCTCACTGGAAAATGAACAACAAAGAAAAAGAACGCAAGAAATACTGGAAGAGAGAAAATTTTTTTAAGATGATTCCTTCTTAAGAGATGAAAGCCACATTATTGAGAATTTTTAGTTCCAATTTAATCCAGACCAACAATACTCTTAGAAATCAAACTTATTTGGAATTTGTAATGAATGGGTATACAAAAAATAGAATTGAAATTTTTTTCTGTTGATTTTTGTATTCTACTACCAAATGATTTGCAGGAGTTAGTTTAAGAGGGAGTGAGTTTCAAAGATGCAAACGCAAAAGACACAACTATGATTGACCTTTGTGATTGGCTTCCCAAAGAAACTAAGTAAATTAGGAGCCACTTTTCTGGGATCAAATAAAATAATTTTTATCTTAAGATTTTCTTCTTCTATTGAAAATATCACTGCATAATAATTGTTCTCTGCGTTTGGGTTTTATCCATGGAATCTCCCCAAGAAGCAGTTGACATTGCAAAGCGTTTCCTGTATTAAGAATGACCAAGAATTATCCAATGTCTCAAAGTATTTCGAATTGGAAGATATTATTTCTCATTTGTCTCATTTCCGTTCACTCCAATTCAGTCACCTGTACTTACGACGAGTTGCAGAAGTGAATGTGGGTAGATCTTTTTCCACCAAGTCCCAAAATTATCAGATTAGATAAAGATTACAGGAATACAAGATTAGTGGGAAGGGTCATTAATTCGGACAAACTAATTCTGTATGGATTTCTTTACAATGAAGTTGAGAAAATGTTGCCTCACTTCCAGCGAAAACAACTCATAATTTATAAGGATAATTTTTGCAAAACAGATGACTGGATTCAGTTTATGGGCAACAAAATACCGATAATTGCAATTGGACGCTTTTATAGGTGGAATGAAGATTTTGAGAGTGACACTGAATATTATTTATTACGTGAAGGCACAGGAAAAGCTATTGAAGAAAAAGATTTTAAGGAAATGTACACGTTTTAGGACACTTTTGAACCCTGATGGAGAGACAATGACAATTACATTGTGTGGATGAAACTTTAAAATCCTCATACTTTCAAGATTTCATGTATTCTCATTCTCATCTCATGGTTTCATATCGAGTTCAGTAGGTTTAGGTTATTGGGGGCGGTTACCTTTCTATTTCTGTGGCGCGTGGCAATTTTTGAATTTCTGTGTAATCGTTGTCATGTAAAATTTTCTTGTGAAATGAATCCTATTGGTTCTTGCAAAATAAAGTAATCACGAAGCAACACAACTCATCATTTTCTTATTCTATCATTTCCATCTCTGATTGACAGTTGACTAGCCGCAAATTCAACTTTCGCTTCAAAATACTAAATTCTTAGTTTGAGTGACTAAAAACCTATCAAAATTATTCGTAAAGTCCGTTTTCTTGTTCAAAAGCAACTAAATATGGAGGCAACTGGCAATTTGGTACACATTAACACAGATGAAGAATTTTCTGCCTTAATGGAAACTACTGGAGACTCAAGACTGGTCGTTGTGGATTTTTACACTGTTTGGTGCAGACCTTGCAAAGGTTCGTCATAATGATAAAGATTTACATTAAATAACCCTTGTAGGAATATTGGCAATGTTTTGCAACTAATAACAATTAATTATTTTGTAGATATGAACCCCGTCATCAGCAGATTAGCTCAGAGATTTCCGAAAACGCTTTTCATCAAGGTGGGGACCAATAAATCTTGGAATATTCAGTTAATCAATGATTTTCATCACATTTGTGTGTATTTTTAGGTGAATGCTGAGAAATGCACTGAAACATCTAACGAGCATAATGTTACTGGAGTCCCGGCTTTTATATTCTACAGGAATAATACTATCATCGACCATATTCAGGTACAAACAACTAAAATTATAAATTATCTTGCATTTTCATTGAATTAACCGTTGACCATTCCAATGTTATAAATTTTTGGAAATATTTACAGGGAAAAGATCCAGAGCAATTGGAGAGGAAGATCAAGCTTTATGATGCACCGATGCAATCTAAAAAACCCGGGGAAACATCAACAGCTGTTACGACCGGATCAGCTTCTGCACCCGGTTTCTACGGGATTTCCAGTGTAGCCAAGTATCTGGACAGGAAAAACTGTCGGGGTTTCAACGACTTGGCTGTCAGTTCATTCCAGGCTTTTCTCGATGGGAGAAAATTGAGTTCTGGGAAAGGAGTTGGCAAATTGCTGATGGTCTACGCATTTACTCAACCTATCATGGTCTTTCAACTATATTTAAACATTTAATTTCAAATTGCAAACATAAAACATATCCTGGAAGATGCTTTCTAATGTTTTATTTGTTTACTTTAGTTGCAACATTTCAAAATCACCGCACAAAAGCACGCGGCACCAAGATCTCTCAAGTTTTTCATAAATCAACCCATAACTCTGGATTTCGACAACCTGATTGCTTTGACTCCAGTTCAAGAAAACATGTAATACTGCACAGTTCTAATTTTTAACAACTTCTTTAAAATTAAACAGCTATTTTTAAGATGTTTATTGTAAAATGCATGCAAATGTCAAATTAATTATTATTGATTTGACAGATTGTCGGAAACTGATGTCCTCGGAGAGTCGAAAATAGATTTTGAAGGGGTTCGTCTTCAACCAGTATCAGTTCTTCACGTTCTCGTTACAGAAAATATGCCAGGCCATCGAAAAATCGAAATCGACTCTCTTAACTTTTACGGAATGCCCATGTCTGTTATTGACTACCCACAGCAGCAATCAAATAGTCAAGGGCAGCAGCAATCAGATAATCAAGGAAAGCAACATCAATAGAAAATCCTACCTGCACATTTAGTTTCCTCCTGCCTAAAATTATGATGTCTACACGTCTACTGCATTTGAAAGATTTAATTCCGAAACTTTTCTGTTCATGCCGGAGAAAATACTTTCGCTGCATATTGTAGCAGTTAACTGTAGATGTTAGATGGTCAAATATTTCAGTTACTCATTATATATAATTAACAAATTCTGTTTGCACAAGATAATATTACATTCAAATAAAACGTAAATTGACACTTCATCGAAATCTATTTCATTTGAAGTTTTGAGTTATCATTTGCAACCAATGGCATTTGCATTGAGAAAGGGATATGATATGACATGATATGATATTAAAAGAAATTGTTTAAGGTACAGAAGGAATTCTTTAACCAAACTGTTCGGGAGTGAACATTCTTCGGAGAGAGCCAAAAAACAGTTTCTTACATCTGCTTGCTTGATGTTAAAATACACCCCCATTTAAATGAGTGAAAATGAAGCAGAGAATACAAAGGAAGTCTTTTTACATCATTATCATTACATCTTTATTTCAAAATTTTTTGTAACATTTCGGATTACAATCGAGTAAATAAGCAACAAGGTATATCTATTCAATTTTTACGGTATTTATTAATTTATTGATTTACTTTCTCAAATATGTTTTGTTGGTTTTGTACCTCCAGCCAGCCTGTATAAGATGCAAGCATCTTGTATCAAGATGGAGGTGTGCAATCAATCATATCATCATATGCATATTGATTGGATGCATAGCGTTTAATCTATCGATGACGATTGCTATTGCCCAGTGCTAGGATCCTCCACTAAGCAAGACAGAACAGACAGAACTTAAATGTAAGAGTTCAATTCATGTGTCTTCTAAATAAAGAAAAGCTTCTCTATAATATAAAAATGTAATTACATTCAAATAGAATGCAATTTGATTATTTATCGAAATACGTTTCATTTAGATTTTTACTAAAGAGAAATGTGTATTAAATATGATCCAACTGTAATTAACTTATCTTTGCATGTTGTCTGTGAAATACGATTCTTTTTGAAAGGAATGACAATACAATGACTTAGAGCGGACGTACACAACATTAATTTGAAATAAGTTCCCAAAATAATCCAGAACATTGTTTCCAACTATTTACTTATTTTTTATGACAATATTTTAAAGTCTTTGAGAATAAACAATATAATACTACGTACAATTTGACCATTGACGTAAAAAGGATAAAACAGAGTCTTCCGTTACGCGTAGAAGTACTGATCAATGTGACGGTTGCAACCTATTAATATAGATCTCACGTTTGACAAGTTAGAATTTAGTGGAGACATGGAATACCACCATCCATCAAAGGGTGGGTCAGGTGGAGTGAAACAAGTTGCAACTCCATCAAAATCGTTTCCCGTATAAAATGTCCAGTTTGTGTTTCCAGTACCGAAAAGAGATCGTATCAGGAGGCCCCAAGCATTTTATTGATTGAGTGCTCTGATATGAGATGTTATAGCACAAATTATACTCTGAGCCTCCGAAACTCAAAGTTCTGTTTGTGTAACTGGCATTTTCGTATAATGACCACCTAAGTAAATTGCAATAAATAAAATTTCTCATATTTCAATTATTATCTTATTAGTCCTCAATCCGAATTGTTGTCGAACAGCCATACAAACTGTTGCCCAACCAAATGCAGTAATAATTTCAAGTAATTTCATGATTGTCAGTTTTCCTAGTACAGAAGAGGGTGATGATTGATGAATGATGAACTAAATAATCACCCTAGCCTAGTATAAGTTTAGTCACATTAATTTTCTAAATTAGGATAATTGGATGCCGATATACAATACAAAACCCATCCCCATTTTGTCTTTTTCAGTCCACCTTTTTATTAAATAACTAATGAATACTAATGATCTAGTATTGTGCGTTCATTGTGTTGTAGTATAATTTTTTCATGCTTAATAGCGAGATCTACTCTATGCCAATATTATAGCATCGTTATGCTAAAACTTCTCTTTTTATGGAACTAGTAAGTTGCCCGTTCTACGAACGGGAAAATAACAGTAAATTACCCATCCACAAAAATTAGAAAAACCATAATTAACACTCAGAAATTAAAATAACTATATTTAGTAAAAATTAATTTTTAGGATAACCCTGGGAGTGAAACGATACATTCATTTTGTAATTAGCCCAATTTCAGGAATAATTGTAAACTCGGACAGAGTTTGCATTGTGGCATAAGTTTTAGATATTTCCCCTGATTCCATCTGATTCTATCTGACTCCATCTACTCCATTTGACTCCATCTAACTCCATCTACGCCATCTGACTCCATCTACTCCATCTGACTCCATCTATTCCATCTGACTCCATCTACTGCATTTTAATATATCTCACGCCATCTACTCCATTTGGCTATATCTAACTCCATTTACTCCATCTGACTTCATCTCCTCCATCTACTCCATCTCCTCCATCTCCTCCATCTCCGCCATCTGACTCCACCTAATCTATCTCACTCCACACGCTCTACCATAGCTCCAAAGGATTCACTTTAGCTCCGCATGATCCACCCTAGCTCTACAGGTTTCACCTTAGCGCCACATGATCCACCCTAGGTCCACAGGCTTCACCCTAGCTCCACAGGCTTCACCCTAGCTCCAAACGATCCCCTCTAGCACCACACGCTCCACCGTAGCTCCACGCGCTCCACCCTAGTTCCACGCGCTACACACGCTCCACCGTAGCTCCACGCGCTCCACCGTAGCTTCACGCGCTCTACCAAGCTCCACGCGCTCCACCGTAGCTCCACGCGCTCCACCGTAGCTCCACGCGCTCCACCGTAGCTCCACGCGCTCCACCGTAGCTCCACGCGCTCCACCGTAGCTCCACGCGCTCCACCGTAGCTCCACGCGCTCCACCGTAGCTCCACGCGCTCCACCGTAGCTCCACACGCTCCACCGTACCTCCACACGCTCCACCGTAGCTCCACGCGCTCCACACGCTCCACCGTAGCTCCACGCGCTCCACACGCTCCACCGTAGCTCCACGCGCTCCACACGCTCCACCGAGGCTCCACGCGCTCTACCCCAGCTCCACACGCTTTACCCTAGCTCCACAGGCTTCACCCTAGCTCCACATGATCCACCCTAGGTTCAAACGCTCCACCATAGCTCCATACGCTCCATCCTAGCTCCACTCCATGTGCTCCACCATAACTCCACACGTCACTATCAGTACCCACGGCTTCGTCTATGTATCAGTACCCACGGCTTTGCCTATGTGGCAGTACCCAGGGCTTTGCCTATGTGTCACTACCCACGGCTTTGCCTATGTGGCAGTAGCCAGGGCTTTGCATATGTGTCAGTACCCACGGCTTTGCCTATATGTCAGTACCCACGGCTTTGCCTATTTGTCAGTACCCACGGCTTTGCCTATGTGTCAGTACCCATGGCTCAGTACCCATGGCTTTGCCTATGTGTCAGTAGTATATGGTATATGGTTTTATTATTCGTAAAGGTAGTCGGCAGTCACATCACATATACAAGTACATATAACACAACTGGAATGATAACCTGGAGTTACAATATTATAGAACAGATTTACAGACGTTCAAATATTCACTGGTACATATATTGCAGATGCAAAATAGTAGATCGAATAGAAGAGTAGGGAGAGACATGATGCAAGGAATGCCGCCGGTTGCAGCGCAAACAAAGCGCGCATGGTCTTACACATTCACCTTACTGTCTGAAACTCGAAGAACTTTTTACTATAAAAATATATTTAAATAATTTTTATCCGTAATACAATTAGTCTATGAGAGCCAATGGTAAGTAAATCTAGGTATTTGTATGTTAATATAATAGCTACTATTACAATACTATACTAACCCAAAACCAAACAGGGTGAGATTAGGGAACCGAGTCGTGCTTTCGTTGTTGCAATCAAGTTGTGTGCTGTGCAAAGGTGCAGTACGTGTGATGTGTGAGTTTTGTTTGACTTTGGAATGGAGACTGGACCATATCTGTCTTGATTTGCATCTACTTTGCATATTGTTGGGTCAGCTTCATGGTCATCCTCCTTTCCAATTCTCCGTGCCAGCGCCATTTTTCACAATTTTCCAGACATGCCATGTCAAATAAATCCAGATTTTTAAAAAAGCACTGACCTTTTTGATTCGAATATAATTTTTCCTGAGAGATCTTCATTTGGCGCACACCTCGAATCCAAATTTGGTCTTGTAATTGCACTTTGACATCCCGAAATTGATGAATTTGACGGAGCTGCACTGCACACGCACCTTACCTCGACCAAAGCAACGACAGTACCCATGGCTTTGCCTATGTATCAGTATCCATGGCTTTGCCTAAGTATCAGTACCCATGGCTTTGCCTATGTATCAGTATCCATGGCTTTGCCTATGTATCAGTACCCATGGCTTTGCCTATGTGTCAGTACACATGGCTTTGCCTATGTGTCAGTACCCATGGCTTTGCCTATGTGTCAGTACCCATGGCTTTGCCTATGTGTCAGTACCCATGGCTTTGCCTATGTGTCAGTACCCATGGCTTTGCCTATGTGTCAGTACCCATGGCTTTGCCTATGTGTCAGTACCCATGGCTTTGCCTATGTGTCAGTACCCATGGCTTTGCCTATGTGTCAGTACCCATGGCTTTGCCTATGTGTCAGTACCCATGGCTTTGCCTATGTGTCAGTACCCATGGCTTTGCCTATGTGTCAGTACCCATGGCTTTGCCTATGTGTCAGTACCCATGGCTTTGCCTATGTGTCAGTACCCATGGCTTTGCCTATGTGTCAGTACCCATGGCTTTGCCTATGTGTCAGTACCCATGGCTTTGCCTATGTGTCAGTACCCATTGCTTTGTCTAATTGTCAGTACTCACGGCTTCGCCTATGTGTCAGTACCCATGGCTTTGCCTATGTGTCAGTACCCATGGCTTTGCCTATGTGTCAGTACCCATTGCTTTGTCTAATTGTCAGTACTCACGGCTTCGCCTATGTGTCAGTACTCACGGCTTCGCCTAATTGTCAATACCCACGGCTTCGCCTCCGTCGGGTATGCTGTAGCTAACTGTCGGGTATGCTGTAGCTAACCGTCGGGTATGCTGTAGCTAACTGTCGGGTATGCTGTAGCTAACCGTCGGGTATGCTGTAGCTAACTGTCGGGTATGCTGTAGCTAACCGTCGGGTATGCTGTAGCTAACCGTCGGGTATGCTGTAGCTAACCGTCGGGTATGCTGTAGCTAACCGTCGGGTATGCTGTAGCTAACCGTCGGGTATGCTGTAGCTAACCGTCGGGCATGCTGTAGCTAACCGTCGGGTATGCTGTAGCTAACCGTCGGGTATGCTGTAGCTAACCGTCGGGTATGCTGTAGCTAACCGTCGGGTATGCTGTAGCTAACCGTCGGGTATGCTGTAGCTAACCGTCGGGTATGCTGTAGCTAACCGTCGGGTATGCTGTAGCTAACCGTCGGGTATGCTGTAGCTAACCGTCGGGTATGCTGTAGCTAACCGTCGGGTATGCTGTAGCTAACCGTCGGGTATGCTGTAGCTAACCGTCGGGTATGCTGTAGCTAACCGTCGGGTATGCTGTAGCTAACCGTCGGGTATGCTGTAGCTAACCGTCGGGTATGCTGTAGCTAACCGTCGGGTATGCTGTAGCTAACCGTCGGGTATGCTGTAGCTAACCGTCGGGTATGCTGTAGCTAACCGTCGGGTATGCTGTAGCTAACCGTCGGGTATGCTGTAGCTAACCGTCGGGTATGCTGTAGCTAACCGTCGGGTATGCTGTAGCTAACCGTCGGGTATGCTGTAGCTAACCGTCGGGTATGCTGTAGCTAACCGTCGGGTATGCTGTAGCTAACCGTCGGGTATGCTGTAGCTAACCGTCGGGTATGCTGTAGCTAACCGTCGGGTATGCTGTAGCTAACGGTCGGGTATGCTGTAGCTAACCGTCGGGTATGCTGTAGCTAACCGTCGGGTATGCTGTAGCTAACCGTCGGGTATGCTGTAGCTAACGGTCGGGTATGCTGTAGCTAACCGTCGGGTATGCTGTAGCTAACCGTCGGGTATGCTGTAGCTAACCGTCGGGTATGCTGTAGCTAACCGTCGGGTATGCTGTAGCTAACCGTCGGGTATGCTGTAGCTAACCGTCGGGTATGCTGTAGCTAATTGTGGACTGTGTAGTTAGGTAGGCAAGTTGCAATTGAGAGAAGGATAGGAAGGGAAGCCTGGATTGTAGTACAATATCCAACGCAACTGCACTCTGATTTTAGTCAATTGTTGCTGCAGAGTTGAATTCTTAGCAACAGGAGGAGGAGCAGAAGGCAATCCAGCCAATCAACCTAATCATAAAAGGCTTAGGCGTGGTCAACTGTGCTATAGTATATAGATGCTTAATCTGTGTATTAATCCACACAGTCGCGTTGTCTTACTTGTAATATCATGTAGTATATAGTGAATGGCATAAGTCGCGCACTATAGGGAAATGACATTAGTTATGATTTTTCAAAATGCCTCACAAACAGTTTGAGAGGTATTTTCAAACATTACATCTATTGTCCTATGATGCGCGACGTATGCCCCAAACTCTATGTTATTTCTCTATGGTGTGTGAATTAGGCCCTTCACTGTACTTTTAGTGGCCATACCATACTCTACTCTTTGCAAATACACCAACTGAATCAAATCAAAGGGTTATTTATATTATGAGGACTTGTTTTAGGTGGACGTGACGACGTGAGGCAACATTTCCTCTAGGATGCCTATTAAGTGGTTTCTAAAAAAATTTAAAATGTCCCTAAAAACTTATTTAATTTGTCCATGATTGTGGTGTACTATTACTAGGCTAGGGAGCAATAATTAAATTGTTCTCTAGTAAAGTCAAGTAAAAATGTCACTTAAGTTGAGTGTTTCATTAAACGTTGACATCGATTTTCAATGATACATATAAAACTTGCTGGCTGTATTAGATACTTACAGCAAGGAATAAAACATGTAAAAGTATTTGGTTCGGGATTAGATTAGGTGGGCTTAAATGTTTGCAGTCAGTAGTCATAGTAACTACAACTGTTGTAGTCTTGAAACTAGCTTTAAATAATTTACGACTTTAATGTCCACGTAATCAAACGTATAATTGGTGATTAACGAAGTAATTTACAGAGAAGATCAACACAGCCCTAATCAATTGGCTTCTACAAATAAAAACGTAAAGTTATCAATTTTAACTTAAAAGATGTCTTAGAATCTCTACAATTTACATAATTAGTAGTGTTGAGTAAGAATAATTCAATTTAATCCCCTAAACTAATTTTCAATAATTTTTACTTGCTTATACTAAATTAAAATCACAAAAATATTATAGAAAACACCGTACGATTATTATAGGACGTCGTGCGTTATCTATCTGGTTTTCTTCACACTTAAGCAGGAAAGACTTATTACGAGTGTAAAGTAAAGTGGGTCATTTAAGAAAGACTATATAGAATTTTGCGTTCTTACGACTGCAAGCCAAAATTTCCCAATTAAGAAAGACTAGGTATATAGAATTTTGTTTTCTTACTACCGTAAAGTAAAATGGGCCATTTAAGAACGACTACAGAGAATATTGATTTCTTACTACTGTAATTTAAAGTGGGATAGTTAAGAAACACTACTGAGATATTTAGGTCCATACTATTGCTAAGTAAAATGGACAATTTAAGAAGGACTACTGCACTGCAAATTTTGTTTTCTTACTACTGTAAAATAAAATAGGCCATTTAAGGTAGACTATATAGAATTTTGTGTTTTAAGAACAGCCAACTAAAATATAGGCCATTTAAGAAAGACTAGGTATATAGAGTTTTGTCTTGTTACTATTGTTAGGTAAACTGGGCCATTTAAGAAAGACTATAGAATTTTGTGCTTTTAGAACTGCCAACTAAAATAGGCCATTTAAGAAAGACTAGGTATATAGAGTTTTGTCTTGTTAGTATTCTTAAATAAAATAGGCCATTTAAGAAGGGCTATATAGAATTTTGCGTTTTTAGAACTGCCAACTAAAATAGGCCATTTAAGAAAGACTAGGTATATAGAGTTTTGTCTTGTTAGTTTTCTTAGTTAAACTAGGCCATTTAAGAAAGGTTATATAGAATTTTGTGTTTTTAGAACTGCCAACTAAAATGGACCACTTAAGAAAGTCTAGGTATATAGAGTTTTGTCTTGTTACTATTCTTTGGTATAATGGGTCATTAAAGAACTACTATATAGAATGTTGCCTTCTTACTACTGTAAAGTATAACTGGTCGTTTTAGAAAGACTGTACAGAGTTTTGTGCACTGACTAATGTAATGTGAAGTGGACCGTTTAAAAAAGACTACGTAAAGTTCAGAGTTCTTACTTTGAAGTAAAATGGGAACCTGCAAAATGCTGATTTTGAATTTGATCCTAGTTGTTACTGTGGAATTCACTTTGGGTACAAAATTTAAATTAGCCAGTGATGTTTTAAAAGATTCAATTGAGAAAGTGCATCCAAAGTGTCGCCATTTTATTTTCTTAGGCGACAGTAGTGATGCTGCTGACGAACTAAACCTGGATTTGATAGAAATGCCATTTGTGTTGCTACAAATGCATTCAGTTGAAAATCCATCCACGGAAAAATTTATATTAAATGGAATTGAGTTGAAGAAAAAGTTAGTGAAAGCTGTGTGGGATGCTGATAGGTGCGACAGGTTATTACTCTTAAAAGATAATAACTCTTCCCCAAATATTGGAGATTATTCCTCAAGTATTAAAAACATCGGTTGCATGTCGAGTGCAGTACTGCGAATATCATGGCTAACATCCATGTATAATAGGTTTCGGAACTCGAACAAGAAAACAGCAGGATGGAAATATATTGAGCGTTCGGCTAGAAGAGTTCCCGATATGAACATTCAAAGCCGATACCTAAACTGCGTGGACCACAATATGATGTTTACATCTGAAAAGATTACTGAAGAGGCGAAGGAATTCGCATTGAAAATACTTCGATCAACTTTCATAAACCAAGCGTACTCAAGTGGATGGGTAGCGGAAGCACCAAGATATTCACCCAATACATATTCTTATATCTACACAATTCAGGATTCTTACAACGAACTTCGGAAAAAGTCAACCAGAGAATTAATGACGTTCTTACAAACTGAAGGTGCATTGCCAGAAAACACATTTCTCTATATGATTCAGAAGAAACCACATCTGGTGACGAAATATAGCGTTGAGAGGGCGTCCTGGAAATACGGCGCCGAATTGAAAAATGTAACACTGTCTCTTGTAGCGGGGAGAAGTGGAATAATTGATTTGGAAGAGGAGGGAAGGTTGCGGCTCTTGCGGTTTCAACAAAATTATTCCATCGATATTTGTTCTAGCGTACCTGGATATTTGAAATACGGCGACCATACATATCTTTCAGGCCTGGCTAACTTCTCCTTCAGACGGTCATCGCTTTCTCTGAATCAAATAATTTTGGCACTTTTATTAGACCAGTTTAATAATGCGACTCTTGTTGGTTGCAACAAGCTACACTTCATACTATGGCATAACTCATTTGCCAACATTGAAATTAGTCGAATGCAAAGCGTTGGAGATCAGAATCGAGGAATCTTCTATCCCAGTAAAGAAGAAGGAGTAAATTTCATCACTTGTTACGGCATTTCAGAGCAAATCTCCTTTAAACCGTACATTCGTCCATTTCAAACAGACTTATGGATTGGATTCCTGATTACAACATTTCTATCAATAATTTGGCTGACAACTGTCATTTATTGCAAACGCGATCCGAATTATTATCTTGTGCCATTTTTATTGCTATCTTTCTTACTTGCAACACCACTTGCCCTATCCAAGCACTTTGAAAAGCGGCAAAGCTATAAAATATTTCTGGGACATTTTTTGCTCATGGCAGTTATTCTTACCAGTTGCTACCAGTCCCTTGTAGTCAACTTCATGACAATTAAACCAGTAACTAAGCTGCAAACTTTTGAACAACTTGAAAAACTCGGATTTACGTTTTACACTCCATATGTGGAAGGAGGTTTGCCTACTTTAAATTATTTTCGACGCACTGATCAAACATATTTTTTGCGGCATCCAAGGACACTCGCAACAGAAGTAAGTATTGCACGGGGTACTCAATTCGGAACATTTATTTACTCCGACATCCAAGAAATTATCAAGGGGAGTAACGATAAAAAGTACAAATACTTAAAACGAATCGATGTGCCCTACGGATATCCATATGTTTCATTCCAAGAGTCTCTTTCCAATTGCAGCAATAAGGCTGCTTACGTGGACACAACTGATCGATTAAACAGATTCTACGAAAAATCCAAATGGATACCTTCCTTGGTCAAATCTGCAGCTGAAATGTCTCCACTTTACCAAGGAAATGACATTGACGCCTTTCGGGCAACTACATATTGGAAATTTCACTCTATTTATTTTCTTGATTATTTTACGTTGCGCCTACAAATTATTTTCCATTCTGGAATTTTCGACAATTGGGTAAAACATATGGAGAGCCAATGGATTTCAGAACGCGGTGGCCTGGTTGACCATTCGCCCCGCATACCTTTCACTGTAATTGCACTCCACTCCAACATAATTGTAGTTTTCTTCACCTATTTTGCCTGTTTGTCTGCGTGCCTTCTAATATTTACAATTGAAATTCTACTGGCAAATAGAAAATTTATTTGCCATGCCATCCATTTAAGTTACATTAGTGTAAAATTAAACATTAGTCTAAGCATTAAATTCTTGTGCACATCTAGAATCTCTAGAATCAGAAAAGGAAAAGGAAAAAGAAGTCAAAAAAAGAAATATTATTAAGTAGTTCTAAACAGCTGGCTAAGCAGTTATCATTGTATATGCTCAAAATCCTCACGAGACAAGTTGTTCCTTATAGTTTCAGAAGAAAAGTTATCAGTTTTTTAAAGTACAGGGTGTAATATGCATGAAACAATATTATGGTGCTTTGAATTATTTTAATCTTTCAGCTGGACTCAACCCTTTAACGGTGAGGCAAAATATAATTATTTAAATCATATATAGTCGAATTTAGTTAAATAAAATATGATTGAATAAAATACCAAAGCATTTACCACTTATTCCTTCTTTTGTAGTTTTTTGGAATTTCTTTTACCAGTTTGCAATGACTTATTTGATTATCTATATATTATAGCACATAGGACCACGCCCCGTGGCTTTTATAATTGGGTTGATTGGCTGAATTGCTATGCCCCTCCTCCTGCTGCTAAGTACACAACTCTGTAGCAACAATTGACTTGAGTTGGGTTAACAATCAGAGTTGAGTTGCCTTGGATATTGTACTACAATCCAGGCTTCCCTTCTATCCTTTTCTATCTATCTCTGTGGGTACACACTACAATACAAATCCCATGTGCTTTTTCCAGTCAGCTGTATCAGTGATCTCTTGACAGTGACACTTTTAAGAGAGCACTGACGCATGTGACTGGAACTGGAGAGCACCGGGAAGAGAGCACTGATAGAGTTGACTGTGGGGCACCGGCACCGGGAAGTAAGAACTGATACAGCTGACTGGAAAGCAATGGGGGACATGGAAAATGCATGCATGCCAGTATGCCTTCCAGTCGAATGCATCAGACATCATCCCAAGCCACACCATACCCGACACTTAGCTGCGACATAGCCGAAAATTAGCTACGATATTGCCGACACTTAGCTACGACATTGCCGACACTTAGTTACGACATATCCAAAACTTAGCTACGACATAGCCGACACTTAGCTACGCCATAGCCGACACTTTTCTACGACATAGCCGACACTTAGTTACAACATAGCCGACACTTAGCTACAACATAGCCGACACTTGCTACGACATAGCCGACACTTAGCTACAACATAGCCGACACTTACACTTAGCTACGACATAGCCGACACTTACACTTAGCTACGACATAGCCGACACTTACACTTAGCTACGACATAGCCGACACTTACACTTAGCTACGACATAGCCGACACTTACACTTAGCTACGACATAGCCGACACTTACACTTAGCTACGACATAGCCGACACTTACACTTAGCTACGACATAGCCGACACTTACACTTAGCTACGACATAGCCGACACTTACACTTAGCTACGACATAGCCGACACTTACACTTAGCTACGACATAGCCGACACTTACACTTAGCTACGACATAGCCGACACTTACACTTAGCTACGACATAGCCGACACTTACACTTAGCTACGACATAGCCGACACTTACACTTAGCTACGACATAGCCGACACTTACACTTAGCTACGACATAGCCGACACTTACACTTAGCTACGACATAGCCGACACTTACACTTAGCTACGACATAGCCGACACTTACACTTAGCTACGACATAGCCGACACTTACACTTAGCTACGACATAGCCGACACTTACACTTAGCTACGACATAGCCGACACTTACACTTAGCTACGACATAGCCGACACTTACACTTAGCTACGACATAGCCGACACTTACACTTAGCTACGACATAGCCGACACTTACACTTAGCTACGACATAGCCGACACTTACACTTAGCTACGACATAGCCGACACTTACACTTAGCTACGACATAGCCGACACTTACACTTAGCTACGACATAGCCGACACTTACACTTAGCTACGACATAGCCGACACTTACACTTAGCTACGACATAGCCGACACTTACACTTAGCTACGACATAGCCGACACTTACACTTAGCTACGACATAGCCGACACTTACACTTAGCTACGACATAGCCGACACTTACACTTAGCTACGACATAGCCGACACTTACACTTAGCTACGACATAGCCGACACTTACACTTAGCTACGACATAGCCGACACTTACACTTAGCTACGACATAGCCGACACTTACACTTAGCTACGACATAGCCGACACTTACACTTAGCTACGACATAGCCGACACTTACACTTAGCTACGACATAGCCGACACTTACACTTAGCTACGACATAGCCGACACTTACACTTAGCTACGACATAGCCGACACTTACACTTAGCTACGACATAGCCGACACTTACACTTAGCTACGACATAGCCGACACTTACACTTAGCTACGACATAGCCGACACTTACACTTAGCTACGACATAGCCGACACTTACACTTAGCTACGACATAGCCGACACTTACACTTAGCTACGACATAGCCGACACTTACACTTAGCTACGACATAGCCGACACTTACACTTAGCTACGACATAGCCGACACTTACACTTAGCTACGACATAGCCGACACTTACACTTAGCTACGACATAGCCGACACTTACACTTAGCTACGACATAGCCGACACTTAACTACGACATAGCCGACACTTAGCTACACCGTACCCGACACTTAGCTACACCGTACCCGACACTTAGCTACACCGTACCCGACACTTAGCTACACCGTACCCGACACTTAGCTACACCGTACCCGACACTTAGCTACACCGTACCCGACACTTAGCTACACCGTACCCGACACTTAGCTACACCGTACCCGACACTTAGCTACACCGTACCCGACACTTAGCTACACCGTACCCGACACTTAGCTACACCGTACCCGACACTTAGCTACACCGTACCCGACACTTAGCTACACCGTACCCGACACTTAGCTACACCGTACCCGACACTTAGCTACACCGTACCCGACACTTAGCTACACCGTACCCGACACTTAGCTACACCGTACCCGACACTTAGCTACACCGTACCCGACACTTAGCTACAGCGTACCCGACACTTAGCTACATCGTCCCCATAGATGGAGTAGACGGAGTCAGATAGAGTCAAATGGAGTAGATGGAGTCAAATGGAGTAGATGGAGTCACATGGAGTCAAATGGAGTAGATGGAGTCAAATGGAGTAGATGAAGTCAAAGGGAGTAGATGGAGTCAGATGGAGTCAAATGGAGTAGATGGAGTAGATGGAGTAGATGGAGTAGATGGAGTCAGATGGAGTAGATGGAGTCAGATGGAGTAGATGGAGTCAGATGGATTAGATGGAGTAGATGGAGTCAGATGGATTAGATGGAGTAGATGGAGTCAGATGGAGTAGATGGAGTCAAATGGAGTAGATGGAGTCAAATGGAGTAGATGAAGTCAGATGGAGTTAGATGGAGTCAGATGGAGTAGATGGAGTAGATGGAGTCAGATGGAGTAAGATGGAGTCAGATGGATTCAGATGGAGTAGATGGAGTAAAATGGAGTAGATGGAGTAAAATGGAGTAGATGGAATAGATGGAGGAAATGGAATCAAATAGAATATCTAAATACTTAAGCACCAATTCAAATTTTGTGCTGGTTTACAATTCATTCCTTAAATTGGACTAATTAGGAAATGAATGTGTCGTTTCACTACCAGATCTATCCAAACAATTTATGATTACTAAATGTAATTATTTCAATTTTTTCTGATCACTAATTATGGATTTTCTAACTTTTTCGGATGCTTAATTTACTGTTATTTCCCAGTTCGTCGAACGGGCAATTTACTAGTTTCTTGTACATCGGAGGGAAAAATAAGAATATCTCAGGTTTATAGAAATTTTTTCAAAACGCATAAAGAAAAACTCGAAAGTGAAATATAATTTCCGTAAAATACTAGAAAGGCAGTGTAACATTCCAGAAGAATTACGATAAAAGCTCATTCTTACGGGTCGTTTTGTTAATTGCGAAGATTATTATGAATTAGAATGTAAAAATTGGATGTAGTGTTTCAGTGTTATTAGAACTTTATGGTATAGGAGATGGAGTTCACTTCTCTTTTCCACAAATGCAACTTTGCGGTTCACCGAACCAGTGTGGTTAGCTAAAATAGCGAACCCCATCAGTTCGTTATTTGAAGTAAGGTTTTTCTGATTCATCAGTGACTTTTGAATTTGGCTAGTTGGGGCACAATGCCCTGTTGACATGTCTTCTGTGAAATTGACCACAGAAACCAAAATTCAGTACGAATTTTAAAATTTGCCTAGGCATTTTTGAAATTGCCTGATTTCTCGATTTCCCGCAAACATAAACGCCAGAGTTTATTTTCATTTATTCAAAAAGGTGAGTTAATTTTTTGAAAGTTTGAATTTATTTGAATTATTTTGAAAAACGACATGTATTAATCAACAAAGGAGGCTACAACATATAATGGTTACCAAGGTAGACTACGACACATACCACAACATACAAATAACAGCGTTTGGAGATAACCTAGGTTAGGTTAAAGGTCACAAGGGTGTTACTGATGAACCCCATCTTTGAAAGGGAACTTACACTTAGTCCCTAGAAGACCCACTGAAAGTTTCATCAAAATATTTCAATTTGTTCCTGAGATATGTTCAAACTCACTAACGGTGTCCGGGCGTAACGGTCAATGTCAAAATGTTAGTGTATGATTTACAGGTCAAACTACAATTTTGGTCAATTTTATTGATAACAAGAAAGCATACTGAAAAAGACATAAAACCAGATATACCAGCCATAATAGTGGTATATCAGGTTTTAGTGTATGCATCATGCACTTGAATTGAATTGAATTAAAGTTTATTCAAGTGCATAAGTATCAGAACAATAATAATATCTGTGATAACATATTTACGCACCGAAGGTGACTACCAGTTATATAGTAACCTTACTCCAAAAAACAAGCCGAGTTCGTAACCAGAGATCAATCGAGAGTCAAAATAGGAATATGTACAGAAAGTTATTTAATTTAATGAGAAAATTCATTAAACACGACATAAAATAGCAATGTATTAAGCACAGAGTTTATCTCTGTGCCAAGATGAATTCATTCAATTTTTTTGCAAACAGTTTAGGTGAAAAAATTTTTGTTTTAAGAACTAGGGGGAGGTTATTCCACGAATTTATTACGACTTTAACCTGGTGATATGGATATTGGAATTAGAATGTAATTACCATTTCTCTAGCTAGGCATTTTCTATTTCAATAATTCTTTAGGAACATGAATATTATCTTTGACCAAATGGGACCTGACCTGTATGGTACTTGACCGATATGTCCATTTTTTACCATTATGTCTTTCACCTTTAAGTCAGGTAACCTCACCAACACCAACAGACTAAATAACAGAGACATCCCGATGACATAAAAGGAAACTTCACTCCTTTAATAAACATAGTATTTTGATCAAATGCACATAGGGCTAACTTCAATGAAAACGGGGACTTTTTAAATTATTTTTAAGGGAACAATTAAATTGTTCCCAGGGACACCACAATCATGGACATATTAAATAAGTTTTTAGGGACATTTTAATTTTTTTAGGGACCACTTAATAGGCATCTTTCCAAAACAACAATTTTCGGTATTTTGCATCAAGTGAATAAAATCAGAAGATAATGAAACTCGATAAAGTAAGAGTTGTTTTAGGTGAAGTTGAACCTGTATATTTTTGTCGAACAGACTGCAATTTGTTACCCAACCAACCAACGACGTATGAGGAAACATAATTTCCCAGTTGCTTTTCTTTTACAAAGAGAGTATTTTATTAGCGAGCTAAATATTTGATCTGTTCATTGTTAGAAAGTTTGGTAATAATGAGGCAGAGTAAAAGCACAGAAATAATGTATTTACTCTTTATATATTTTAATACTCTTCAAAATTTTAATATTGTCGATTGCTTGTATGCAGATTGCAGATTATTTTTTTTATAAATTTATTGTATTTAATTTATATTTAATGAAATTAATTTACAGTCTTTGAATGATTTAAAATATTATCATAATATGGTAAAAGTGCGAGATTCTTCCGTTACGGGGAAAAGTAATAATCAATGTTTCGATCTTAAATCCTTAATACAGATCTCACATTTGACAGTGTAGAATTTAGAGGATTCACATAGTAGAACCATCCATTAAGAAGTGGATAACCTGGAGTGTAACAAATCGCAACTCCATCAAAATCATTTCCAGTATGTAATGTCCAGCTTGTGTTTCCAGTACTGAAAAGAGATTTCGGTTCAAACTCAAAATTATTAGACGCTGGTCCAGTTATTGTCTTTTCTTGCCCATCAAAACCTATCTCTTCAAACAAAGAGATTGAATGCGTCGACGTATCAGGAGGCCCCGAATATCTTAATGATTGAGTGGTCGGAAAAGAGCCGTTAAAGTACACTTTATACTCATAACCTGAAAACCTCCCAACTATTCTGTTGGTGAAAGAGATATTTGAGTATAATTTCCACCTAAGATTTTAATAATCATGCGATTCATTATTTAAATCCTTCCATTGGTACCTGGTAGTAATTTCAATTTACAAAGACAACACAAATCTATTATTTTATTACTACAAAATTATGGTCCTATTTAATAGACAGGGCGTTTTAATTAGCGGGTCCTCTAATTAATTAGTAATTAGTAATTAGTAGGTTTTGCACACAACTAATTAATTAGTTTAGTTATTAATTAGTTATCAAAAAATTCTGCTAATTAATTAGTAATTAGTAATTAGCTAACAATTGGTAAACTAATTAATTAGTAATTAGCTAATTAATTAGTTAATTATTTAATTAATGGAATTTAGTTAAAAATGTTCGTTTAGTATAGTTTGAATGCATTGACTAGTAACCAGCTCTTCTAAAATCAGTTTTCTGCGTTTTTTTCAAATTGTCACAGCATTTATCATTTTAAAAGTGAGTTTAAATATTGACGGGGTACTTTGCTCAGGCATTGTAGTGCATATTTACCAGGCCGTGCATTCAATCTTCAAAACAGCGCCGTCATGTGAACAAATTCCGAAACTGGTCCAGTGGACCATTGGCAAAAGGGCTATTTAAAATCGCTCTCGTTATTATTTTGCCGAATGTTGATGGAACTGGGAGGCTAAACCTATAGAGCCTATTATGGAGCCAACAATATATGAATTTTTAGCGTTTTATGGCTAATTGGCCATCATATTTGACACTACGGTTTGGTAAATAAAAATAAAATGCAACCCCTCTAATTACTAATTAAAGTCATTCAAGGGCAACTAATTAATTAGTAATTAGTTAATTACTTCTGCGCGCCAAAACTAATTAATTAGTAATTAGTTAATTACTTCTTTGTGCGGACAACTAATTAATTAGTAATTAGTATTTAGCATCTAATGCGAATTAATTAGCTAATTAATTAATTTGCTAATTAATTACTAACGCCCTGTTAATAGACCACATAAATAACCAGTTTACCTCAATAAAAATAATCATTTTGCCTCATATAAATATATTTACCTTATAAATATTTATCTTGCCTCAAATTATATCATCACTTAAAACTGATATACCTTTGCCTCAAGTTTTAGTACAAATAGCTAATATAAATGTACTTTTGCCTCAAGTATAGTTCCGAATTCTCATTAATACGGCACACTGTGCTCACTTGTGAGAACTCACGACTGAGCACACTGTGCTCGGAAATTGTGCTCAGTCGTGATTTAGGTAAGAGTTGAATGTGTCGTCGTATCAGCAGGCTCTAGGTATCTTACTGATTGTGTGGTCCGATATGAGATGCTTTCGCACATTATACTCCGGGCCTACAAAGAGTATATAGTTACGTTGGCGTAATTAACAGTTGTGTATAATAACCACCTAAGGATTTCAATAAATAAAATATTACACATTTTAATTATTATCTTTTCCGTCATTGAAGTATTTAATAAACATTATTTCCATTCTTGCATTGGTACCCTTGATGCTTTAAAGAGTACAGGTGCAGGTTTGCAATTCTATTAATTATGGATACAAAAATTATCACTTACACTCCCATGTATGAAATGCTTTTGTGATTGGGAACTATATCGGGCGCTTTGGGGACCACATTTGGTTGTTTGCTCTGCAAAAGTAGTCCATCGCCAGTGTAATCCAATTCCGTATGAAATATTAATTGTTGCTGAACAGCCACAATAACTGCAATCCAACCAAATGCAGTAATAATCAAAAATAATTTCATTGTTAATGATTTTTCTTTTGCAGAACAAGTAAGTGATGAAAGATGAACTAAATAATTCGCTTAGCTTAATATAAGTGTTGTCAAATTCAAATCCTAAATTAGCATAATTAGCTTGACAATGCACAGTACAAAACACAACTGCAAGGACATAACCATCCAAATCAGGAATTGCAACTGAGTTGTCTGTTCCTCTTCTCCTTGGTACATCAGTACTATTATCATTTTAAGTAAACTGTTTCTAGTTAAAATTCACTGCTCCGATTATCTGCTTACAAAATAGCTAATTTAGGCAGTATCCAAGGAAAAAAACAGCTTTTTGAACTTTAACTCTTTATAGACGCCATCTGTCATCCATTAGTGGTTTATCAATCATAAATGTCACTATAATGTTCTATTAAATAAATGATAAGTAAATATTTGCTGAATTCCATTTATATACTATCTATCAATTGGATTACAATTAAATATATACTTTTCTTATTCATTTCAGTAGCATGAGGCAGGTGTTACATTTCCAACAAAAGACCGAATGGGAAAAAAATAATTACATTTTCTTCAAACAAATCTTATTTCAATATAAGATTTGGAAATACTTCCACCCAACTGCAATGTTACATCAAGTACTAAGGATAATAATTTATTAATCAGATTAATAATAACACTCAGCGAATTATCTTAATACTTTCTTCAATTATTGACCAATCAAATTAATTAACTAACCAACAGACAGACAGATCGATAAGGCAAAGAATTAAAGTGAAAATTGTTCACATAATAAGGACACAAAATACTTATTAATTTATTTAATTGCTACCCAAAATGTAGGTATGTTGGTTGTATGCTCCAAGGGGGAATAATTATGACTATAATAGTCAGGCAAAATTTTGCTTAACTAAATTTGATATTGTAAGGGGAAAGCCGTCGCTACGTGCTATACGACAACCCTTCTTCCTGCGGTCATGTCTTTATGCCTCGTTCAAGAAGTAAATATGACTAATGCAGTGGACTGATTGCCAGTTATTGTGAATTAGCTTTAGGGATTATATTAGACTGAACGTTTATTGAGTAAGAATTGGTGATGGTCGAGTTTGCACACACAACGGTTTAGAGGTAAAATGTACTTAGAGAGATAGATACAGAATTAAGAAGTTACAATTTAGACTAGAGAGTTTAGGAGATGTTGTCGAGTCGAGTTGTACGAAAGAACTGAAGGTAAGTCGCTTCCGTCGTCTGAGTAGTTAATGTTCTGTTGAAGTAGGGTTTTAGGGAGTCGGAGCACTGAGGGGTTGATTAGGCGTGGTGTGGATTAATGGGGAAGACAGTGGTCTTACGCATTACAACCTCCCTCTCTTTGAACGATGGGCGTGGTGGTTGAGGAGTGGACGAGTTGCGGTGTTGAAGATGCTTTTGATCTCATTTCGTCTCTTCCTTTTCCCTCGGTGTCGTTGTCGTGAAGAAATCACCTGTACAACACTCATCACTCATATTCACATAATTCTCATATCCTCAATTTTCCATACTACATGTATAACATACAAATCCACTTTAGAACATTACATACTTACAGTTTACTTATTAACATTCGTAGTATGCCTCTTCTCAAACATCATAATTCGAATATAAAGATAGATTAAAGAAACAGAATTACATTCCAATCATTTTTAAGTATTTTCAAAATTTGAACAATATTACAATAATCATTATATCATATTACACCAGTTAAATTGTCATAACATGTATTTTTGAAAATTAGACATTGAAAATTGAATTGCATTACATACATAACCAATTGATAGATTCACAAATTCTTATACGTATAGAGAAAATAATTTGGCATATAAAATCATTACGTATAGAAAAATGTTGTAAATTTAAAGTAGTCTCTTCTGGTACATTCAGTGTGTATAATATTTTTATCAAATATAAACGTTTACATTACTTAGCTATGTATAATAAAGATGTGCTAAATTATACAGATGTACTCATAGAGCAATAGTTTCGTCCAATCTAACTTGTACATATCATTTACTATATATTCATATAATATGTATTGAAACTTGTGATCATATTCGGTTGATAAATAAAATTAATTTATCATTTATAGTCGTATTCATTGATTCATATGTCTAGATTAGTATTCTATGTATTAGTCAGTCATAGATTCCGTGGTCTTATCGGATTAAAGTTGTATTGTCATTGTAATCAGCTATCCGGTCTTATCTTCTTCGACTCAATCAAATAGGGTCCTGTGCCTTATTATTTCTTAGCAAAACATTCATTGGCATTTTTGCTTAGCTCCCTCCTGGAAGTCTCCTCCAAAATATAATTTCAACTCCCGTTGAATTTCTCCGAATTTCCATTTTTGAAAATGGTTCGTGCAGTGCAGTCTCCATTATTTAAATATAGTGGAATCAAATGTGTTCGGGGTGCCAAAGGAGTTCGCTGTATACGTCCAGTTACCCGCAAATGTAAACAGGTAGTTCGTCCATCGGGGTGCATTTGCAAAATTCACTTGGTTTGTCTTCGTCTCAGTGAACGTGTGTGTCGTGCCAATTTTATTAGAGAAAAAGGCCATTCTCCTCCCTTTGATTGGTGTCCAGGTTGTCCGGTTTGTGGAGAAGCTTACTCGTTTCTCAATTTCGTCAATCCGGGTGGAGTCACCGCAAGTTTTTCGGATCTACTCCTAAAACCGTCTTTTCGTAAGTTTTTCTTGCTTACAATAACATTTTTATTTCTATGTTTGTCTTGCATTTTTCCATATTAATGTATTTATCATACATTTATTTCATTTTGCAGGTCGACGGATGCTTAGAAGGGTTGCTGCAAAAACTGCTGTCATTAAGCTCTGGCGTGTAGAATATGAGCAACGTAAGTCTTGCATTTCCCATCTGCTTCTCATCATTCCTGTCAGGTGTCGCTGCATTTTAGTTTTCCCATTCGTAGTCGTCGTTTTAATGTGTTGCATTTATATTTGTGCAGGTGTTGCCGCTAAGGTGAAAATTCTTGTAGAGGAAATGGTGGATTTTGTTTCTGAAGTGCCATACGAAGAAATCATGTTCATGACTCCTGATGAGCGAATTCCTAGTGTCCAAGAGGCGTCTCTTCAAATGGAAACTTCGGTTGCTGCCATAGCTGAACCTGCGCCCTCTAACGTGATTCCCTTTGGAAATCTCACAGAGAAGACTCTTCCCAATGAAAATTCAGCAGGTAGTTCCGGTGATGTGGAGCCATCTGTTGAGAAGTCTGAGAATCTCATAAAGTCGTCTCTTCCACTCGTGGAACCGATAGATGAAGCCACTGACTCCGAACTTCAGGATCAACCAGCCATTCCATCACCTCAAAAACCTGAAACTGATGAAGTCTTCGAGATTATCGATCTCAATCCTCCGTGTATTCACTGCGGTAATTTTTCCTGCTATGATCTTCACTTCATATAGTCATCATTCAGATTCTAATTTTGCTTTCAGAAGTATCATGTCATGTCATCTCTTGTGTTTTTCTTATTATTTTCAAACAGGTCGGATTCATACAAATCGGAAGGTCAGATCCAAGTGCTTCCTAAAACATACACAGGAGTACAAGTGCCATGTCTGTGACAAGACATTCACTCAGCAAGACAATCGTAAGCGTCATCTTCGCAACATTCACAAAATCTTTTGAACTTCATCGTGCATTCCAATGTGTTCACTTGATCTTCCTGTTTGAATACAATTTGATATTGCAATTATTTTTCACTGTATTTTTCCATACAATAAATAATTTGCTCATGACGTCTCTTCTTCTGTTTTCAATCATTGTCATCTTCTACTATAGAGTTGAATTTCCGGTAAGTAGATACGTAATTCAAAACGTTTCTTCTTCTATTGTTCCAATTATTTTCCATATTCCATAATCGTGATGAATAAGGTTTTCCACTTAGCAGATACGTAATTATAAACGTCTCTTCTCTAATTCTTCTTAAGTCATCGGCATCTTACAGTAGGTCGCATCCTCCGTTCATGTTTACGATTGTTAATTCACAAGGAGCCCTTTACTGTAGCTGCATTCAATGTGTCTTAAGTGAAAGAAATCTCTTCATCAGATTTAGTCTTCCGGTTGAGATAATTATAGTAGGTAGCATTCTTCATTCCATAGTAGAAGCCCTTTACTATATATCCAATCCGTTTTTTGGTGTTTAGTACATGTCTGGTATAAATCAGTCTCATCCCCAGAAGAGTTAAATCTTCATGACGTTGATAGCTCACTGATAGAGTACCTACTTGTACATTCTGAGTACCATCGTAGTCTCTTCTCAGTCTCTTCTATTCCCATTACGTCATTCGTTGGTAGGGGTAATTTTGTCGTATAGCCACAGTTGTCTCTGTATCAGTCCTGCATGGAAATCAATCATGTGCTATCCAAGAAGTGTAAGCATCTGTCTCGTACTGTAGCCATAAATATTTGATATTGCTTTTCGAAACCGTAATAAATTATTGGTACGTGGTTTCATTTAGTCTCTTCATTGACTTGCACAAATAAATTCCGTTTCTCAGCAAAATAATGCAGTGATTTTTGAAAATCCGTCATCCAATAATCCAGTAATTCTATTAACTGCAGTATTTTCATAGTAAAGTTTTCTTACATCATCGTCAGCGTTATGGTTGCCTTCCGCGAACTTCCCATTGTGGATTTTCTTTCATATCCTTAACATTATGAATTTCTCTCGTAACCTTCTCGTCACGGATTGCTCTCGTAACTTTCTCGTCACGGATTCTTCTCGTAACATTCTCGTCACGGATTCCTCTCGTAACATTCTCGTTACGGATATCATTGAAGACTTCCATCGGTGTCCGCTGATCACATAACTTTCTCGCTATGCTTTCTTACGTAACTTACGCGCTACGCAATTTCTACTGATATCTTCATCCAATATTGTTAATTTTTTCTTCCAATCGGTGAACTTACATTGTACAGAATGTATCCGTTCCTCGAAAGATTCAAACATTCACCTCTTTTCAATTTTTCTCAATCATAAAGAAATACTTCATGCTAATATTTCAATTAGTTAATTTTCATCCAAACAAAATGATAGGGATTTTACTGTATTACGTAATATTACTTTACCAGCTTCCCTTTGCATCTGCTTACTCCATAAGCAAGAATTTCTTCGCATCTCTCAGCGATTAACTGTTACTGAGTTCCATACTCCAGTACTCGATTACGAATCTTGGCTATCTCCATAGTCGCTTCTTCATTAAGCCTTCCATAAGCCAATCGTCTGTAATGCTCTGACATCCATCAAGGTTTCTTAAGTTTCCCTTTGACATCCAGCATTCCATAACGTCTCTTCAATCATCTCTGCAATCGTAGGTATTGCTGAACTCCGTCACGCACCTATGCAGTCAACTTCAATTTTCATCTCATCCCAGGAATCCTTGGCCAGAGGTCCTGCTTCGTGCGATTCTGGCATCTATCCGGGTAATTTCTCCTTCCAAGAATATCTTCCCATGCTCAGACATCCACGTTTCCTTTGACGAATCTGACCTACGACTTTCTCGTCATAGAGTCTCCGCTGTTTGGACTTAACTGCCAACACAGGGTCGTCATCATTTATTGCTGCGGATACACCGTCCGTGTATATTCTCCAACAGCTTCATATAGTCTTGTGTCCCTAGGTATCTCTCTCGTCATCAACAATAAGGCAATCCCATAGTCTCTTCTTATGCTGAGTTTCATTGGAGTTTCCGGAATCCTCCATCAAAACTGCTGTCCTCTTGTAGTAAATCTTTCCCAGGCATAACCAAAGTTTTGAGGCGTCCCTCATTCTCAGTTGCTTCTTCAATATTATCTTGTCAACCAGAGGTAGTTTGCATATTCTCAGTAAGTTCTTCTAGCCTTATTTTCATGGCGTGCGGCGATCACCCGTGCCATTTCTTGAAGACATCTATACCGTCACACTTACGACTATTCAATACGTTAATTTTCTATCTAAAGCCAATAGTACTAATTTAAATAAAAATCAAATCTTAAATCTCAATATCATAATTTCTCAATGATTCCAATTTACTTTGATATCTGCTATGCGGATTCCTTCCAAAGACGGCAATATGCATGGCCGATACCTAACATCGCACAGCCAGCAATCTCTCTGTCTAGCCAATTCTCATTCTTTCCAATGAGTCTCTTCCTATGCCGTAACTTACCCGCTCGGCAGTCTCATTCAACTAGACATACAAATTTCTACATGCTAATTAGTGATAAGCACAATTTCAATTACTCAAATTAAAATTTACTATCTCTAATATTCCAATACGATACTGTTCCCTAGGCAAATTTCAATTACCCTATACAGTATTTACAGTGAGTTTTTCGTTAGACTCTTCCTCTCTCTATCTCTAATTTAAATAATGTGGGCTACTTCACAAAAAGATAGATATTATACTATGCTAGCCAAATTAATAGAAATATTATAATTCATAAGATAAGATAGATATTACATATGATCTTTGTTACATACCTTAAGATAAATTGTCTCGCTTACTCGTTCGACATATTCGACAATATACCTTTTACAATCTCCTAATCCCAAGTCAGACTTATTAGCTAATCAAGACATTGTCCTCGACTGCTTCCAACCAAAGTCAACTTCTCAAGGGCAAAAGGACGTCTCTTCTACTTTCAAGCTACAGGCTACAAAGAGTCATAGTTAAGCAGAAATTCCTAAAACCAACGCTCATGAATGCGTAATTAGGCTACCAGTTTCTGTCTCAATTCACCCTAAATTAACAATTTTAACTTAGAAAATTTCACTCTACTTCTGTGACAATTTTCTTCTAGAATTTCAATTACAACATCAATTAAATAAATGTTTCCAATTTAAAATGAATGTAACGTTTCTCTCATTAATAAACCAATTAAATTGTTCTCCCTCTCTTTAAATCTCCTCATTACTATTCTACTCTTATCTACTCATACTTTCCAAAAAGAAGTTTCTATCCACCAACTCTTTTAAAATATTACTTTTCATAACATTAAACAAAATTCTATGTGCAAAATTCATAGCTGCTTTATAGAATACAGTTTAAATTCATATAAAATAGTGAATTCATAGTAACAAAATAGTAACAAATACAAACGAAAAATACAAATTTATAGGATCATAAGAAGAGTCTCTTCTAACTACCTATTGCTTTATAGTGCATAAAATTACATGCCCAATTCCGACTTTGTCTAGTCTCTTCTAATTAATTAAGTATTTTTCAATTAACCAATTATCCAATAGTTTCAAAATCGCAAAAATTACTGGTCTCTTTAAATTATTACTGAGCCAATTATCGAGAATATCAAAAAGTTTTCCAAAATAAATATCATGAAATCCAAATTAACAAATTATCAGAAAATTTTTCAAAATCTTAATCAAATTCAAATTATCAAAGAGAATTCCTAGTCTCTTCTTTTGTTTAAAATAAAATAAATTACTTCTCAAACTTAAATTTACTTCTAAGTTTTCGAGTTATTTCATTAAATATTGTTGTAAGAAAATTATAAAATTTTAAATGTTACGATTCTTTATAAATAGTTTTTCAAAATTAATATTTCAAAGAAAAATGGAACGATACAGGCTTACGCAAGTTTTCCGCATTTTCCTGTGAAGATTCCGTCTTTTCTGATGATAGGCAGGACTTCTCCTTCCGAAAATTTCTCTTTTCGGTCTTCTAGTAATCATCTTTCAGCAATTTTCTTTCACTTTCAGAATTTTCCACTCTGCAACTTAGTCTTCGGACCTCAAGAAAACGAAAAAGACTGGGTTTCGGTACCAGTTGTAAGGGGAAAGCCGTCGCTACGTGCTATACGACAACCCTTCTTCCTGCGGTCATGTCTTTATGCCTCGTTCAAGAAGTAAATATGACTAATGCAGTGGACTGATTGCCAGTTATTGTGAATTAGCTTTAGGGATTATATTAGACTGAACGTTTATTGAGTAAGAATTGGTGATGGTCGAGTTTGCACACACAACGGTTTAGAGGTAAAATGTACTTAGAGAGATAGATACAGAATTAAGAAGTTACAATTTAGACTAGAGAGTTTAGATGTTGTCGAGTCGAGTTGTACGAAAGAACTGAAGGTAAGTCGCCTCCGTCGTCTGAGTAGTTAATGTTCTGTTGAAGTAGGGTTTTGGGGAGTCGGAGCACTGAGGGGTTGAGTAGGCGTGGTGTGGATTAATGGGGAAGACAGTGGTCTTACGCATTACAATATATAATATAATAAATTAATAAATATAATGAAATCTTAACATACTTTATTTCAAAAAATTTTTCAAAGTTTTAGTATTGCCGATTATGTATTTAATTATAATTGATTAAATTATGCTAAAGCCTTTGAATGATTTAAAGCATTGTCATGAGATGACTAAAAAGTGAGAGGAAGTCACGGGGAAAGTAATAATCAATGCGATCGCTGCAACCCCTTAATATAGATCTCACATTTGACAAGGTAGATGGTATGTTAGAGTAATAATACCATCCATGCCATCCAAAGGGAAATGGACATGGCCATGGAGTAAAACAAGTTGCAACTCCATCAAAATCATTTCCAGTATAAAATGTCCAGTTTGTGCATCCAGTACCCACAAAAGATTTTGGGAAAAATTCAAAATTATTAGATGCTGGTCCCGTTATTAGCTTTCCTTCTCCTTCCCAGTTTCTCCCTTCATGCAAAGTGAGTGAATGCATCGTCGTTTCAGGAGGCCCTATGTATTTTACTGATTGAGTGGCCGGATATGAGAGGTTATAGCACACATGGACAGTATACTCTGGCTCTGGACCTCCGAAGCTCTTCAGGATGCTCTCGTAATTGACATTTCCGAATAATTGCCAACTAAGAGTTCGATAAATAAAATATCTCACATTTCAATTATTATCTTGTAGGTCCTTGAACTAATTAATTTTCATTGCCTTCCTTTACTACCCTCGAATTTTAATTTAAGCAGACAACACAAACACAAGTATTATTTATTGTTAATAATATTATTATCACTTACTCCCCAATGAATGAAATGCTTTTGTGGTTGGGAATTATATCCGGAGCTTTAGGGACCACATCTCGTTGTTTGCTCTGCAAAATTAGTCCATCACCTTTGCAATCAAATTCCGTATGAAATATGAATTGTTGTTGAACTGCCAGACAAACTGTTGTCCAACCAAACGCAGTAATAATGAAAAATAATTTCATGCTTGCCAGTATCTCTTTTACAGAAGAGTGTACTAGAAAGCGATGAATAATGAACTAAATAATTGGCTGTCTCACCGTAGCCTAATATAGGTTTAGTCAAATTCAAATCCTAAGTTTGCATAATTAGCATACCAATATACATTAGAAAACACATCTGCAAGAGCAAAAGTTATCCAACCTAATCAGAATTGCAACAAAACAGTTGTCTGTGGCACTTTGCTTTGGAACGTTAGTACTATTATCATTCAAAGTAAGGAATTTCTAGTTAATATTCATTGCTCCGATTATGTGATTATAAAATAAGCAAATTAACGAAGAAAAAATATTTTGAAATGTTCGAGCCTTTAACACTTCGGGGAAACCATCTGCCATGCATTATTAGTTGCTCAATGGTATTTGATAATAGAATATCTCATTAAATAATTGAAGTAATTATTTGGGTATATGCTGATTTCTATTTAAATACAATAAATTGGATTACATTTTAATATATACTTTTCTTATTCACTTCAGTAGCATAAAGCAGGTGCTAAAATTGCATTTTATGACTACACGAAGATAAACCACAATGTGATACTTTGTGAAAATACTAATAATGTAATAAACCAACTGTAACTTGTGCATCTGTTGGAATAATTTTTTCTACTTTGATGAACTTTATATGGATCTTGCTTATTAATGCTAATTGAAATTACCACCATGTAACGACACGATTAGAGTTCAAAAAGTTTTTAAAATGCAAAATTGATTGGTTGATTTCAAACTCACCACGTCTACCTTTCTAAGAGAATGTAATGTTATTCCATTTTAAATGAGTGACATAAGGAAGTACAAAGACGAATTTTTATTTTAATAATTCTTAAAAATTTTAATATTGCCCATTAATTACATATAACAATATTTCATGAAATTGTATCAAAGCCTTTAAATTATTTACATCGTAACGTGATTAAAGTGTGAGAGTCTTACGGGGAAAAGTAATAATCAATGTGACGATTGCAACCCCTTAATATAGATCTCACATTTGACAACGTAGAATTTAGAGGATTCACATAGTAGAACCATCCATTAAGAAGTGGATAACCTGGAGTGTAACAAATTGCAACTCCATCAAAATCATTTCCAGTATACAATGTCCAACTTGTACTTCCAGTACTGAAAAGAGATTTCGGCTCAAATTCAAAATTATTAGACGCTGGTCCAGTTATTGTCTTTTCTTGCCCATCAAAACCTATATCTTCAAACAAAGAGATTGAATGCGTCGACGTATCAGGAGGTCCCGAATATCTTAATGATTGAGTTCCCGGAAATGAACCGTTATAGCAAACTTTATACTCTTTGCCGGAGAATCCCCCAACTATTCTGTTGGTGAAAGAGACATTTGCGTATAATTTCCACCTAAGATTTCAAATCATTCCATTTATTATTTAAATCCTTCCACTGGTACCTTGTAATTTCAGTTTACAAAGACAACACAAATATATTTTTAGTGCTACAAAATGATCACTCAAATGAAAAATTAAACCATTGTTAAATATAATTGCAAATGTAAGTAGTATAAGAGGTGAAATATTAAATCCAAACGACGAAAAATTAAATTAAAAGACGAAGAGTTCATAAGAGGAATTATTCAACCCAAAAAAAGACGAAAATTTAAATTCTTAAGACGACAGTTTAAATTTAAGTCTCATTTAAATTCTTCCATTTTTAGCTTGTAATTTCAGTTTACAAAGGTAACACAAATCAGTTATTTAAGTACTACAAAATTATCACTTACGCCCCAATGAGTGACCAGCTTTTGTGATTGGGTACTATATCCGGAGCTCTAGGGACCACATTTGGTTCCTTGCTTTGCAAAAGTAGTCCATCACCAGTGCATCCCAATTCCGTATGAAATCCGAATTGTTGTCGACCTGCCAGACAAATTGTTACACAACCAAATACAGTAATAATGAAAAATAATTTCATGCTTTCCATTTTTTATACAGGAGAGAGTACTCGTAGATGATGAATGATGAACGACTAAATAATTGGTTGTCTTGCTTGGCTTAATATAACTTTAGCCAAACTCGAATCCCAAATTCGCATAATTAGCATGCATGCAATACAGAACACATCTGCAAGAAAAATAGTCAACCTTTCGAATCAGGAATTGCAACACAGTTGTCTAATGCTCTGCTCTTTGGGACATCAGTACCATTGTCATTCTAAGTACGCTACTTCTAGTTATTATTCATTGATTACATTATCTATGATTATAATAACTAATGTATCTGTAGAAACTATCCAAGGAAGGGAAAACCTTTTTGAATTTTTTAGGTTTTAACTTTTTGTAGACACCGCCACCATGCAGACATCAGAAGCATAGAGCAGGTGTTAAAATTTCATTTTATTGCTTTCCTAAACAACAATGAGATACTTTGTGAAAATACAAATAATATTATAAACCAACTCGTGCATCTGTTGAAATAAATTTTTCCCTTTAGATGGAATTCCTTTGACAGCCTTTGACTTCACGGGATTAATTAACAGCAATGCTATCCCAGAGGAGTTGGCAATAAGCCCTATTATGTGGCCTGAGCACTGGACACCTTCTCTATAGAAGATCGTTCGTCCACTCACAAATACTTCTGTGTTAATGAATTGGAGTTTTTCTAGTGATGGTGGAAGCATGGAGAAGTCAACAAACAGTTTATTTTATTGCTTTTTGGTGTTGTTAGGGAATGAAATACTCTTCAAAACAATATTGGTAATACTTTATCTTTTTCTTATTTGAAAACCTTCGAAAATGAGCTATTATTACTTTAAAATAGACCATTACTACTATTACAATAAAAAATATTTCTATACAATAAACTATTACTATTACGTTTAAACAGGAATGAAAATCAATGTAGAAAAGCCAAACTCCTCCATTACGGTAAAACCGAGTGATAAATTCAACGGCTGCAACTGCAACCTCTTGTTATAGATCTAACATTTGACAAGGGAGGATTTAAAATTCCATGAAAACTCCACCAATCATTTGGATTTTCAGGTGCTGGTCTTAAACAAATTGCAGCTCCATCAAAATTACTTCCGGTATAAAATGTCCAGCTAGAGTTTCCGGAAATGAAAGCGGATTGCGGTTCAAAAGGGATATCATTAAAGGCTGGTGCAGTTATGGTCACCTCTTGTCCGCCACAGTGAAAATTTTGGTACAAAGAGAGCGAATGCGTGGTCGTATCAGGAGGTCCAAGGTATCTTAATGATTCAATGTTCGGATTTGGATTTGGGTAATCAATGCATTGATTTATTTTTCCGTTGTTGTACCAAACACGGTCCGTCGAGTAATTAGCAGTTGTGTGCAAAAACCAACTATAATTCAATAAATTAACAAAATATCTCTTTCATTTATTACATTACAAATTACCAGAGCTGGGCAGATTACATGTAATTAGATTACATGTAATTGATTACATGTAATTAAATTACAAAAAAGTAATCGTAATCGGTAATCTGTAATTTCCGAAGATTCATGTAATCGGTAATTGTAATCGATTACATTAAAAAAATTTTAGATGTAATTCGATTACATTTTTGATTACAGATTACATTTTTCAGCAATACATGACGTATTTGGAGAAATGAGTTAGGGTTTTTAAACTTTAAGTAATCAAAACTATTGTAAATACCATAATAATTTGTTCCTGAAAAAATGTAGAAAATTAAACATAACGCAATGAATTAATTCTCCTTTGTATTTTATGTGCCCGGTTTAAATACTGACAAATGACATTATCAAAGCGTGCGAACTTTTGTTTGTAAACCAATATATTACTGGATCAGTTTACTACTGCAGGTAGTGGTCTGCAGACTCCTCTCCAAGATTATAATTCCTATTGTAATCCATTTTTGATTATTTAATTGTTTTGAAGTTAATTTTTAATCCGCTTGCCTCGCGCTTTTTTTGCGGATTACAATCAAAAATGCCTCAAGCTACAAAAGAATTGTGCTATTGCTAGAAAAAATCAGACACCAATCGTCGTACTATTAGAATAAATTAAGCATAACCTCTGGAAAAACGATAGTATAATAGTTTTTCAAAAAAAAAATTTTTAATTTTACTAAGCAAGCATTACGATTTGCTGAATCTTTCATCTGCCATCTTAAAATTTGTGCATGCAATCGATTAAAATTACCGAATAAAAGCATAAATCTGCCAAAATTATAGAAATTTGAAAATTGAAATTACATTTTTGTCCCAATAACATAATTTCAATCGCGTTATATTTTAATACTGTTAATTTATTGATTAATAAATTAACAATACATATAGAGCAACAAACACGCTTAGTTGAAGCAGTTTTACTTTATACCTACAGCCATAAGACGTTAAAATTGCGGGTTAACTATAACTTAATTTTTCGTTTTTATAATTTTAAAGTAATCGTAATTGAGGGAAAGTAATTAGATTACGTAATCTGTAATTTGTAATTGATTACATTTTAATGTAATCGTAATCTGTAATCGTAATTGTACGAAAATAAAATTGTAATTGTAATTTGTAATTTGTAATTGCAAATCAAAGTAATCTGCCCAGCTCTGCAAATTACTTGGTTAACCCTTATATTCGTGTTCCTTACTTTCGAATTTTGTTTACAGGGTTGGCCAGAAGTCACACAGCATAGGGAATGTGCTGCTAAAGTTTGTGACAAGCTTCTAATGCATATTTATATGATCCGGTAAGCATTTCTAATGTTTAAAAGCCTTGTATCAAACTTTGAAGCACATTCGTAACTATGTTGCGTCACTTTTAGAAAACCCTGTAGGCAATATTATGATTCTATTTGTATTGCTACACAAAGCAGGGTACTTACAATCCGGTGCTGTGAATACTTTTGAAAGTGGAGACTATTCTCGGTGCTTCAGGAACCACATTTGGTTGTTTGCTCTGCAAAATTAATCCTTCACCGGTGCATTGCAATCCGGTATATAATGTGAGGTGTTGTTGAACAGCCAGACAAACTGTTGCCCAACCAAATACAGTAGTAATGAAAAATAATTTCATGATTTTTACTTTTACAGAAGTGTGTACTTGAATTTTAAGTCATGAAGAATGAACTAATTGTCTGTCTCACTTTTACTTTTATATCAAAGAAATAAATCAAATCCAAGTTCATATTATTAATATGTCAACATATAATGCAAAGCACATCTGTAGTTCAACAAAAGTTAACCAGGAACCAAATCAGGAATTCCAACACAGTTGGCTGCTGCTCTTCCCTTTGTCACACTAATGCTACTATTATTGCAATGATAATCCAACCTATTATTCAGTATTAGCGAAATGTACCATATGAAAACTCTGTGTCTGTATGTCTGTTTGTGTGTTGATGACAATCTCCAGATCTCAGGAACGGTTTTACATTTTTTGGTGGAATTTTCACTGGATTTTCTTGACATTGAATGCAGATTTTAAAAATCTTTTTCAAAATTGCGCATTTCTTACCTAAGACCTACAAATAAAGGATCAAAAATCTCAATAATTAAATAAATACATTATTTAACATTACTTGCGACTGGTGTCAAGATGTTTTTGGTGTTTTTTATTTTTTGTTTTGTTTGCGCTACTGTGTTATATGCGTTTTGAAATGATTAATTATTCAGCGATTCAATTATGCAAACAAAGTAGGATTTTTAATAAATTTTCTTTGAAATAAACCTTTGCATGTAAAAAATACATGAAGTTGAAAATGAATTCAGTAGATATTTTATTTGTTGCTATCTATGATGCATTTGCAGTTATTATTGATTTTAAAACTTCCTCCACAATTATTTTGCAACCTGTGCCAGATTTGAAGCAATGTGAGACTACTGCAAGTGTACGGAAGTTATATAGTTTGTGCCTTGAATTTAAATGCATGTGAATATATTGTAATGATTGCAAAAAATACTTCACTTTCAATTGTTTGTTTGCAATGCTTTATAAGGAGTTTCTTTATAATAACACCCTGATCAATTATCTGCCATTTGGGGTTATAAAATTCCTGAATGGATTGAGATAATTTAAAAACTCTTTCTAATGTGTTAATTGGGTGCTACCGAAATAATTTATTAATCAGATTAAAAATTAGTCTCGGGGATTATACATCTCTATTGGACACTATTTTCCATGAAGACGAAATGACTTAATTATTGTATAAATTATTAATTATTAAGTATTAATTAATAATACAAAAATGTTGTATCAACAATATTTTTGTTCAATAGCCTTCCCTTCGCATCATGGAATATACAATGGCGATTATTTTATTCCAGTATATAAATAATCAGTTTTCTAAACAAAAATTGTCGTTTTACCATAAAAATAATATTTTACCGCCATTCAATACAAGAATAATCATTTTCCCATAGTACGCAAAACTGTTTTCTACAAGTTATGCTGCTATGTCCTATGACAATTTTTATTATTAATTACCAATTATGAAGAGAGTCATATTAAGTTTAATTGACAGCATTAAATTTTTCTCTTTGAAGAAATAGCAACCTAAAAAGAAAAAAGCCATATTACTTTCGGGAATGATTGGTCTTGCATTAAGTGGCGATAATTGACGTGTACAAAAGTTAAACGAATAAAAAATGCCTTGCATTATTAAGTCAATAGCAATATGAGAATGACAGTTCTTCGACTAATGATGGAAAGAGAGAGGGTCCATTAAATACCACTCTATTTCTGCTTATTCTTTGATGATGAATCTTTCACAAGTTTAAAAGTATTCATTTTATCACGTTATTCGATTTTAAATGAGCAAGAATTAGACAGTACAAGTACAAAAAAGAGGCATTTTTTTATTTTAATAATTTTTTACAACTTTAATATTGCGGACTATTTATATAATTATTATCTTCGATGGAATCATTTTCAAGCCTTTGAATTATTTACAACATTATCATAATATGAATAAAGTGTGTGTCTTCGGTTACGGGGTAACGTAATAATCAATGTGACGATTGCAACCCATTAATATAGATCTGACATTAGAACTTAGAATAGGTGTAATATAAAACCATCCACCAATAAGTGGATCAGGTGGTGTGAAACAAGTTGCTACTCCATGGAAATCATTTCCAGTATAAAATGTCCAGCTTGTGGTTCCGGTACCGAAAAGCGATTGCGGTGCAAATTCAAAATTATTAGAGGCTGCTCCAGTTATTGTCCTTTCTTGTCCTTTGAAGATTCTTTCTTCATACAAAGAGATTGAATGCGTCGTCGTATCAGCAGGCCCTAGGTATCTTGCTGATTGTGTGGTTCGATATGAGATGCTTTCGCACACATTATACTCTGGACCTACAAAGAGTCTAGTTACGTTGGTGTAATTCACAGTTTTGTATAATAACCACCTAAGGATTTCAATAAATAAAATATCCCACATTTTAATTATTATCTTTTTCGACATTGAAGTAGTTAATAAACATTATTCGTTCCTTCCTTGCATTGGTAAACTTTTGATACTTTACAGAGTACAGACTACAGGTTTGCAAGTCTATTAATCTTAGAAACAAAAATTATCACTTGCACTCCAATGTATGAAATGCTTTGGTGATTGGGAACTATATCCGGCGCTTTGGGGACCACATTTGGTTGTTTGCTCTGCAAAAGTAGTCCATCACCAGTGCAATCCAATTCCGTATGAAATACTAATTGTTGCTGAACAGCCAGAATAACTGCAGTCCAACCAAATGCAGTAGTAATGAAAAATAATTTCATGGTTATTAGTTTTTCTTTTACAGAACAAGTAAGTGATGAATGATGAACTAAATAATTCGCTTAGCTTAGTATAAGTTTTGTCAAATTCAAATCCTAAATTAACATAATTAGAATGACAATGCGCAGTACAAAACATAAATGCAAGGACAAAACCATCCGAATCAGGAATTGCAACTGAGTTGTCTGTTTCTCTTCTCCTTGGTACATCAGTACTATTATCATTTTAAGTAAGCTGTTTCTAGTTAATATTCACTGCTCTGATTATCTGCTTACAAAATAGCTAATGTAGGCAGTATGCAAGGAAGAAAACAGCTTTTTGAACTGTAACTCTTTATAGACGCCATCTGTCATCCATTAATGGTTTATCAATCATAAATGTCACTATAATGTCCTATTAAATAATTAATGATAAGTAAATACCTATATGCTGAATTCCATTTATATACTATCTATCAATTGGATTACATTTTAATATATACTTTTCTTACTCATACCATGCAGTAAATCAGGTAATAAGATAAAAAATTTACTTTGCCAAGATAAACAACGATATTTTGTGAAAATACTAATAATATTATAACAAACCAACTCTAATTTATATGCATCTGTCGAAATAAATTTTTCCATTTCATTTAATTCTTACTAGTTAATTTTAATTGAAATTTCCGTTTTATGTGAATAAAGATAAGATGAAGAATGTGTTTCAATAATGACAGATTTCAAACTCAACACGTTTAGTTGTGTAAGAGGATTAATTTGATGCTGTTATTCTTATTCGATTTTAAATAGCAACAATGATGCAGAGTACAAACATTTTATATTTATAAGTTTTCAAAATTTTAATATTGCCGATTACATATATGAATTATATTTGAAGAAATTATTTTAAAGCCTCTTTATTTAAAATATTATCACAATATGACTAAAGTATGAGAGTCTTCCGTTACGGGGAAAAGTAGTGATCAATGTGACGGTCACAACCCCTTAGTACAGATCTTATATTTGGAAAAGTTAAATTTAGAGACTGTATATGATAATACCATCCATACATAAGTGGATCAGGTGGAGTGTAGCAAGTTGCAACTCCATCAAAATCATTTTCAGTATAAAATGTCCAGCTTGTGTTTCCAATACTGAAAAGCGATTTAGGTACAAAGTTAAAATTATTAGCTGCCGGTACAATTGTTGTCCTTTCTTCCCCTTCCCAGTTTACCTCTTCATACAAAGAGAGTGAATGCGTCGTCATATCAGGAGGACCCAAATATCTTAATGATTTAATGGTCGGATATGAACGGTCGTAGCACAAGTCACCTTGGCCAGCGAAGCCCATATGCCTCCTCGTGTAATTTACGTTTATGTATAAGTCCCACCTTAAATTTCAACAAATAGAATATTTCACATTTAAATTATCATTTTGTCGGTCCTTGAACTAATTATTAAATATTATTCAGTCCTTCCTTCCTTTGGAACCCTTGAATTTCAGTTTAAAGACAATCCAATTCTATGCATTGCTACAAAATGGTATAATGGTGACTTACCGTCCAATGACTGAAATGCTTTGGTAAGTGGAGCCTAATATTCCACATGCTGTAGTTGAGTAATTTGGTTGTTTGACCTGTAAAATTAATCCATTACCAGTGCAATCCAATTCCGTATGAAATATTAGTTGTTGTTGAACAGCTAGACAAATCGTTGTCCAACCAAAAGCAGTGATGATGAAAAATAATTTCATGATTATTAGTAATTTTTCTTTTCCAGCAGAGTGTACTTGTAGGTGATGGATGATGAACTAAATAATTAGCAGTCTCACCGTAGCTTAATATAAGTTTGGTCAAATTCAAATCCCAAATTCGCATACTTGTAATTGTACTGTTTTGAATGCCAATATGCCAAACAAAACACATCTGCAAGTATAAAAGTTAACCATCCGAATCAGGAATTGCAACACAGTTGTCTGTTGCTTTTCTCTTTGGGACATCAGTACTATTATCATTTTAAGTAAACCATATCTAGTTATTATTCATTGATTTGATTGTACTAAAATCCCTAACGTGACCTGTATCATAAAAAGTAAAAAAATTTGAGCTTTTTCGGCCGTTTACGCTTTGTAGACACCACCTGCCCTCAACTAATGGTTTACCCATGGCTTTTCTATGGTAATATCGATGGTAATTGACAGTAGAATGTCTTTTAAATAATTAATAATCAAGTAACTATTTGGCTTGTACGCTCAATTTGATTTAAATACTAGCAATTGGCAATTGGATTACATGATATATATACTTTTCTTATTCATTCCAGTAACATGAGGTAGGTGTTACATTTCCAACAAAAGGCCTAAAGGGAAAAAAAGAATTACATTTTCTTCAAACGAATGTGTTATTTCAACATAAGATTTGGAATAATTCCACCCAACTCCAATGTTACGTCAAGTACTAGGGACAGGGGCAATCCGGAAGACCTTGAACCTATTTATCGTTTAATAAAGTTGCTTGGCCGAAAAAACACAATTTTCTTCGAGTGAATAGATCGGCTTTTGCAATGACTAAGATAAATTCAATTGCATATTATGCATACACTAATGCGTAAACCATTGCATTAGTTTGCAATGGTTTATAAAAAGCTTCTTTATAATATTGCCTTAATCAATCTGTCTGTCCGTTAGCGCTGTATAACTCCAGAATGGATTGAGATAATGTTTCAAAAGCCTTTTTTAAAGTGTTCATTTAGTTTTATCGAAATAATTTATTAATCAGATTAATAATAACACTCAGCGAATTATCTTAACAGACAGACAGATTGATAAAGCAAAGGAATAAAATGAAAATTGTTCCCATAATAATGGCACAAAATACTTATTAATTTATTTACATGCTACACAAAAGGTACGTATGTTGGTACCTCCAAAGGGGAATAATTATGACTATAATAGTCAGGCAACATTTTGGTTAACTAAATTTATTATATATTACAAGAAATATAATGAAATTTTCTTTACATTCTTTATTTCAATAATTTTTCAAAGTTTTAATACTACCACTATGTATTTAATTATAAGTGATGAAATTATGCTGAAGCATTTGAATTATTTAAAACATTGTCATAATATGACTAAAGTGTGAGTCTCACACTTTAGTATAGATGAATGATGAACTAAATAATTGGCAGTCTCACCGTAGCTTAATATAAGTTTAGTTAAATTCAAATCCCTAACTCACACAATTAGCATGCCAATATACCTGCACAATACAAAACATATCTGTAAGAACAAAAGTTAGGAATATGAATCCGAATCAGGAATTGCAACACAGCTACAGTCGTCTGTTGCTCTTCTCTTTGGGACATCAGTACTATTATCATTATAAGTACACTATTTCGAGTTATTATTCATTGCTCTCATTATCCTATTGTAGAATAACTAACGTAGGCAGTATCCAGGGAAAGAATTAAAACGTTTTCGGCCTTTAACACTTTGTAGACACCATCTGTCACGCATTAATGGTTTCTCAATTGTAATTGGCAATAATGTCCTATTAAATAATTAATGACAAAGGTGGTAAATTGCATGACAAACTAAAAAGTTGATTTTTTCATTGTTATAAAGATGAAGACTCCGCTTTCTAATAACGAGGCAGAGTAGAAATACACATGATTTTTATTACATTTTATGTATTAATGGTATTCTTCAAAACTTTAATATTGCCGATATTTTATCACACTATATTAAAGCATTTGAGAATGAAATAGTATACTACGTTAGAATAGAAGAGATTACTGTTATTACAATAAATGCATGTTATTTGTTTGTTTTAAGCTATCACAATTACGTTACTATTACGCTTAAGTAGTTATTATAAAATAAATAGTCTCAAAGTGTAATAAAAATAATAAAATATATAATAAATATATAAATAATGGCGGCACTCCTTGGGCTCCGTAACTACGAAAACTCATTAACTTACATTAACAATAACAAACAAGTTAACGTGTTTCCGCAGTTACGGAATTAATTGGCAAAGGAGGTGCGCCAACATATTAAATAAGAGTAGTGATAAATTCAAATGTTACAATTGAAGCCCCTTATTATAAATTTCTGGACAAAGGAAGACTTGAGCCACCCAGAAAATAAAAACATCCATTTCCATTGTAAGTACTATATAGTATCAGGTATTGGAGTGAAGCCAGTTGCAACTCCATCAAAATTACTAAAAAATAAATAATTAGATTAATTAGTTCTCCATACATAACAACACCCGACCCTGTGTAAACAATATTCTAAGTTAATTTTATTTTTCTACACAAACTGGTAATACTTACAATCCGATAATCAAAAGGCTTTTGAAAGTGGAGAAAATTCTCTGTGCTTGAGGTTGCACATTTGGTTGTTTGCTCTGCAAAATTAGTCCTTCACCAGTGCGACCCAAATCTGTATAAAACGTAAAATTGTACCGAACAGCCTGCCAGGCAAACTGTTGCCCAACGAATGGCAGTAATAATGGAAAGTAATTTCATGACGTTTAGGTTTCACAGAAATGTGTACTTGATGGTCTCGAATTACAAACTAAATAAGTGGCTGTCTCATCTTTGCCTTTATACGGATGAAAAATTAACAAGTGCGTTAGTACCTATACGTGTGTATAAAGGATTTATCACATTCAAATCCGTATTACAAACATGTATAATCATATTATCTTTATACAGCTAGATTCTAAAGCCACGCAACATAGGCAGAGGTATCAAAGTTTGCGACATGCTTCTAATGCATATGCGTATGAGAGGATAAACACTTCAAGTGTTGAAGAAGCTGGTCGCAAAGATTAGCATTACGTGCCTATGTTGCGTGATTTTGGAACCTCGCTGTATTTGTTTAAATTGAAAATCACATCTGGAAAAACAGTTGGCCAGCCAAAGCAGAAATGCTAACACAGTCGGTTTCTGCACATTCTGTTTGTCACATAAGTGTCATTACCATTAAATGTATTTCTAATTACCTTGATCGGATAATCCGATCATACTACTCTCTGCAATAGGAAGTGCTTCCTTTGAAAACATCATTACAGGTAGGAAGTATGCAAGGTTGAAATGAAAAGTCTTTCCGTTCGTGAAATATGTGCATTTCAGTATAACCTAAGCATTTGCAAAACATATGTACTAAATTTATTAATTATTCTTAAGTATTTTCTAATTAATTTTATCCTTCAGGAAAGGGTGACTGCGAACAAATGTTTGTCGTTTGTACATTACAGGCAAATTACTTCATTGCTTTTTTGGATAAGTACAGCAATGCGCCTAAGTCACGCAGCATATTGAGATAGCATTAGGTTTGGGGCCCAAGTCATGCATCTTAGGAAAATCCTTACTGTGTTTGAAAATGCCTCCCAAACAGTTTTATTGGGATTTTCAAGCATTAAGGTATTTCCCTATTTCCTAGGATGCGTGACTTCGGCGCATCGCTGTATGTTTATACCCTAAGGTTAAGGTAAGGATTTTAGACATTTTGGTTTGTTTGGCAAATGGTTTAATTTTTCATTTTACGTAACTAAATAAAAAGTTATAAATTAATTGTATTTGTTTCAGCAAACAAGAATTTCTTTTGCGTCATATTTTACGCTTTCTTTGCTCTGCTCTCAGCATCGGGTTTCATCAGGCAATCCATCTGCCGCAACCGTAACCGAACCGAATTGTTCCAGCACTGTTTGCTAAGAAAGGAAAACGTTCCTGTTCTTGCCTCCACTTATTCAGCGGTATGAATAACGTCTAGTAAATGCTTTTACTTTCGATTTTTGAAGTAAAAGGTGACTTCGGTATGATTAAAAATCTGAGTTTTAGCTTTTACTAAGCAGGAAACTAGAAGTAAAAGGTTTTGCTAAAATGTGAGCAGCATTTGCTTATTTTGAAAGTACATACTTCATAATCAGATGAATAAAAAGCAGGAAATACTTTTACTTCTAAGTAAAACCTACAACAAATCGAAGCTGCTCAAAGATCAACTTCAGCTTTCACTTTGTCATTTTCTACACCCACGTGATGCACCATTACGAAAATATAAATGTGTAGTATGTCAAATACTACAAAGAGCATTTCCATTGTACAGCTGATTAATGTTGTGTTACCTCCTAGTTAACTTTGCGTACCTTTCAAAATGGCAACATTCCCCGTTATCAATCTTGTGAGGTCAACTAAAATATACAAAACGAGAAAACATACTTCAACAGAAGACTATAGAGCCTTATATCGCTTTGATGAAAGTAATGTACAGTGGATCGCCAAATATTTCATTGGAGAAAATGGGGAAACAAGAGGAAAAGCTCTAACACCACAACAACAAATGCAAATCTTTCTCCGCTACATTTCTGATCCTGGGTTTCAAACAGGAGTCGGTGAAGATTTAGGTGTAGATCAATCAACAGTTTGTAAAACTATTCATAAGGTGGTTATTATGAAAATCAGTAAAACTTTAAATGTTAGAAAATGCGATCCTTAGTTGGCCAATTTTATATGCAATTCAATGAGTACCTGTTAAACCAAAAAGGTTTTCTTATTAGGTAAAAGAACTTATTCTCCAAAAAGCAAACGCTTGGATCAAGTTTCCGACAACCAACAATGAAATATTAAAAGCTAAAGAGGAATGGCAACAAAAATATTCTATTCCCTACGTAATTGGAGCCATAGACTGTACTCATGTTCGGATTTGCAAGCCAAAGGAAAATGGTGATGAGTACCTAAACCGGAAACGCTACCCAAGTATTAATGTCCAAGCGACTTGCAATTCTAATGAGCTATTCACTTCCGTTGTTGCAGACTGGCCAGGAAGTGTTCACGATAGTCGAATTTTTAAAACATCTCAAATATGCAAATTTCTTAAAGAAAACACTCGTGATACAGTTCTAATTGGTGATAGCGGTTATGGATCGGCTCCCTGGTTAATTACACCATATGAAAATCCTACAACCGATATTGAAAAATACTTCAACAGAATATATGCCAAAGATAGAGTTATAATCGAACGCTGCTTTGGGCAAGTAAAACGGCGATTTCCTATTCTACACTATAAAGTTCGTGTAGCTATCAATAGTGTTCCTGGTATAATTCTTTGCTGTTTCGTATTACACAACGTTGCGAAATACTTAAAGGACCCTGAAGACTTTTTGGAATTTCCTGGAGATGCCCATTCGTCGTCTACTGTTGCCCCAGAGGAAATGAGTGATGTAAGCATTCGAATACGCGGTCAACAACTTCGAAATCGGATAGCTAATTTATTATATACCAGTTCTACAGTTTAAAAATCAGTTTTCTTTCTGAAATAGTGTATTTGGTAAACAGTTAAATTTAAAGTTGGGATCTGTAAGCATACTAGTTTAAATATTAGAGGTAGAAAACACATTAAAAGCAGTAAATTATTACTAAATTTTAAATTCAGCGAAACCTGAGAACTAAATAATATGTTAAAGGTTTGTAAATTGTACATTGCATAAGAATTGTTACAGATGTTCGTAAATTATGCCTCCATATCACTTTTCGTTGGAGGGCATACCTGAATTTGATGTATTACAGTCTTCGACAAATATCACTTGTTTATGTGTTAACATTTTCTGCTTCATTCTAATTAGCTTTAGCTGCTCCAATAAAACTAATCTTTGAAGTTGAGAAGTAGATAGTGCAGATGTTTCTTCTGTTTCCGCCTTCTTCAGCACATTTTCAGCTGTTTTCAAATTTTTTGATGCTTTAGGTGGTGATGGTAAAGTTGCTGTGCGTTTATTTGTAGTCAGTATTGATGTAGAACAACTGGGCACAGCAATAGTAGTGCACGATTCATTTTTTTCGATTCCAGCAGAAATTGCACCTTTTCAGACAATTTTTCAAAAAATGTTAGATTTAATACAACGTTTAAATATTCTTCTTTGTGTTTTAAAGAACAGAAAAGAGTAGTGCATGATCTATATATAATTTACCTGGAACTTTTGCAAATATAGGATTGGTTTTTGGTTTATTCAATTCCAAGAAAATTGCTTCCCAGTCAGATAACACCACTTTTTTGTTTCCAGTCAAACTCAAATCAGTTTTCTTTTTAATCTGACTTTTCATGTTGTTTATCTTTTTAAGAAGCTTTTTCTCGTCTTCCATCTCTATTCCGAACTTGCGTAAATCTTCTAGCATTTTTTGAGATGCTTCCTTTTTGGCTTGTTTTACTTGTGGAAGTTGAGATTTGTCCAACAAAATGGGATATTTTTGTAATATTTTAACGAAAATTAATTGTTTTCCATCGGAATTATTTTCCCCTTCCGGAATATCTACCTCACTGTCAGAGTCCATTGTAGAAGTTAAAAATCGCGGCTCTTATGATACCTTAGGTGTTGAAGATGTGTGCTAACTTGTATGGTAACATGTGTTCAAGGTGGTAAAAGGGAGTAAATACTACAAATCGTAAAGTATTTGCTTTCTAACAACAGAATTTTTTTATTCATATGATTTGAAGTATTTGCTTTTACGTTTACTTAATACTAGAAGGAAGACCTTTTACTTTTACTTTTACCTAAAAGCATTTGCTTAATTATTATTCATACCACTGATTTACGTGCCTCAGATTAACTGACATGCTTTCCTGCTGTTAGAATCGTCAAACTGTCATTTCTTATTTGCTAATCCATTTAATCAAGAATAGTATTTATTTCTACTCAGGTCTTACTGTCAATAAACATTCTAGAACTGAGCTACTAAAGCAACCTGCACCACGTAAGAAACTAATAGCTATCAGCTTCTGAGATTCCTTTTCTTAAGTGTTTCATAAGTACACAAGAGTTTTCCAAGAAGTATAAAAGTGGTGGTTGTGGAATTTTTGCGAGTCAGTTGCGAGGTGTGGTGCTTGCTAGAAATAAATATACAGGTACTTTCTGTGGTGCTTCCTGTTATTGTTACTCGTGTGAAGGAAAAGCAAAATATTCTTTGGTGGCAGGAAAACCAATTAAAATAATTAGAGTAATGCATTAAAAGATTTTCGGAATGATTTCTCCAAAAGTTATCAAAAATAAGTTAGGAAAAGCCTTACTTGTTTATTTTAACATTTAATTCTGAACACGGGGTAAAATGGCGTCATTTTTATTTTCAGATTTTGTTAAAAATGGGGGCAGAGAACGCACTGAATAATTTTACAATACCTGATGGATATTACGGTGACAACTTCTTAATGGAAGATGGATTGCTGAATTGCAGCATTTTCCCCGAAATGGCGAACCTGAGCGAGGAAGAAAATGTTTGTGTTTTCGCCACACCTTTAACAGGTCCTCCGTGGTGGGTGAACATTGCTGTGCAGATTCTGTACGGAGTGGTCTGCGTCGTCGGCCTCTGCGGTAACTCATTAGTGATCTATGTCGTTCTGCGCTTCTCCAAGATGCAGACGGTCACCAATCTGTACATTGTGAACCTGGCCATTGCGGACGAATGCTTCCTCTTAGGAATCCCTTTCTTACTGATAACCATCTTACTCGGTTCCTGGCCCTTCGGAAATTTTGTCTGCAAGGTCTACATGATAACCACCAGCATCAACCAAATCACCAGTTCATTTTTCCTTCTCGTCATGGCGGCTGATCGGTAACAAGTCTCATTACAATTATTTTAAGTACCCACTTAATTTATTTCGGGGGAAAATCAACTTTTCCCATCACTTCTAATCTTTTACTACATTTGTCAAAAGTTTAATACAGATTCATAAATTACAAAAACTAGTGCTTCAAAATATCTATTTTCGGAAATTTTTTAAAATTCTTTCATGTGTTTCCAGCCTTTACATTTTTAAAAGAAATCAAGGCTAATTTTATTTAGGAATTAACTTTGATTACCACAAAAAATGTGTAAATTATTTTGTTTCAAATTCCTAAAAATTTCTAAAAAATTGTAGAAAGTTTATTATATCCCAGTAAGCTGCGTGAACAACCCGACATGCCCATTTTACGACAGTACATACACAGAATTTTCATCTCGAGATAAATTTATAAAACTCCGGCCAAGCACTATCATTTCATTGTATATCACCGGTGATGTTGATATTGGTGTTATTAGCATGTCAAAAGATAAAATGGACAATTCTAAAAAATGATAGTACAAGGAATGCCAACGTTTATGAAACTTGTAATCGCAGTTACTTGGCAGTGTGTCATCCTATAAGTTCTCCGAAGTGGAGGACCCCTCTTATAGCGAAGGCGGTGGCACTGGCAGCATGGGCTTTATCATCACTGTTGATAGCTCCGATCTTCAAGTACACCAACACTCTAGAGATTCACGACAGGGTAAGCGTATTCTCAGTTTATTATTACTATTACCATGCAAATAGAGATGAGATAAGACAAGGCATGTGGAATTGTAAATTTGTAAATGAATGGTAAAGAAAGTTAATGGAATTAAGTAATGTACAGAGCGTTTCAGTTAAAAGTAACCTTAGGACATCCATTGTATAAGAAAATATCCATGTATGTACATTTGTTTTGATTTCCCCGGTTAAACCAAAAGCGATCAATTTAAATACAGGTGTACTTCCTTATACACTGTTGTAAGGACCCTATGGATACTTTTAGATGAAACGCTCTAATGTGGTTGTAGGTGAACTGCAACGTATTCTGGCCGGAATCTGGCGCGCTGGGTGGCGAAAAGATTTTCATATGCTATACATTCTTCACGTCGTTTTTGATACCCTTAGCACTGATTTCTATATTTTACGTGCTGGTGATTCGTCACTTAAGGACTTTGGGACCCAAGCGGCCACCAGTAGTGGCCGGCACAAGTGCCAACAAACAACAGTCACAAAAACAAAACAACAGGGCCAAGGAGAGAAAAAAGTCTCACAAGAAAGTGACCAAGCTGGTGCTCACTGTTATTACTGTCTACTTTCTGTGCTGGGCTCCATACTGGGTGACGCAAGTGAGCTCCTTGTTTTACTAGTTTTCATTAATGGCAGGATTTCCAACTTCATTTTAGAATTAGAATACAGTATAGAACTGCAGGAAATACTATTAGGGATAGTACAGGGTGTAACCAAACTAAAGTACCCCAGTACATTAAGAACCGGAAGTAGTACACAGCAAATCTGTTTATACCAATCGAAAGCCAGGACAAAGTTACATTGAAATCCAAGTTTTCATCAAAATCAGTGGAAGATAAGTCTGTGGAAAGTAAAAGTTCAAAAATGTGTTAAGCTTTCGGGGATTCGGATTTTTCCTTGCCGGAAGAGCAAATTTTTTGAAATAATATTTTCAGATCTGTAGCCCACGTTATGCGAGTGATTTTTCCTGAAATTTTCATATTAATCGAACAAGTTTGAATTTTATACTGTTATGGAATTTTGTTGTTTATCAAGGAAATTCTAGAAAAGTTGAAAATTGACAACGTTAAATTTTCATTAATGATACGACATATTATTATGATTGTTTTGAAAGTAGAACTAATGAGTCGCTTTGAAATTGCTTTTCATTCAGATGGCTCTACAGCACATGCCCCCAGACTCCAGTCATTCTGAAGCTTTGTTAACCTTTTATCTTCTGTTCGGATGTCTCAGCTATTCTAACTCAATGATGTAAGTAATTCTTTCTTTTAAGCTTGGAGATATTAGTGATGCACACTGGAACTCCTACTTTCATTACTAAAAATAAATGCCGTAATAAAGTATAGTATTGTAAATTGGTAAATATTGTTTTGTCTTTACAGGAATCCAATTCTCTACGCTTTTCTCTCGGACAACTTCAAAAAGAGTTTTCTCAAAGCTTGCACTTGTGCTACTCGAAGGGTAATACAGCAATTGTATCTTTACTTGTACATGACATGGGCACGAGGCATATCTAAACTCCCAAGTCTATTGTTTCTTTTTTATATGTCACATTTCATTTATTTCAATTCTGCTTCAGAGGGTTCGAGACTTCAGAGAATTCGTTTTAGGGAAGGCGTAAAAGCCTACTTTATTTAATAGAATAATTAAATTTTATATATAAATGTTTATAAGATAATTATATACACTTTATATATTTTATAGCCAATTATGTAAATAAAAATATAATTGGCTATAACTTTTTCAGTGCGACAAACATTAGCAAGACCTCCAGGGAACATGTCGAACAGCCAGCCAAACACCGTAATGAGGAAAAACAATTTCATGGTTGCTTTTCTTTTACAGAAGAGTATTTTAATGGCGACTTAAATAGTTGATGTATTCATTGCTAGAAAGAAGACCTCCGCTTTCAAATAATAAGACAGAGTAGGAATACTCAAGAATAATTTTTGTATTTTATAGTTTAATAATTTTTCAAATATCTAATATTGCCGATTACTTGTACAGTATGATTACAATTGATGAAAATCTTTAAAGACTTTGAACTATTTAACGCATTATCAAGGCTGAATAAAAAATTGATGTTGTAAGCCCTGGCCCTACAAATGCATTGTGTCCTATTTATGTGGTAAAAAGTAAATTCGCCTTTCAGAGTTTTATTCCACCTGGTTACTTTTTAAGAAAATTTATTTTCAATTTAGAAAACGTATTTGGCTTTTTATAAATTTGACATTTAAAAATTACTTGCCTGGTTTCGAAAAATATTTAATACATAATTTTCGCCGTTTTAAGAAAATAAGACTTAATTTTATAACTTTAAGTAATTCCGAATCCTGCTCAGAACGACAGTTGACAGAAATTGTTGTCAAACTTTTGTAGCCAAGAACAACTTTGATACGCAAAGCTGAGGCTTATGTGCACTACCAACTATTCTTTTACTCTTTTCTAATTTTATTTTGTCTTTCCGGAGAGGGTGGTTATGCACAAAATTTCTTGATTGCTTTTCTAAAGTAGTGTGATGTATTTTGGTAATTTATGACCGTAGAACGCTAGCAATAAGTTTTGCTGTATAAAATGATGTGATTATTGGAATTCATTTTTTACTGGGTACTTCTATGAATGAGAGAATAAATATTTGGCTGTTTTTTATAGCTTAGTGTAACTATTCATTTATTGGAAAAAAGTTGTATATCGTTAGCTATGCAAAATTGGTTAATTTTTTATTAATTATTAGATTATTAGACATCAGACAATTTTTATTATTACAATTGAGCAGGAAAATGTACAATGCAGAATAATCACATGAAATAAAATTAATATCTTCTTGGATTAGCAAGTGGTAACAGGTAATAATTACACTTTTGGATATAATACATTACTGATGCATCAACATACTCATAAAGCACTTAGTGCTGATTAACGAGCCCCTATTGAGCCGTTCTCGAGCCGAGCCTTTATCGAGCCGAGCCGTTCTCGATCCGAGCCCTTATCGAGCCGAGCCGTTCTCGAGCCGAGCCGTTCTCGAGCCGAGCCGCTATCGAGCCGAGCCCTTATCGAGCGGCTCGTCGAGCTTTTCAAAAAAACATAGATGGGCCTCTTGATGTAAAAGTAGTAGCATACTTACAACATCGTCCGGTAGGCAATTGCATGGTTTCCGTATCAAATTTTTATAATAAAATAAGTTAAATTATAACTAAAAATTACATACCTGATCATAAAAAGTAATTATTATATTTCTGACTAATACTCACCATTCAAATACCGTTTACGGTATATTTCCATACTCATAGGTAAAATTATTTTTAGGCATACATTTGGCAAACAATATAGAACACTAGGTTCACTTAAAAAATTTAGAGCAGTAAAGCACGGGTATTTAGGGTACAGTTAGGTTATTTAGGGTACAGCTAAAGTATTTAGGGTACAGTTAGGGCATGTAGGGTACACCTGAAGTATTTAGGGTACAGCTAAAGTACTTCGGGTACAGTTAGGGTATTTAGGGTACAGTTAGGGTATTTAGGGTACAGTTAGGGTATTTAGGGTACAGTTAGGGTATTTAGGGTACAGTTAGGGTATTTAGGGTACAGTTAGGGTATTTAGGATACAGTTAGGGTACAGTTAGGGTAATTAGGGTACAGTTAAGGTATTTAGGGTACAGTTAGGGTAATTAGGGTACAGTTAGGGTATTTAGGGTACAGTTAGGGTATTTAGGGTACAGTTAGGGTATTTAGGGTACAGTTAGGGTATTTAGGGTACAGTTAGGGTATTTAGGGTACAGTTAGGGTATTTAGGGTACAGTTAGGGTATTTAGGGTACAGTTAGGGTATTTAGGATACAGTTAGGGTATAGTTAGGGTAATTAGGGTACAGTTAGGGTATTTAGGGTACAGTTAGGGTATTTAGGGTACAGTTAGGGTATTTAGGGTACAGTTAGGGTATTTAGGGTACAGTTAGGGTATTTAGGGTACAGTTAGGGTATTTAGGATACAGTTAGGGTACAGTTAGGGTAATTAGGGTACAGTTAGGATATTTAGGGTACAGTTAGGGTAGTTAGGGTACAGTTAGGGTATTTAAGGTACAGTTAGGGTATTTAGGGTACAGTTAAGGTATTTAGGGCACATTTAGGGTATTTAGGATACAGTTAGGGTATTTAGGGTACAGCTGAAATATTTAGGGTACAGTTAGGGTATTTAGGGTACAGCTGAAATATTTAGGGTACAGTTAGGGTATTTAGGGTACAGCTGAAATATTTAGGGTACAGTTAGGGTATTTAGGGTACAGCTGAAATATTTAGGGTACAGTTAGGGTATTTAGGGTACAGCTGAAATATTTAGGGTACAGTTAGGGTATTTAGGGTACAGCTGAAATATTTAGGGTACAGTAAGGGTATTTATGGTACAGCTGAAATATTTAGGGTACAGTAAGGGTATTTAGGGTACAGCTGAAATATTTAGGGTACAGTTAGGGTATATAGGGTACAGTTAGGGTATTTAGGGTACAGCGGAAATATTTAGGGTACAGTTAGGGCATTTAGGGTACAGCTGAAATATTTAAGGTACAGTTAGGGTATTTAGGGTACAGTTAGGGTACTAAGGGTAATTAGTGTATTTATGGTACAGTTAGGGTACTAAGGGTAATTGGTGTATTTAGGGTACAGTTAGGGTACTAAGGGTAATTAGTGTATTTAGGGTTTGGTTAGGGTATTAAAAGTACAGTTAGGGCATTTAGGATACTTTTAAGGTGCAGTTAGTGTATTTGGGGTACATTTATTTTATTTAGGGTACAGTTAGGGTATTTTGAGTTTGGTTAGGGTGTTTAGGGTACAGTTACGGCATTTAGGGTACTTTTAAGGTACAGTTAGGGTATTTAGGTTGCATTTAGGGTGCAGTTAGAGTAATTTGGGTACAGTTAGGGTATTTAAGGTTCAGTAAGGGTATTCAGGGTACAACACAAGTCATCAAGTGCTCAGTTTGTAATTATCTTTTTACTTAATTTAAAGTATTTCCTTAATTAAGTCAACCGAACTTAGTACTTCTTCTTTTAAACTACCTGCAATTTTGCATGAAAACAATTAAAATTAATATATAAAATTTGAAACGAAGGTTATACTAAATACCCCTAACTGTACCTTAAATACCCTAACTGTACCCTAAAAACGCTATAGTTCTAGTTGTACCCTATGTACCCTAACTGTACCAAAAATACCTTAGCTGTACCAAAAATACCTTAGCTGTACCCTAAATACTTTAATTGTGCGCTAAATTTTCTAACTACCCTAAGTACTCTAACTGGACCCTAACCACACTATCTGTACACTGAACACATTACATGTACCCTAAATACCGTAACTGTACCCTAAATACATTAGCTGTACCCTACTACCCTAACTGCACCCTTAATACCCTAGCTTTACCCTAAATACCTTAACTGTACTTTAAGTACTCTAGCCGTACCCTAAATACCCTTATTGTACTCTGAATACCCAAACTGCACTCTAAATACCCTAACTGTGTCCTAAATACCTTAACTGTACCCTGAATACTTTAAGTGTGTGCTAAATACCTTAACTGTACCCTAAATACCCTAACTGTACCGTAAATACTCTTGTTGTACCGTAAATACTCTAACTGTATCCTAAATACCCTAACTGTACCCTAAATACCCTAACTGTACCCTAAATACGCTAGCTGCACTCTAAATACTCTTACTGTACCCTAAATAAGCTAACTATACCCTAAATACCCTAACTGTACAATAATTGTACCCTAAATACCATAATTGTTCGAAACATCTATTTTTGTCATTTACAAATTTTGAGGCCCGACTCTAGTAAGAATTTTTTTAAACGAGCCGTTGTCGAGCCGCTCGATAATGGCTCGGCTCGATAGCGGCTCGGCTCGATAAGGGCTCGGCTCGAGAACGGCTCGGCTCGATAACGGCTCGGCTCGAGAACGGCTCCATAGGGGCTCGTTAATCAGCTCTAAGCACAACTAGAAATGCAATTAATAATGCAGCACCGGTTAAATAAAATATAGTAGAAATATTTGTGTTTTGAAAAGATACAGGTTTTGGGGTTTCTTTGTTAAGGCACTCTGTGCATTCAGAGAAGTTGTACCTTTTAAATACGTCTAACCAAGCGTTATAAAGACCCGAGTGAAGAAGAACACTTGATTTCTTGCGGACAAAGGAATTCATTAGTGGAACTTCTTTACTGTCAAATACTGATGCATACTGTTCAGTAAATAAAGGATATTTGCCAAAATAAAGATTTCGTCTGGGAATAATGTTTCCACTTTCTGATCGCCAAAAAGATTCATTGAAAAAACGATGCAACGTTGAGGTTTTGTCAATGAAAATGGAATTTTTGCACTGGGAAATCCACTTTTGAGGGGAAACAGTCGGGAACCCTGGAGGATAGCGCATTGAATTTCGAAGAATACTGTCATTAATTGGTGAGTTGTGTTTTTTATAGTAACTCAGAGTTGACATGTCGAAAGCCAGCTTGAAACATTCTTTATTTGAATTGCACGATTGAAAAGAATCCTCAATGGTTTTCCTTAATCTAGGATTAAGGTCTTCCGTTTTCATTAACCAGCCATGTCCGAGAAATCTATTACTATCTTTAGTTTGCAATTGGCCAGTATAGAAAAAAAGCGCATAACGAATTGCTTGATAATGGACATAAGATGGATTGAAGTCGTCATTTCCCAAAGGAGGGCTGAAAAATTTTACGTCTGGTAAATGCATCAAATCTTTAATAGACTCAATTTTCTTGTTGGGAGGTGGTTCCGTCAGATCTGCAGTTACAAAGCTTCTGTACATTTCTGTTAAGAGAATAAGTGCCAGAAGTGCAGAACCAATCACGATTCTTATCCAAAAGAGTTTTGACATTTTCAAGGGTAGCGACATGGAATGCTGCAGAAGATAACTGTAGATTATTAAAAGAAATGGAAAGCTTTCATCTTTTCTAAAGTATATTGCAGTGTGTAGAAATACTACGAATGACGTCATTGAAGCCATTATTGCGAACCAAGTGTAAAAATCAAATGGCCGAATGTATCCGACAAAGGAAAGACGTGCATCCTCCAAAACCACGCAAGAAATGAAATTGTAGGAATCTTCTCCAGTTACCATAACTGTAATGTACGGATTGTTATCTAAGAAATGTATTGCTCTTGAGAACGATCTGCCATGAAGAAATTTTATTGGTGAAAGTGTTTCCCAAAATGCGCGTTTATCTTGAGGCGGCGGATAAGTAGCTATTGTTGCATTTCCAAATTGTTCAACAAGAATAGAGGTGATTGCCAGTGCAATATCTTTATAGCCATTCTGGAAAAAAGATGAAAAATACTCATTTCTAAGAGGAGGTCCGAAATATTTGAATTCCCGAACATAGGAATTTAGGCCACTGGTAAAAATTAATATATGTTGAACAAAACTACTCTTTTCGATGAAATTTTGACGTGTTTTTGTTTTCAGCATGTCACTGGGTAAAGATTCGTCGCCATTCAACGAAATCTTAATTAAAGAGTGTTCCCGAAACCAAATTGTCCCCGATACACGTTTCAATTCAGGACGAACAAAGTACAATGCTGATTCAAATGTGAACAGGTACCATCGTTTGCGTAGAAAGAGAACATTTATGTCAGTTTTTGTACCCTTTGCGTCCACTTGACTGAAATAAACAGAATCCGACTTTCCAAGATTCGCAGTTTCCTTGTTCACCAGTAAGTACACAGAGGAATATTCGGCGTACCCGTAGCTGCTTTTTTTAATGTGAGAGAGACCTCCATAATCAAAGGCCTCACTCATGTAGTTCGTCATCATCATTTCTAACAAATTTTTTGTGTTTAAATTTACGAAAATATTTGCCACACAATTAAATCGAGACTTGTAAACCGGAGCTGAAGTGTTCAGTTTCAGAGAATCGATCTCTATGTTGTACATATCCAGCTGATTCCAATTAAGAATTCTTGTTTCCTTCTTCTTAAATGTGGGGAACAGATCATTTCTTAAATATGAACTGATGCGTATGTAATCAAGAGGAGAATGAAATTCTGTAATTGCGTAAGGATTGTCTACTTTCTGTAGTTCCTCAATTACTGCTTCGTCGGACAGAGAATTCGGTTTATTTGCATATTTGTGGTGAAATACAATTTGTGTATAACAGTCCTTTTCCAAATCCATGAGATATTTCAATTTTAATCCAAACGTCCATTTCAAAATTCCAAGAACCAATAAAACGACACAAATTCGGGTTTTCATGCTGACGCTGACAAGGGTAACGTTTTAAGACAAATGTTTTTACTTTGTTTATTCCGCAGCAGTAGAATACGCTCAACCCAAGTAATACTCACGGAATAGCCAAACAATTTAAAAAAAGTCAAAATAGGAATTTCGATAAGTTGCCTACTTAATACTTAATAAATGAAATTACGTCTTTACATTTATGGATTATTTTTTACATTCAGAAATTTTATAAAAAAATAAGATAGGACAAATTAATTCTCAAATATAAATACACGTAACTATTTTATAGACAAGTTATACTACTTTGAGGTGCTGACGATAAGTAACAATATTTCTAGAAATAGTGGACTATAGACATTGCTTTTCGATTTTAGAAATCATATAGGAATTAAGACATTACAATAGGATAAATAGATAGGATAAATTACTTTTCCATTATGAAGACGTATAGTGTATAGATACATTAAAGAAAAGTTTCACATACTTTGAAGTCTCTTAAGTGAACATATCTCTACCTAGGTATATAGAAATAGTGGACCAAACATTGTTAATCGAAGTCGTGGTAGCATGACTGAATGGTATATAGAACCATAGTTAACTATAGTTGGGGTGAAAGTTTGGTGACTTAGAAAATGTTTTACCCGTTTTTACCCATGGTAAATAAAAATTAAGTAACTCTGCTTCATTGGCTTATACTGTCGATGTAATTTTCGGAATTTCAAAGAGGATATTTTGGAAATCTGGAAAGTTCGAAAAGAGAACAAAAATATCTAGCGACCATTACAAATATATTGTATAATTATTTTACGATAAATTCATGTTTACTAAGAGTGCTTCTGGAGCAGACCTATAGAGTCTCACCACTTCTGACGTACATGCCATTTTATTTGGTTTAAGCATAATTAATGTACGTAGAGGAAAGTCGAACAAACTGCGAAGTTACTTAGACTGGATTCTAAATACTATTAGGTTTATCCAATATTTTTCAATTGCTTATGGATTAATAAAACATTTATGACTTTACTGAGCAACTTTAACGACTTTTCTGTAAACTTCTATTTGTCTACTTGAAAACTGTTGTAAATTAAACTCGGTTAGTACTCTTTCTTTGGTACCTTTCATACAATCTTACTCAACTAGTTTAGAAGTGTAAATTAGATAAATTAACGGTTCCAGAGTGGCGTGTTAAGCAGAATGGCTTTCAAAGAAATTAATGATCGATTTACAATGCTGATACTCCTTATTTGCCCAGAAATGGAAAGAAGGCAAAAAATTGATTTCATTACAGTAATGGTGGTGGTGGTAATAGTAGGTTTTGATCGATATGTAGACTCATCAAGCGCAAATTAATAATTACAAATTAGTTATGCCAAGAGCCCCAATACATTCAATATATATTCAATTTACAATAATATAAATACAAATTTCAGTAATAAAATTCTTTATCCTTACCAATTTATGTTCATGAGCGAATGCGTACTAACCTTAGTGTAAAATGAGTACTTGTAAGGCTTTAGCGGGTTTCCGTAACTTTTAAACAGCAGAAACAAATATTAACAATTCAAAAATAAATGTACAATATGCTTGGGGGTTGAAGTGAAATTAAATTATCTTTGAAAGCAGTGACAATGAGGGAGAGCAGAAATGCAATAAAAGTATTTTTACTATAGTATATTTTTATTTTGCTGTTCTTTACAATATTTCTGTTAACAATATTCAACAAAATATTACTTAATTTCAACGAGTGGTGATTCCTATCTATGACGCAAAAGTATTTTATCGCTAATTAAGCAAAACGCTAATTTTTTCCTGCTATTTAGATTCGGTAACATCAAAGTGTTTTGAAAGTGTTGTGAATGTGATACGTGATGGATGATGTCGTTTGCAAAATGATTAGACCACTAATGGGCGGTGTACCTGAAAACCTTAAATCAGATAGTTGACCTACCTACACTAACTGGGGATTACGTAGTAAATATTCATCCCTTACTCCGTAGTTATCATCCAATCTATTATTCGAACAAAACAAGTCACCAGCTAATTAGAGTAAATGCTTTGCCAAATCATCTTGGGTTGATGCAATTTTCAACTCTAAAAGTACAGGACAAGACGGATTGCATAAATAGTGACATCATGACATTTTCAGCTAGTAAGTAAATTCTCAGTTCTAGAAAAAGCTGTTAGGTTTCATTTGTAGAAAAATTTGCAAGTGGCTTTGCCGGACTAATTATACAAATGCAGAAGTTTGTCAAAGTAAATTCTCAAAAAATCTTGGTAAAATTGTCAATGGTTGACCCATGACTATTAATAATTTAATTTGTATGACGATTATAGGGGCTTGACAGTGGGACTTCTTATAATCCCTTGAATTATTAATATCTTCTTGGATTAGTCAGTGGCAACATGTAAAATGCGTACTTTTGAATATGATACATTGCTGATCCATCAAAATACTCATAAAGTAGTACTATATGTGCAATTAATAATGCAGCAGCTGCTAAATAAAATATACTGGAAAGATTTGTGACCAGAAAAGATACAGGTTTTGGGGTCCGTTTTTCAAAGCATTCTCTGCATTCTGTGTAGTTATACCTTTTAAATGCATTTGACCACGCTTGAAAAAGACCTGAGTGAAGCAGAACATTTGATTTCTTGCGGACGAAGGAATTCATAAGTGGAACTTTTTCACTGTCAAAAGATGATGCATGAGATTTAATAAATAAAGGATCTTTGCCAAAATAGAGATTTCTTCTTGGAATAATGTTTCCACTTTCTGATCGCCAGTGGGATTCATCCAGAAAACGATGCAAGTTAGAAGTCTTGTCAATGAAAATGGAATTTTCGCACTGGGAAATCCACTTTTGAGGGGAAACATTCGGGAATCCTGGAAAGTAGCGAAATGACTTTTGAAGAACATTCTCATCGATTGGTGAGTTGTGGTTATTATAGCCGTACAGGGTTGTCAAATCGAAAGCGTCGTCTATACACATTTCATTTGAATTGCATAATTGAAAAGTATCTTCAATAACTTTCCTTAATCCAGGGTCAAAATCTTCCATTTTAGTTACCCAGCCTTCATAGGGAATATGCCTTAAGATGGTTCTGTTATAACTGTATACATAACGCATGGCAACACGAATTGCATAATGAGATACATAAGATGGATTACAGTCGTCATGTCCCTTGGGAGGGCAGAATGATTTTACGTCTGGTAAATGCATCAAATCTTTAATAGATTCAATTTTCTTGTTGGGAGGTGGTTCCGTCAGATCTGCAGTTACAAAGCTTCTGTACATTTCTGTTATGAGAATAAGTGCCAGAAGTGCAGGACCAATCACGATTCTTATCCAAAAGAGTTTTGACATTTTTGCGGGTAACGACATGGAATGTTGTAGAAGATAACTGTAGATTAGTAAAAGAAATGGAAAGCTTTTATCCCTTTTAAAATAAATTGCAGTGTGTAGAAATATAACGAATGACGTCATTGATGCGGCTATTGCCAACCAGGTGTGAAAATCGAATGGCCGAATATATCCGAAAAAGGAAAGTCTTGCATCCTCTAAGACCACGCAAGAAATGAAATTGTAGGAATCCTCCCCGGTTATCATATATGTACTGTACGGACTGTCATCTATGTCAATCATTGCTTTTGACGACGACTGGCCAAGATTAAATGATATTGCCGGTTTATTGTCTTCCCAAAATATCGGTTCATCGTCATCGTCATCTTCAGTTTTTTGCGGGAATTCGTCTTCATTTATTGATGCATTTGCAAATTGTTCAACAACAATAGAAATTATTGCAAGTGAAATATCTTTGTGGCCATGCTGGAAAAAAGTTGGAAAATACTCATTTCTAAGAGGAGGTCCGAAATACTCGTTTTCCACTGCTGAAAATTTTGAATCTATTATAATATTGATATATTGAGAAACAATGCTCTTCTGAATGACATCTTGATGAGTTTTTGTTTTCAACATGCCACTGGATAGAGATTCATCGCCATTCAACGAAAACTGAATTAAGGGATTTTCCTGAATCTTGACTGTCTCCGATTTAAATTTCCATTGAGGACGAAGAAAGTACAACATTGAATCAAATGTGAGCAGGTACCATCGTTTGCTTAGAAGGAGAAAACTGATGTCCCTTTCCGATCCCTTTGAGTTAACTGGACTGAAATAGACAGAATCTGATTTTCCAAGATTCACAGTTTCCCTGTCCCCTAATATGTACACAGAGGAATATTCGGCGTGGTTGTAGTCGTATTTCGTTTTGTGAGGGAGCCCTCGGTAGTTAAAGGCCTCACTCATGTAGTTGGTCATCATCATTTCTCCGAAGTTCTTTGTATTCAAATTAACGAAAATATTTGCCACACAATTCAATCGAGACTGAAATACCGGAGCTGATGTTTTTACTTTCGGAGAATACTTTTCCGTGTCGTCATCGTCGTCATCGCCGTCATCGTCGTCCTCGTCGTCGTCGTCATCGTCGTTTTCGTCATCTTCGTCCTCGTCGTCATCGCCGTCATCGTCTTTCTCGTCGTCGTCATCCTGGTCCTTTAGGTACCTGAAAAGTGGAGCTGAGGTTTTCAGTTTCAGAGATTCTATTTTCTCATTGTATTCAATCGTGAGATCTCTGTTTAGAATATTGGCGAATAGATACTCTCTTAATTCTGAACTCATTGTTTTAGAACTATGTTTGTGTATGTCTTCAGCAGGAGAATGAAATTCTGTAATTGTGTAAGGACTGTCTACGTTCCTTAGCTCACTAATTACTGCCTCGTCGGACAAAGAATTCGGTTTATTTGGATATTTGTGGTGAAATACAATTTGTGTATAACAGTCCTTTTCCAAATCCAGTAGATATTTCAATTTTAATCCAAACGCCAATTCCGAAATTCCAAAAATCAATAAAACTACACTAATTTGGGTCTTCATGATAATGCGGGAGCTGACAATGGTGACTTGGTGAAGTATTAAAACAAATGTTTTTATTTTATTTACAGCACAATGGAATTTAAACCTTCAGTGTAAATGATTAGAACCAACACCTAACTAAGTGACTTGAAATAATTAATAACCAACACTTCCTTTGCCTGTAATCACTTAACGAATCCAGAGTGGCGTGTTAAACAGATTGGCTTTCAAAGAAATTAATGTTTCGATTTACATTCAGCTTATATATACTGACACCCTTATTTGTCGAGAATTGGAACGACAGCAGAAAAACAAATTTTAATTTAAATACAGGAGAATATGGCAATATAGAATAAATCAATATAATTCAATAATGTATAAGTAAATAGTCTTATCTAGTATTAAATTAGGATATTTTAATTATCGTCATACCTTTTTCTTCTTTTTCGGTCTTATTTTTCTTTTACCCATGGCCAAACAAAAGTAAATACATTTATCGTGGACTATAGACATTGCTTATCAATTTTAGAAATTATATAGGAATTAAGACATTACAATAGGATAAATAGATAGGATAAATTACTTTTCCATTATGAAGATGTATAGTGTATAGATACATTAAAGAAAAGTTTCACACACTTTGATGACTCTTAAGTGAACATATCTCTATATAGAACTAGTGGACCAAACATTGTTATTCGAAGTCGTGGTCGCATGACTGAATGGTATATAGAACCATAGTTGACTATAGTTTCGGGTAAAAGTTTGGTGACTTAGAAAATGTTTTACCCAAGATAGTTTCCTCTGTAGCCCTGTAGAGGTAGACTCATAGTGAATCCAGAACTAATCAAGTTCACTATTCTTCACTTTGGTAGTGCCTTAGCGATTTTACTTTAGCTTAGGCGTTGGATACAAAGATTTGGTTCGCAATTCTCAGAATTCGAACTAATTTGAAAAAAAAGTGAAATTTTATTTTTTTGCTTTCATTACTATCCTACCTTTATACAGATCAGCATAACGACATATCTTGGGTTTTACTTTTACCCATGGTAAATAAAAATTTAGTAACTCTGCTCCATTGGCTTATATTTTTGATGTAATTTTCGGAATTTCAAAGAGGATATTTTGGAAATTTGGAAAATCATAATTTGAAAATTCGAAAAGAGAACAAAAATTTTTAGCGACCATTACAAATATATTATCTTTGATTTACGAAAATTCGCGTCTTCTAAGAGTGCTTCTGGAGCAGCCCTATAGAGTTCTACCATTTCTGACGTACATATGCTATTTTATTTATTTTAAGCATAACTATTGTACGTAGACGTTAGTCGAATAAACTGCGAAGTTACTTAGACTGGATTCTAACATTATTAGGATTATCCGCTCTCCAATTGCTTACAGTCTTCTACTATTTCTTTTGTTGTAAAATATTTACAAAGGTCCCTTTTTAAACGGGACCGTACCGTTTTTCGGAGGGTGTTGCGGCGTCCCGAAAAAGTCCCGTTTCTGACGAAATTGTACCGTTTGACCCGTTTTTAGAGTATATTGTATGTTTGAGCGGATACTTCGGATATTCCCTTAGAATGGGTATTTTTCAATTTTTTCCACTTACGCATGTTTGCATCAAATATATAGTAATATAGTTTGCATCAGCGTAGAAATACACAGAAATAATTTTTATATTTTAATGTTCTTCAAAATTTTAATATCGCTAATTACTTGTATAATTATAATTATTTATGAAACTTTTTAAAACCTTTGAGAATGAAAATAGTGCACTACGTTAGAATAGAATAGATTACTGCTATTACAATAAATACTTGTTATTTATTTTTTTAAACTATCAAAATTAGGTTACCATTACGTTTAAGCATTTATTATAAAATAAGTTACATGTTAGAGTTTATTTATCTTAACGGTAAAAAGTAGCTATCAACTCAACTGTGGCAATTGCAACCCCGTGTTATAGATTTTACATTTGACAAAGCAGGACTTAGTCCACCCAGGAAATACCACCATCCATTTCCATGAGGATAAGTACTAGTGTCAGGTGTTGGAGTGAAGCAAGTTGCAACTCCATCAAAATTACTTCCGGTATAAAATGTCCAGCTTGTGTTTCCAGTACTGAAAAGGGATTTAGGTACAAAAGGGATAGTATTAAAAGCTGGTCCAGTTATAGTCACTTCTTGTCCACCAAAGTGTACACTTTGGTACAAAGAGAGCGAATTCGTGGTCGTGTCAGGAGGCCCCAGGTATCTGATTGATTGAATGTTCGGATTTGAATAGTTAAAGCACCAGTTGTATTCTCCTCCGTTGTTCCAAACACGGTCTGTCGTGTAATTGACGGTTGGATATAATACCCAACTATGATTTCAACAAATAAAATAAGATTTTATTTAACCTTCATAATTAACAGAAATTCCTTGCCAATAAAGGAAAAAACGATTCAACGGAAATGCCTAGGCAATATGGCATATATCGAATTAACAAAAATGCCTAGGCAATATGGTAATTGAGGAATTAACAAATATGCCTAGGCAATATGGTAAATGTCAAATTAACAAAAATGCCTAGGCAATAAGGGAAAACAAGAAACAACTCAAATGCCTAGGCAATAAGGTAATTAAATCACCGAATGCCTAGGCAATAGCGAAATAAACGAATTAACTGAAATGCCTAGTCAATAAGCGAAATAAATTATCTTAATTGCTTAGGCAATAAGGGAAATTAGGATTTAAAACAAATATCTATGCATTAAGGGTAATTAGACTTCAGCGAAAATTGTACTAATTGTCAGTATTAATAATTTCATTAAATAAGGCATTACTTATTTCATTAGTAATCAGGGTCATTATGTTTACTGTCCAATTAAATTGCAGGCATTATAGTTAATTTTGGACAAAATATGACTTACTCGACGATAAGGGAAATCTTTACCGGTAATGCCGAGTAAGTATTTCTTTTAATGGCTACATAGCATTTCTTTTTAGCCAAGACATTTTTACCAACAATATCAACGGAAGGGTAAGGATATCTAAAAGAAGAGACGTCATTTGAAAAAGAAGAAAATACAAATCTATTAAAATTGGTAGATATTTATTAAACCAAAATTCAGGTTGGATGAAAAGTGATAAAAACGTTTAACTTTTTGGGCTATTTCTGGTCCTGGCTGCAAATATGTTTTCTGGTTAAAAATTAGCTTCACTTTCAGCTAAGTTTGGAATACAAAAATTATATTTATTTTGAGTTTTGCAGAAATCTGAGGTATTCCATAATTTGAATATGTGGCTCTTGCCATCATGAATTTGTATTTAATCCTTTTTCATGTGAAACAATTTTTCGTCATCTTTACCCGTTCCGTCATATTTTTGGTCAAAGTTTTTCTATATATATCAAAACTCTGTATAAACAGTATATACGGCAAGTTATTTTTATTTCTACACAAAATGTGTACTTACAATCCGGTAATCAAAAGGCTTTTGAAAGTGGAGACTATTCTCGGTGCTTCAGGTCGCACATCTGGTTGTTTGCTATGCAAAATTAATCCTTCACCAGTGCAACCCAAATCTGTATAAAATGTGAAATTTTGTCGAACAGCCGTGCAAACTGATGCCCAACCAAATACAATAATAATAATAATGAAAAACAATTTCATGATTTTTAGGTTTTACAGAACTGTGTACTTGAAGGTCCTGAATTACAAACTAAATAATTGGCTGTCTCCCCTTAGCTTTTATACGGATGAAGAACTATACAGTATAAGTGTGTTAAAGGATTTATCAAAGTCAAATCCGTATTACTAACATGCATAATTCATATTATCTTTTTTTTGTTTAAATAAAACAGCACATCCGGATAAACAATTAAACAGCGGACCGAATCAGAAATGCTAACACAGTTGGCTACTGCACATTTAGTTTGGTTCACCAATGCCATTATCATTTTAATAAATCTATTTCTAATTATCTTGATCCGGTATTCCGATAAAAGTATTGCATTAGGAATTGTAATAAAACTTTTTTGGAAAACACCTTTACATGCAGCAAGTATGCAAGGTTTCCAAGAAACTCTGCATTATTAGTGTATAGGTAATATATTTGTATTTCCTTATTTGCTATTCAGTTTCAAACATTTGTAGGAAAACAATACTGATTGAACTTCTGCACTTTTAAATAATTTAAACAGAAATTGATGGCCTTGCAATTTCTGTTTAAATTATTTACAAGTGCGGAAGTTCTCGTTTTGAGGGAGAATGGCTAAACGGAGTTTTTTATTTAAGATTAAGAGGGAAATATTTGGGGTTGAGTGAAATGAGGGAAATGCATTAAAAATATGTATTTCTGTTTTTCTTGCACAGTATGATATTAATAATATGGTAACAGCAATTTAATTTAGGAATAAATCAATATTAGTTATGGTGGAATGATTTTTGAATATGACTGTATGACCGAGTGAAGATTTATATGGTAAAATAAGATTATTATGATCAACTGAGTATTTTCAAGGTAAATTGACGATTTTCGTTTTGGCAATCTGATTATTTTTATGGGCAGTTAAATGCAAACCAAGAAAAAACAGATCTGGGAAGACGTGCTGCAAATTTATACTTTGAAGACAAACTTAGCCTAAGGCCTAAGTAAATAGAAGAGAAGCAACAGGTAGTTTTGCCTGTTTTGATCTGTATCCTTGCCCAGTTAGCTCACACATACATTTCTTACTTTACTTACAACGTAATGTTAGAAAACTGCATCTTGTATATAATTCTATAGAAATAGAGTGTAGAACAACTTTACACATTCCTACTCTACTCTATCCTTCTATAGGTTTTTATGGTGTACAATGTTTTACACTCTCACAATTGCTATGTCTGTATTTTGAGTGGGTAAAAAATGTGCAGTTTACACATTGGTTCAGTAATTCAGTAAAAGTGACTTTATTGTGGTGCTATTATTTGTCTAATACTAAAGTACAAATTGTGATGCACTGTTATTTATAAGTGCATATAAGAGGAAAGTAAAGCAAATTAATTATTACACCTGGATTTCCAAGTATGCGAATTAGGAAAACCACAATTTAAATTCTATAGCATTATCCTAATGTACGTAACACAATTATACAGAATCTATTATTTAAGGACCACTGTATTTTAAGCAAGAGAATTTTCCTCCTTATAGTATACTAGATATTTTCAAGTGCTCTGCAGATTATTAATTTTCTACTATTACTATAATACAATACGTCAATAAATTCCACAAAATTTTTCACCTCACCTGATCTGGTTGATTATCATTTACCTGGCTAACCATGATTTTAGAAATTCTTGTTTTATTTCTCTCAATCTTATTATATTTAATGTATCAGCAAAGAAGACCGCCGAGGTTTCCACCAGGTGAGTCCAATAAATACCGATTTTGTAAAATTAATATTTTGTGAAGACATCATACTAACTAAATAATTTTAAATTAAGGACCAATCAGTTGGCCTCTATTTGGAAATTTGATCCAAGTCTGCAGTAATTTGGAACCATATAAAAGTGTGATGAAAATGAGGGAAAAGTACGGAGACATCATTGCAATTGATCTGGGATATTGCAGGTAGACTTAATAATTGATGTTAGTTGAAAATACTTTTGATCAGAAAATAGACATAGACGCAAAAATTAGTCGAGATTCTCCGAAAGGTTGTTGAATCTAATCCGTTTTGTAAAACTATTTGCCATTTAGATTCTAAACTTTTTAATTACCTTTTAATTACTTTTTAATTTAATTACTTTTTAATTCCTGACAGAACAGTTTTCATAAATGACTACAAAATTCTCAAGGAAGCGCACAATATGCCTGCCTTTAGTGGTCGTTGTACATTTCAACATTTTGCAGATCCAGAAACTGAAAACTTTGAAGGTAAGCATAGAATACAAATATTTATTGCGTTCAACTAAAATTCGAATTGTTCAATATTTACAAAATGTTAATGTTTTCTATTGCAATTATTTCTAACGTGAATTAAACGATACCTGACTGATTTTCAAGGAATTATTTTTACATCTGGTCAAAAGTGGCATGAGCAGCGCAAATTTACTTTTTCGTACATTCAGTCGGGTCTCCGGAATGGAAGAACAATTGAAAGCCTCGTGACAGAACAAACCGAAAAACTAATTGAAGATATTAAGGATATTAAGGAAATTTGCGGTCAAGCAATAAATACGGAAGATTTTTTCAACATTTCAGTAATTAATTCCCTGTGGAATATTGTTGCAGGAAAAACATATTCACGGAAGGATCCGGAAATACAAAAAGTTGTAAAACACATAACAATGTAAACACATAATATTAGGTCCTACACTAGTATACTAACAAAGTAGTTGGATCTTTTGGTATACTAATATGTACTATTTGTTTGAATTTTTATGAACCAAGAAAGAATGGCTGAAAATTATTAATATTTTGTTGCATTCTGAATTCTGTTATTTTTTCCTTTTAAATCTCATCATTGTTCCGTTTTTATTTCAGATATTGCTCTTCTGTACTGGTCTAATTTCTAGTATTCTTCCCAGGATTTGCCAAAAGGTTTCCAAAGTTATCAGGTTTCCAAATGATTAGAAGTCATGTGACACCAGTTCGTGAGTATATGCAAAATATTATAGATGAACATAAGAAAACTTGCAAAGAAGGCATCCAAAGAGATTTCGTGGACGCCTATTTGCAAAAAATCAATATTACCGCAGATAAAAATTCATCCTTTTACGGAAAGCTTGGAGGTAAATAATAATATTATTGTGGTTTTATGAAAAACGAAGTAACTGCTTGTCTAAACAAATGTTTGTATAAAATGTATTTGACATTACTCTATTGTTCAGAACGAAATTTGGTGTTCGGCATGGCTGATGTGTTCATGGCTGGAACAGAAACTGTATCATCCACATTGAGATGGCTCATTTTCCTTATGGCACACTTTCCCGAAATCCAGAAAAAGGTAATCGATTGCATACAGCTACAAGGAGAAGAAGGCCCACCTTCACTGAAAGACAGAATTAGGTACTTAAAAAGCAAAATTAAAATAATCCAGGTCAAAGCACATTTCTAACTGTTCAAAAATAATTTAGTATGCCGTATATTGAAGCAGTGATTCAAGAAGTTATGCGATTTTCAAGTTTAGCACCTTTGGGATTTTTTCACGAAACTGTTGAAGATGTCACATTTCATGACTACATAATACCCAAAGGAACAGTAATTGTTTCCAATACACACGGAATTCACAATGACCCCGAAATTTGGGGGGATCCTGAAAACTTTCGTCCTGAGCGATTTCTTTCAGAAGACGGAACTAAATTCATCCCCAATTCTGCTCAAATTCTATTTGGTATTGGCCGTAGAATCTGCCCTGGAGAATCCTTGGCTAAAGATAAACTATTTCTTTTCACGACGAGCATTTTTCAGAAATTTAGAGTGGAATTCGATCCTTCAATACCAAAACCATTGTTGAAGTATAAAATTGGTCATATACTTGTTCCTGTCGACCATCAAGTGTTGTTCCACGAACTTGCACCGTAAAGAAAAGTATTATTGCAATTGTTGCAAGTTCTACTAAATATAAGTCAAGGTGGGCACGGTAAATTTTGGACTACTTTTTCCCGATAGGTTAATTGTTATTTTCTTCCACCCAAACCAAAATGTTTGCATTAAAAGTAATATTGCACATTGGGTTACTTTAAACTTAGAAATATTAGTATGAAATATCAGTAGTAATATTATAAGTACTTAAGATTCTTAATTGTTAATAAGAACTGAGTTATGGGAAGCTTTGGCAAAATGTTATTCTCATTCTCATCTGCCGGAATCTTTATATGCTCCTGTGTTTGTTGACAACAATCGATATATTTAAAGGCAATACGAACACGTGCAAGAAGAAGAAAAAAACTGGTCTGGCAAGATGTGAAGTAACTTTGTACTTTGAGAGCAAAATTATTAGTCTAGGTAACTAATACATATAGAAATAATATAGCATCAGGTGGTTTTGAATGATTTCGTCTATTATTTTTGCCCACTTAGCTCACGCACTGCGTATTGACTTTCATTAAGGGACCGTCCATATATTACGTAACGCAAAATTTCCATTTTTTGGACCCCCTCCCACCCCTCCGTAACACCACCGTAACACGGAGCTGAACCCCCTCCCCTAATATTACGTAACACCAAAGAAAAAGTTTCTACATACAGTATTGCAGTATCACTATTTAACAGTATATTAAATCACGCTTTAAAAGCTGTTCATTGCATAAATTACTAAATAACCTTGATAAAAACCTAGTTAATACAGGTAATTGCTGATTAACTATTGTAGCAAGTTTGCGTAGTACAGTATGGTAGCTTAATTCAGATATTATTTAAAACACTATTATTATAATGAATTCTTTTCTTTTATTATGTTAAGAAAACTATTGTGTACTTTTGTACTGTCGCATGTCGCATTTGCCTATTGGGGGCTTAATTTGTTCAAACTTTCAGATTTGGTCAATTTACGTTTCAAATAAATTTTCAGGAATGCTTTTTAAATTATTACAATAAGTTGCTTTCTCACTTCACAGGAGCAAGTTTTTTGAGACATCAAATTAACCATTTTAAAGATTTTCATCAACAATATTATACGAAATATTTTGCCAGTTTTGAGGAAATAAACATTGAAACATTTTACGATTTTTCGAAGCTTAAATAATTAATAGCTGGACCTTATTATTTTAACTTAATTGTTGCCTTCCAAAGCAGTTTTCAAAATGTTTTGATTTTTGTAAATCTTTTTTCTTACGATAACATAATCGTGATAGAAGTATCATAATTTAGTGTTTTAAATAACATTTATTTATTATAAACCTTAAAACGATAAAGCTATTACTACGATTGGTGACAATTGTAATTTTAATGCAAAATTTATAGCAAAATTTTTTATGAAAAACAGGTAAAAGTTTGGTTACGTAACAAAAGCTTTGACCCCCCCTCCCCCCACCGTAACACTGCGTAACACTTTCGGGTACCCCCTCCCCCCCCTAAACTGCGCACGTAATATATGGACGGTCCCTAATATTATTATCTTCTTCTGTACCTTTAATCCCCTTATATGAATATACTTAATGTACACATTTCATAAAGTGAGTCTTGTATACAATTCCATAGAACTAGAGTGTAGAACAACTTCACATAGTTCTACTTTATCCTTTATATGTTTTTATGGTGTACAATGTTTTACACTTTCAGAATTATACAGAATCAATTATTTAAGGACAACTGTATTTTAAACAAGAGAATTTTCCTCCTTACAGTATACTAGATATTTTCAAGTGCTCTGCAGATTATTAATTTTCTAATATTACTGTAATACAATACGTCAATAAATTCCACAAAATATTTCATCTCACCTGATCTGGTTGACTACCGTTGAATTGGCTAACCATGATTTTAGAAATTCTTGTTTTATTTCTCTCAATCTTATTATATTTAATGTATCAGCAAAGAAGACCCCCGAGGTTTCCACCAGGTGAGTCTAATAAATACCGATTTTGTAAATTAATATTTTGTAACATGAAATAAATAAATAGCATATTAACTAAATAGTTTTATATTAAGGACCAATCAGTTGGCCTCTATTTGGAAATTTGATCCAAGTGTGTCGTAATTTGGAACCCTATAAAAGTGTGATGAAAATGAGGGAAAAGTACGGAGACATCATTGCAATTGATCTGGGATATTGCAGGTAGACTGAATAATTGATGTTAGTTGAAAATACTTTTGGTCAGGAAATAGAATAATAAAATATTTATTTTTTATTTACGAAAAATTCAGTACATTTTCTCGGAAAGGTTGGCCACACTAATTCATTTGGTAAAAATATTTGCCATTTGGAATCTAATTTTGGTTTAACACTTATTTCCTAACAGAACAGTTTTTATAAATGACTACAAAATTCTCAAGGAAGCCCACAACATGCCTGCTTTCAGTGGTCGTTGTACATTTCAACATTTAGCAGATCCAGAAACTGAAGAATTTGAAGGTAAACAGGGTATACAAATACAACGAGGTTCAAAAGTCACGCAACATAGTCAAGTGATGCTAAACCGGCTCATACACAAATGCAGTAGAAGGAAGCCGCAATCTTTAGCATCATCAGCCTGTGTTGCTAGACTTTAGAGTCTCGCTGTATGGTGTTCAATTAAACTCGATTTGTTCAATTTTCTCAAAGTGTTGCTTTACTACAATTATTTCTACCGTTAAAAGATATCTGACTGATTATCTAGGAATTGCTTTTACATCTGGCCAAAATTCATACGAGCAGCGTAAATTTGCGTTTTCGTACATTCAGTCGGGTCTCCGGAATGGAAGAACAATGGAAAGTCTCGTGACAGAACAAACCGAAAAATTAAGTGAAGATATTAAGGAAATTTGCGGTCAAGCAATAAATACGGAAGATTTTTTCAACATTTCAGTAATTAATTCCCTGTGGAATATTATTGCAGGAAAAACATATTCACGGAAAGAACCGGAAATACAAAAAGTTGCAAAACACATAACAACGTAAACACAATATTATTTCCTATACTAGTATGCTAACAAAGCAGTTGGATCTTTTGGTATACTAATATGTACAATTTGTTTGAATTTCTATGAACTAAGAAACAATGGCCGAAGATTATTAATAGTTTGTTGCATTTTTAATTATATTACGGTCCTTCCAACAATTCTCATCATTGTTCTGTTTCTTAATGCAGATGTTGCGCTTCTGTACTCGTCCAATTTCTAGTATTCTTCCCAGGATTTGCCAAAAGGTTTCCAAAGTTATCAGGTTTCCAAATGATTAGAGGTCATATGACACCAGTTCGTGCGTTTATGCAAAATCTTGTTGATGACCATAAGAAAACTTACAAAGAAGGCATTCAAAGGGATTTCGTGGATGCCTATTTGCAAAAGATAAATAATACCACAGACAAGAATTCCTCCTTTTACGAAAAGCTTGGAGGTAAATAATAACATTGCGGTTTTATGAAAAGCTTTATGCAAAGTAATTGCTTATCTAAACAAATATGTGTGCAAAATGTATTTGACGCTACTCTATTGTTCAGAACGAAATTTGGTGTTCACCATGTCTGATGTGTTCATTGGTGGCACAGAGACTGTGTCAACCACATTAAGGTGGCTCATTTTCCTTATGGCACACTTTCCCGAAATTCAGAAAAAAGTAATTGATTGCATACAGTTACAAGGAGATGAAGACCCACCTTCACTGAAGGACAGAATAAGGTACTTTGTAGCCAAGGATGCAAAAATCGTTTGGTTTTTGAGCTAAAGCCCTTAAACCTTGGGTTTTTCTGAGGTTTTGAGCAAAATCCCTCGACCCAGGGTGTTTGTGGGTTTCTGGGTTTTTGGTGTACCATAATAATGTAATTCAAGGTATATTACTTGATATTCTGCTTTTTTGGGTAATAATATAATAAGGAACGATTGTTTTTAACTATAATTATGAAATATGTTCATATTTTTCAGTATAAACTGTAATTTGTTGTGAAAATGGCGATATATTTCACATTCCCGCCGCAAAACCCAAAACCCATGGGTTTTTGATAAAAAAGTGGGTTGGGTTTCTCAAAAAACCAAAAACCCAGGGTCGGCATCCTTGTTAATAGCTAAAAAGATAAAGCTTAAAATAATCTATATCAAAACACTTCCCTTCTAACTGTTGAGCATTTCAAAATAATTTAGAATGCCGTACATTGAAGCAGTTATTCATGAAGTTTTGCGATTTTCATCTATATTGGCTTTGGGATTTTTTCACGAAACCGTTGAAGACGTCACATTTCATGATTACATAATACCCAAAGGAACAGTAATTGTTTCCAATGCACACGGAATTCACAATGACCCCGAAATTTGGGGTGATCCTGAAAACTTTCGTCCTGAGCGATTTCTTTCAGAAGACGGAACTAAATTCATCCCCAATTCTGCTCTAATTGCATTTGGTATTGGCCGGAGAATCTGCCCTGGAGAATCTTTGGCTAAAAATGAACTATTTCTTTTCACGACGAGTGTTTTTCACAAGTTTAGAGTTGCATTTGACCCTTCTTTACCAAAACCTCTGCTCAAGCACAAAGTTGGCCATATGAATACTCCGATCCACCATCAAGTGGTTTTCTACGAGAGTTCGTAACTTGGTTGCGGAAATGAACTTTATCTTTTAAAATGATTTTTACGACAGTTCAACTTGTAGCGAATGAACTCTCCCAAACCAACTGTTCGTTCTCTACTTCGCGCACAACACATATTCTCCACAGTTGCCCTTGACCCTGCTCTTGTTGAAGACCTACTCAGTTTCTGTCCAGATTCTCTATTTGTTTACGCATTTATATTATTTTGCATAATTGTCAGTTATCAAGTCAAATTTGGCCAGTGTTCTCCAATTAAATAAATATAATTCGATATTCTCCTCCTACAGCTCTAGACTTGGAAGGAATTATTGTAATTGTATTTGGTATCGTTCCATTTTTATATCATATCATTTATTTAGTATCACATTTCATTTGGCTATTGCAATTAGGTTATTTTTTCGTGAATCGGGATTTTACCCATTGCATTACCTGTTAGGACGCATATTGGGCTTTGTGATAATACATATTATCACAAACGATATATTAGATACCAGTCTTTGATCATTTACAGAAATTGGTATATACAGAAATTAAATTGTAAATACCAACTTGGCTAAATACCATTAACACCGAGTAGTGATTTCTAAAAGGAAAGACCTGCATCCTCTAAAACCACACAATAAATGAAATTATAGGAATCTCCCCCGGTTATCATAATTTTACTGTACGAATTGTTTAATGTAATTCATTGCACTTGAGAAAGATTCGCCATGATAAAATGATATAAAAGGTGGATGTGTTTCCCAAATTACTAGTTTATCTTCAGGTGACGGTAGTGTAACTATTGTTACATTTGCAAATTGTTCAACAATACAGAAGTTGTTCCCAGTGCAATATCCGTATAGCCATTCTGAAAAGTTGAAAAACACTAATTTCTATGAGGAAGTCCGAAATATTTGTCAGCCACCACTAATGATTTTGGGGTAATAGTTCGAATAAGGATATTTTGAGGAAAATTGCTCTTTTGGCAAAGAGCAAAATCGATAAAATCTTGAGTTTTAATTTGTAGTATGTCACTGTGTAAAGATTCATCGCCATGCAGCGAAAACTGAATTAAAGAATGCTCCTGCAGTAACCAAATTGTCTTCGATAAATAAGCCCATTCAGGACGAAGGAAGTACAGTGATGACTCATTTGTTATCCGGTACCATGGTTGGCGAAGGAGGAGAATACTTATGTCCGCTTTTGATCGCTTTGCGTCCACTTGACTGAAATAGACAGAATCCGACTTTCCAAGATAGGCAGTTTCCTTGTTCACCAATAAGTATACAGAAGAATATTCGTCGTACCTGTAATTGTACTTGTGACGGAGGTATCCGTAGTTATAAAGACCTCACTGATGTAATTGACATCAGTTCTAAGGACAACATCAAAGTACTAGCTGTGTCATTATTCACTAAAGAATTTGCAAGGATTGATTTCACAACATCACATGAACAACACAGAGGAGTCACATGAAAAGGTTTACATAGAAATCTTCATAAAACAGGTATTCTTGCTATGGCATGGCACACGAATGAAATTGGACGACAACGAAAGTGTACCTTCTGTAATAAAAACACTGTATCCAAGCAAAACCTGTAGAAGGACAAGGATGCGAAAACCCATGGGTTTTTGAGCAATAACCCTCAACCCATGGGTTTTTGAGCAATAACCCTCAACCCATGGGTTTTTGAGCAATAACCCTCAACCCATGGGATTTTGAGCAATAACCCTTAACCCATGGGTTTTTGAGCAATAACCCTCAACCAATGGGTTTCTGTGGGTTTTTGTGCGTTTGGGCATTTGGTGTACCTAAATAATGTCATATTCCAGGTATATTACTTGATATTCATGCCTTTTTGGGTCACAATATGATAAAGAACTTTAGTTTTTAAACATAATTATGAAATATGTTCATATTTTGCAGTTATAACTGCAGTTTGTTGAACAAATGACGGTTTATTTCCCATTCTCGCCTAACAAAACCCCAAAAACCCATGGGTTTTTGATTAAAAAGCGGGTCGGGTTTTTTCTCAAAAAACCAAAAGCCCTAAGTCGGCGTCCTTGTAGAAGGAGAAAGTAAAGTCGACTATGTTCGCGACGGAGATTGCTCAGGTTTTGCTAGCAAAGTATAAAGTTGCATTTGCACCATGTCTTGCCAAACCAGTTTTTTTCTTCTTTTACGTTGTTGTATTGCGCTTTAATGCATCGATTGTTTTTGTTGTCAACATATTATGTAAACACTTGAATTTTTTAAATAATCGGGTGTATGAGAATAGACTTTTAATATAGATTCCCGTTCCCAACTCATGTTAATAAGATTATGAAACCTGAAGATTTTGGGTATACTTTATGGCATTGACGTCATGAGAGAAAGAATTTTTGGCTTGTTGAAAAGTTTACGCTTTTATGGTGTACAGTGGTTTTGCTTTCACAATTATACAAAATCAAATATTTAAGGATAACTGTATTTTGAGGAAGAGAATTTTGATATGATAAGCAAAACATTCAACAGATAAAGATAGATAATGTTTACTATTAATTTTATTCATTAAACTCTCCAACAAGCCATAAGCCTTGTGGCACCCAACTCGATCCGCAACCTTGTGTGTGCTACAGGCTGCACTTCATGCACATGCATGCTGACCTGTCACTTTTTTCATACATTCTTTTTTTATTGCTTGTACTCGGTAACGGCTTAGCTTGCGTTTCGCCGTACTCTGTCCTCCTTATGTCCTTTGCTCTACTAAGTACAATCTCCTCTCTTTTGTTTGTTTATTTCTCTACAGTTTAATTTCTTTTCTACATAATATATATATTGGTACCCATATACCCAAGGTCCACAGAACCATGGTTGACTGTCATCGAATTGGCTAATCATGATTTTAGAAATTCTTGTTTTATTTCTCTCAATTTCTCAGTGTTGGATACAATGTACGCAGTGTTGCATACTTTCACAATTAAAAACAATCAAATATTTACGGACAATAGTGTTTTAATCAAGAGAATTTCCTACTTATAGAAATTCTCAACTGATCTGCAAATTATTAATTTTCTACTATTACTACAATACAAACATCAATAAATTCCACAAAATATTTCATTCACCTGATCTGGTTGACTATCATTGAATTTCCTTACCATGATTTTAGAAATTCTGGTTTTATTTCTCTCAATCTTATTATATTTAATGTATCAGCAAAGAAGACCGTCGAATTTTCCACCAGGTGTGTTCAATAAATAACGATTTTGTAAAATTAATATTATGAGAAGACATTATGCTAACTAAATAATTCTAAATTAAGGACCAATCAGTTGGCCTCTATTTGGAAATTTGATCCAAGTCTGCAGTAATTTGGAACCCTATAAAAGCGTAATGCAAATGAGGAAAAAGTACGGAGACATCATTGCGATTGATCTGGGATATTGCAGGTAGACAAAATTGAATTGATGCTCGTAAAAAATATTTGCCAATTTAGATTCTAATTTTGGTTTCAACTACTTATTTCCTAACAGAACAGTTTTCGTGAATGACTACAAAATTCTCAGGGAAGCCCACAATATGCCGGTCTTCAGTGGTCGTTGTACATTTCAACATTTTGCAGATCCAGAAACTGAAGAATTTGAAGGTAATCAAATCAGGGTATACAAATACAGCGAGGTTCGAAAGGTACGCAACATAGTTACGTGGTGCTAAACTTTGCGACAAGCTTCTTAAACATTTGAAGTGTTTACCCGCTCATACACAAACCCATTAGAAGCAAGTCGCAATCTTTAGCATCACCAACCTGTGTTGCTAGACTTTAGAATCTCGCTGTATGGTGTTCAATTAAACTCGATTTGTTCACTATTTGCAAAGTGATATGTTTAACTGCAATTATTTCTACCGTTAAAAGATATCTGACTGGTTATCTAGGAATTGCTTTCACATCTGGCCAAAAGTGGTATGAACAGCATAGATTTGCTATTTCGTACATTCAATCGGGTCTCCGGAATGAAAGAACAATGGGAAGCCTCGTGACAGAAGAAACCGAAAAACTAAGTGAAGATATTAAAGAAATTTGCGGTCAAGCAATAAACACGGAAGATTTTTTCAACATTTCAGTAATTAATTCCCTGTGGAATATTGTTGCAGGAAAAACATATTCACGGAAAGATCCGGAAATACAAAACATTGTAAAACACATAACAACGTAAACACATAATATTATTTCCTATACTAGTATACTAACAAAGCAGAGCTGGATCTTTATACTTTGCTATACTAAAATGTACTACTTTGTTTGAATTTTTATGAACCAAGAAACAATGGCTGAAAATTATTAATATTTTGCTGCATTCTTAATTATGTTGCAGTCCTTCTAAATCTTATCATTATTCTGTTTCTTAATACAGATATTGCGCTTCTGTACTCGTCCAATTTCTTGTATTCTTCCCAGGATTTGCCAAAAGGTTTCCAAAGTTATCAGGTTTCCAAATGATTAGAAGTCATGTGACACCAGTTCGTGATTTTATGCAAAATATTGTTGATGACCATAAGAAAACTTACAATGAAGGAATTCAAAGGGACTTCGTGGACGCCTATTTGCAAAAAATCAATAATACCACAGATAAGAATTCATCCTTTTACGGAAAGCTTGGAGGTAAATAATAATATTGTGGTTTTATGAAAAACGAAGTAACTGCTTATCTAAATAAATAAGGTCTCACTAAAAGTCACCCCCCATTAAGGTGACCATGTTTACGCGAATTTTTCTAACCTAACCATATGAGAATAAACAAACTTAAATTGTAGATATATTTTTTATAGAGTTACGTTGTAAATATGGTCCCCTTAATGGGGGAGCCAAATCCATTTTTTGGGGGCGCCATTTTTAGAGATATTGTAAACAAATGTTTGTATAAAATGTATTTGACGTTACTCTATTGTTCAGAACGAAATTTGGTGTTCACCATGGCTGATGTGTTCATGGCTGGAACAGAGACTGTGTCATCCACATTGAGGTGGCTAATTTTCCTTATGGCACACTTTCCCGAAATCCAGAAGAAAGTAATAGATTGCATAGAGTTTCAAGGAGAAAACGGCCCACCTTCCCTAAAAGACAGAATAAGGTACTTAAAAGCTAAAACTAAAAATAGTCTTTCAAAGCATTTCCCTTGTAATTGTTGAGCATTTAAAAATACTTTAGAATGCCGTACATTGAAGCAGTTATTCATGAAATTTTGCGCTTTACATCTATACTGCCTTTGGGATTCTTTCACGAAGCTGTTGAAGATGTCACATTTCATGACTACGTACTACCCAAAGGAACAATAATTGTTTCCAATGCACATGGAATTCACAATGACCCTGAAATTTGGGGTGATCCTGAAAACTTTCGTCCTGAGCGATTTCTTTCACAAGACGGAACTGAATTTATCCCTAATTCAGCTCTAATTCCATTTGGTATTGGCCGTAGAATCTGCCCTGGAGAATCTTTGGCTAAAGATGAACTATTTCTTTTCACGACGAGTATTTTTCACAAGTTTAGAGTTGAATTTGACCCTTCTCTACCAAAACCTCTGCTCAAGTACAAAGTTGGCCATATAAATATTCCGATCGACCATCAAGTGGTTTTCTACGAGCGTTCGTATATGGGCCCATCTGATAGAAATGCGAACTATTGCTAGTAAGCCATACAAATTATTGCGCCGTATTGATGCCGCAAATTTAGCGCAATAATTCTTAGTGCTTACAGGGAATGTAAGGACGATATTTATCAGACGGTCACATTTAACATAATTGCAGCTATTCCGAACTGGTTGCTGCAGAAATACACTATCTTTAAAATTATATTAAGGATAGTTCAACGATGCATGAATAAAATCGAAATTGAATAATTAAGGATGATGCCATTAAAGGTTATCTCCGGAATTTCAGATTGAATACAATTAAATAGATATTAAATATGCGACTTTATTATGATTTATTAAGAATGAAGAATCGAAAAAGAGTTGAAGATTTTAAGAGATAGTGACAAATAAAATTCATCAAATACATATAAAGGTTAAATGCCTTTAAAAAACAAATATCTTTAACACAAAATAAAATATTAAATATAATCCATATAACAAACATATCACTCCTTTTATGGACCCTACGTATAACCAAAGTAAAAAACAAGTAGTCTCATCAGTATAGTGTGTTATTACATTCGAAAGTCAATAACAGCAGAAAAAAGTTCAATCCACAACAATCACATGAAATATAATTTTAATTTCTCCTTTGATTAACAAGTTGTAATATGTCATATGCATGCCTTTGGATGTGATACATAATTGATGAATTTACGTATTCAAAAAATACAACTAGAAAAGCAATCATTAGTGCAGAGGCTGATAAATAAAATATACTAGAAATATTTGTGTCTTGAAAAGAAACAGGTTTAGGGGTTTCTTTACTAAGGCACTCTGTGCATTCAGAGTAGTTGTACCTTTTAAATGCATTTGACCAAGCGTGAAGAAGACCTGAATGAAGTAGAACACTGGATTTCTTTCGGACAAAGAAATTCATTAGTGGAACTTGGTTACTGGTAAACACTGATGCATACTGTTGAGCAAATAAAGTATCTTTGCCAAAATAGAGATTTCGTTTAGGAAAAATGTTACCATTTTGTGATCGCCAGTGGGATTCATTTAGGAAACGATGCAAGTTAGAAGTTCTGTCAATGAAAATTGAATTTTTGCAGTGGGAAATCCACTTTTGAGGGGAAACAGTCGGGAACCCTGGAAAATACCGCATTGACTTTCTAAGAACACTGCCATTGATTGGGGATTTGTGTTCATTATAACCATCCAGAGTTGACGTCTCGAAAGCATCCCTAATACATCCTTTATCTGAATTGCAGAATCGAAATGAATCCTCAATAATTTTCCTTAATCCAGGATCAAAATCTTCTATTTTCTTTAGCCGACCATTTTTGTAAAATCGTTGACTATATTGTAGGAATGTTTTGTTATACTTGTAACCTGTGCGAAGCGCAGAACGAATTGCTTCCTCAGAGGCATAAGACGGATTGAAGTCGTCATTTCCCTTCTGAGGGCAGAATGATTTTACGTCTGGTAAATGCATCAAATCTTTAATAGATTCAATTAGCTTGTTGGGAGGTGGTTCCGTCAGATCTGAAGTTACAACGCTTTTGTACATTTCTGTTAAGAGAATGAATGCCAACAGAGCAGGACCAATCACGATTCTTATCCAAAAGAGTTTTGAAAGTTTTGAGGGTAGTGAGATGGAATGTTGTAGAAGATAACTGTAGATTAGAAAAAGAAATGGAAAAGTTTCTTCCTTTTTAAAGTGCATTGCACTGTGTAGAAATATAACGAATGACGTCATTGAAGCGATTATTGCCAACCAAGTTCCCAAATCGAATGGATGAAAGTATCCGAGAAAGGAAAGTCTTGCATCCTCTAAGACCACACAGGATATGAAATTGTAGGAATCCTCCCCGGTTATCATGATTGTGCTGTACGGATTATTTTCCATGGAATTCATTGCACTTGAGAGAGACTTTCCATGATGAAATGTAATAAGTGGTTGATGTGATGCCCAAATTGCGAGTTTAGAATTCGGTGGCGGGTATGTAACTATTGTGGCATTTGCAAATTGTTCAACGAGAATAGAAGTCGTTGCAAGTGAAATATCTTTGTGGCCATTCTGAAAAAAAGTTGAGAAATACTCATTTCTAAGAGGAGGTCCGAAATATCTGTACGCCACCACGTAAGACAATGGGGCAATGGTTTGAATACAGAGTTTTTGAGCAACACTACCCTTTTGGATAAAATCTTCAGTTTTCTTTCTTAGCTTATCACTGGATTCATCGCCATTCAACGGAAACTGAATTAACGAATGTTCCTGAAACCAATTTGTCTCAGATGCATATTTCCATTCGGGCCGAAGAAAGTACAATGTTGAATCAAATGCGAAAAGGTACCATCGTTTGCTCATAAAGAGATTACTTATATCCGTTTTTGATCCCTTTCCGTCCACTTGAATGAAATAGACAGAATCCGCCTTTCCAAGATTCACAGTTTCCTGGTCCACCAATATGTACACAGAGGAATATTCGGCGTACCAGTAATTATATTTCTCAGGAAGACCTCGGTAGTTGAAGGCCTCACTCATGTAGTTGGTCATCATCATGTCGTCAAAGTCCTTTGTGTTTACATTAACGAAAATATTCGCCACACAATTTAATCGAGACTGGAAAACCGGAGCTGAAGTTTTCAGTTTCAGAAAATCGTTTTCCTCAGGAAATTCTGTAATTGTGTAAGGATTGTCTACTTTCTCTAGCTCTCCAATTACTGCTTCGTCGGGCAGAGAATTCGGTTTATTTGAATATTTGTGGTGAAATACAATTTGTGTATAACAGTCCATTTCCAAATCCATTAAATATTTCAATTTTAAGCCAATCGTGCATTTGAGAATTCCAAAAATCAGTAAAACGATAAAAATTTGGGTTTTCATGATGATGCTAGCTCTTGCAATGATGCCGCTTTAAAGCAAATGTTCTTATTTTATTTATTCCACAATGGAATACGCTCAATCAAGTAAAACTGAAAGAATAACCAAACTGATTAAAGCTGCAGAAAATTCAGTATACGAATTTCGATAAACGAATACGTTGATACGTTCAGAGAGCTTATAGAGAAAAAAGACAGGATTGATTAACTTTCAAGTATGAAGACGTGTAAATATTTTAAATGCAACTTATACTAGTTTGACGTGTCTTAAGTGAAAATGCTTCTATAGAAATAGGGGAACCAAACATAGTTTATGGATTTCGTGATAGCATGACTGAATGGTTATAGAACAGCTTTTGTGTGCACAGGATTTCGGATAAAAGCTTGTTGAGTTAGCAATTCAGAAAAGATTTAAACATTGAATATCTTTCTATACTTTTCAGTGGCTTTTATTTTCGATATAGTTTTCAAAACTTAAAGGAGAATTTTGGAAATCTGGAAAGAAATCAAGATTTGCATCGAAATATATACAAGCATACCTTTGCTGTTTAAAAAAACATCCAAAACTATCAACGTATCAGAAGTATAGCAGAAAAATCATTTTATTTCAATTTTCAACTGAAATACAAATTACATTATAGGTATTTCATTTGAAACCTAATAGCCTCGGAAAATGGTTGGGTAATTTCATATACTAAATCCAGATTCAGGGTTCATTATTTGAGTGATATTGAATTTAAACTTTCAGTGTCAATGGTTAGTCCCAAGTTCTAACCTTTAAAAACTTTAAATAATTCATAACCAAGTCTTCCTTTGCTTTATTGACATAACGGCTCCAGAATGGCGTGATAAACAGAATGGCTTTCAAGGCAATGTATAGAGCTTATATACCGACACTTCTTATTTGTCCAGACTTGGAACGAAGGCAGAAAAATTGATTTCAATGCAATGTTCTGTGTGTATTTTAGTAGATAATGGTTTTAAAGTATGACAAAACCAAATAGAATCTTACCATTTCTGTCGTACATGCCATTTTATTTGGTTTAAGCATAATTAATGTACGTAGAGTAAGTCGGATAAACTGCGAAGTTACTGAAAATGGATTCTAACATTATTAAGCTTATCCAATGTTCTCCAATTGCTTACAGTCTTATACTATTTCTTTTGTTGTTGAATAGAACCTGGATATGGATTAATAAAACATTTATGACTTTGCTAAAAAAACTTTACCGTCATTTCTGCACAGAAATATCTAAACTTCCATTTGTCTACATGAAAACGCTTGTAAAATTATACTCCTTATGTACTTCAATGCGTTTTTTAGTTATATACAGGGTAAACTAACTAAGACTCTAACTGAAAGATAAATATTTCCTTTCTATGTACAGTAGATGTTCTCTGCTGAATAATAATATCTAGAATTAGATATATTAACGGCTCCAGAGTGGCATATTAAGAATGATGGCTTTCAAAACAATTAATGTATCGATTTACAAAACGGATACTCCTTATGTGCCCAGAAATGGAAAGAAGGTAGAAATATTGATTTCATTATAATAATAGGAAGCAATGGCAATTGTAGGCTTTTATTGATCGATATATAGAATCATCAAGCACAAATTAATAATTACAAATTAGTTTTACGCCAAGCTCCAATACATTCAATATATAAATACTCAATTTGCAATAATATAAATACAAAATCCAAAAATAAAATATTTTACGTTTACCAATTCATGTTTCTGAGCGAGTACTTTACTTACTGACTTTAGGTGTAAAATGAGTACTTATTGCCACACATTACTATCCTTTTATTTTAAATAAGCAGGTCTTTAGCGCTGTACTAATCTGAAGAATATTTTTGTCCTATAAAACGTTTTACATTTACTATGCACGCGTATTAAAGCAGCTTTTACAGTCCACACAACTGATGCTTCTACATACTCACAAAACGCAACTGTACATGCAAATAATAGTGCAGCACCGGATAAATAAAATATACTAGAAATATTTGTATACAGAAAAGATACGGGTTTTGGTGTTTCTTTGTCAAGGCACTTTCTGCATTCAGAGAAGTTCTGCCTTTTAAATGCATCTAACCAAGGGTGAAGAAGACCTGAGTGAAGCAAAACACTGGATTGCTTGCGGAAAAAGGAATTCATTAGTGGAACTTGAAAAACGTCAAGCACTGATACATAATATTGAGTAAATAAAGGCTCTTTGCCAAAATAGAGACTTCGTCTGGGAATAATGTTACCGCTTTCTGATTTCCAGTACGATTCATTGAGAAAACGGTGCAACGTAGAAGTCTTGTCAATAAAAATGGAATTTTTGCACTGGGAAATCCATTTTTGAGGGGAAACAGTCGGGAACCCTGGAGGATAGCGAAATGACTTTCTAAGAACACTCTCATTAATTGGTGAGTTGTATTTATTGTAGCCATCCAGGGTGGATTTTTTGAAAGCATAGCTAATACACTGTTTATCTGAATTGCATGATTGAAAAGAATCTTCAAAAATTTTCCTTAATGAAGGATCAAGATTTTGCATTGTCGTTACCCCGCCATCTTCAAAAAATTTATTAGTGATCGCCATGTCATAGTTGCGAAGTGTGAGAAGCGCAGAACGAATTGCCATGTCAGAAATGTAAGCTGGATTGAAGTCGTCATTTCTCCTAAGAGGGATGAATGATTTTACGTCTGGTAAATGCATCAAATCTTTAATAGATTCAATTTTCTTGTTGGGAGGTGGTTCCGTCAGATCTGCAGTTACGAAGCTTCTGTACATTTCTGTTAGGAGAATGAGTGCCAGAAGTGCAGGACCAATCACGATTCTTATCCAAAAGAGTTTTGACATTTTCGTCGGCAATGACATGGAATGTTGTAGAAGATAACTGTAGATTAGCAAAAGAAATGGAAAGCTTTCATCCCTTCTGAAGTAAATTGCACCATGTAGAAATATAACAAATGACGTCATTGAAGCGGCTATTGCCAACCAAGTGTCCCATTCAAACGGCCGAATGTATCCCAAAAAGGAAAGTCTTGCATCCTCTAAGACCACACAAGAAATGAAATTGTAGGAATCTTCTCCTGTTATCATAACTGTACTGTACGGATTGTTTTCCATGAGATCTATTGTACTTGAGAAAGAGTGACCATGAAGAAACGTTATAAATGCTGGACGTGCTGCCCAAATTTCGTATTTATCTTCACGGACCTCTTCAGTAAATATTGTAGCATTTGCAAATTGCTGCACAAGAATAGAAGTGGTTATAAGTGCAATATTTTTATAACCATTCTCAAAAAAGTTTGAAAAATACTCATTTCTAAGAGGAGGTCCGAAATATCTGTAATCATCAAAAAGTGAATTTTGAGCAATAATTTCCATAAAGATATTTTGAGCAACACCGCTCCTTTGGATAAAATCTTGATTGGTTTCCATTCTTAGCATGTCACTGGATTCATCGCCATTCAACGAAAACTGAATCAACGAGTGCTCCTGAAACCAAATTCTTTCCGATACATATTTCCCTTCAAGACGCAGAAAGTACAATGTTGAGTCAAATGTGAACAGGTACCATCGTTTGCTTAGAAGGAGAATACTTGTGTCCGATTTTGATCCCTTTGCGTCCACTTGACTGAAATAGACAGAATCCGACTTTCCAAGATTCAGAGTTTCCTTGTCCACCAATAAGTATACAGAAGAATAGTCGTCGTGGTTGTAGTTGTATATGGTTTTGTGAGGGAGGCCTGGATAATTAAAAGCCTCACTCATGTAGTTGGTCATCATCATTTCTCCCAAGTCCTTTGTATTTAAATTAACGAAAATATTTGCAACGCAGTTAAATCGAGACTGGAAAACCGGAGCTGAAGTTTTAAGTTTCACAGAATTTATTTCCTCATTGTACATTTTCGCGAACCACCGCTGTAGAATCTTCATAGAGAGATAATTTCTTAGTTTTGAACTGATGCGTATCTCATCAACAGGAGAACGAAATTCTGTAATTGCGTAAGGATTGTCTACTTTCCGTAGTTCTCTAATTACTGCTTTGTCGTCCAGAGAATTAGGTTTATTTAGATATTTGTGGTAAAATATAATTTGTGTATAACAGTCCTTTTCCAAATCCAGTAGATATTTCAATTTTAATCCAAATGTCCATTTCAAAATTCCAAAAATCAGTAAAATCACACAAATTTGCGTTCTCATGATGACGCTGGCTCCTAAATGCCTAATTAAGCTAGTAGTAATACTCAAATAATAACCAAACAAAAAATCGGAAATATGAATTTCCGTATACTACAGACCTAGACCCCGATAAATGCAATTATTTTTCTTTTCTTTTTTAAATTGAGAAGACTTTTAAAGGAAAAAAACGGGATTAGTTGATTTTCAAATATAAACACGTACACACGTAATTTAAAGACAAGTTATGCTACTTTGACGTGTCTTAAGCGACAACACTTCTGGAAATATTAGACCTAACATTGCTTATCGATTCCAGAATCCGTCCTGAATTTGATTTATGTGACACTTTTAGTGTAATTAATGAGAACCATTCTTAAAAGGACTCGAAATAATTAATAACTAAATCTAGTCTACTATATTGAATTCACGACGCCAGAATGGCGTGATAAACAGAATGGCTTTTGAACTACTACGTGTCCATCTGAAGTGTCACACTTTTTACAACGATACTTATTATTTGCACAGAAGTAGGACGAAGCAGAAAAATTGATTTCCTTGGAATTCCATGTGTACATTATGATAGCTTAAAGTATACTTGTCCTAATGTAATCACAGTTTAGTATTCGTGTCTTATTAAGAATTTATATTAAATTGTTATTAAGTGGCGAAGTTTACTTTTTTTCCGGTCAAGCTATTTTAAAAATTAAACCGACCTTTAGAACGTAAAAAGACATTTCGCTTATTACAGAGCCATCCGTATTTACTATTATTTAGTAGCCAAACTGTTATTACATCCCTTCGTCCATTTCCGACATCGCTGATCGGTCTTTTCATTGATAGGATTATAATTTTGTAACCAATATGAAATGAAAATTTTGTTTCTTTTCTTTTTTTGACAATATAAACAAATCATTTCAAAGAACAAATAATACTTAACAGAAAACAAAATATTAAATATAAGCTATATTATATCAAAGTCCTCAGTCCGTTTCTGGGCAATTTAACCAACAAAGCGGGAGTACTGCTCTCAACAAACTGTGCGATCACCTCCAACAGGCAATACAATCAGAAAAACGTGCAATCGACAACAATCATGTGAAATATTAATATCTTAGATTAGCAAGTTGTAAAAGCAAATTACCCCAGGGATTGATAATAATGACAAGTTCAGGTAGTCTGGTAATAAAATGATGTAATTTATTTAAATGTGGGGCCCCAGATTGACCTCCGCTTTCTAATAATGGTACGAACTAGAAATTAGATCGAAGTACAGAGGAATAATATTTTTATTTGTGATTCAATCATATTAATGTAAGTTTTAGGATTGCCGATTACATGTAAAATTACAATTGATAAAATGATTATATACAATCATATCTGATGTGTGACTCTTCCTTTACAAGGAGACGTAATGATCAATACGACGATTGCAGCCCCTTAAAATGGATCTCACATTTGACAATGTAGAATTTATAGTAGGTATCCAATCAAACCATCCGTTGGTAAGCGGATCATGTGGAGTAACACAAGTTGCAACTCCATCAAAATCATTTCCAGTATAAAATGTCCAATTTGTGTTTCCAGTAATTACAAGTGATTTCGGTTCAAATTGAAAATTATTAGACGCCGGTCCAGTTATTGTCCATTCTTGTCCCTGATAGCTTACCCCTGCATACAAAGAGAGTGAATGCGTCGTGGTATCAGAAGGCCCCAAGTATCTTACTGATTGAGTGGTTGGATATGAGAAGTTATAGCATACATTATACTCATGGCCCCCATAACCGTTTATAAAGTTGGTGTAATTGACTTCGCTGTAAAACACCCATCTAAGATTTCAATAAATAAAATATCTCATATTTAAATTTTGTTCGTCCTCGTACTAATTCACAAATTTTGTTGTTCAATCATTTCCTAATCCAAAAAACGAAAAATTAGAAACATTCAACCAAAAAAGACAAAAATTTAAATACTTAAGACGAAAATGTAAATTCTTAAGACGAAAATTTAAATTCTTAAGACGACCGTTTAAATTTAAGTCTTTATTATTTGCACAACAAAATACGATTTTTTGCCACAAAAAGAGCACTTACATTCCAGTGTATAAAAAGGTTTTGTGAGTGGAGCCGATTAATCCACATGTTGTAGATGAGTAGTTTGGTTGTTTGCTCTGCAAAAGTAATCCATCGCCAGTGCAGTCCAATTCCTTATGAAATATCAATTGTTGCTGAGCTGCCAGGCAAATAGATACACTACCAAATGCAGTAATAATGGAAAATAATTTCATGCTGGGCAGTTTTCCATTTACGAAGAGTATGATAGTATATGATAAATGATGAACTAAATAATTATTTATCTCCCCCAGCTTAATATAAGTTCTTAAACCCCAAATTCGCATAACTAGATTCCAAACTGTCATGAAACATCTGCAAGAACAAAAGTTAGATAAGCAAATCAGGAATTGCAACACAGTGAACACAGATGTCTGTTGTTCTTCTGTATGAAATATCAGTATTACTGTCATTCTAAAAGTAAACTAAATTCTAGTTATTATTCACTTATCTGATTATCTGATTATAAAATTGCTAATGAAGGCAGTAACAAGGAATAAAAATCCTTTTTGAGCTTTTTCTGCCTTTAGAACTTAGTAGACACCATCTGGGATCCATTATTGGTAATTTACATTATGATGATGTCCTATTAAATAATTAATGATGTAGTTTACACACTGAATTCCATTTAAGTACCGTAAATAGGATTGAATTTTAATATTTTCAGTCTTAATAATTTCAGTAGCGTAAAGTAGGTGTTAAAATTGCTGATTGACTGAATGATGGATTTTCTTATACAGGAAAGAGGGTTTGGATGACGCATAACAAACTAAATAGTTGATCTGTTCTTTGTTATAAAGAAAATCTCCGATTTCTAATAAACCATTACAAAACGGCTATATCACAGTAGTGCAACCGTAGCATTTTTAATTTATTTAAAAAATTTGAAATAATTTCAAACTATTTAAAAAAGTTTGAAAATATTTCAAATTATTCAAAAATGTTTGAATTTATTTTAATTTATTCAAAAGACGGGTCATCAGCTCAGACTACGACATATAGTTGTCGCTAGTACAGACTGCGACACATACCACAACATACACACAACATCCAATACATAACATACGTATAGTACGAACAGTTTAACCTCCCCCTTTAAGGGGAAGGCGTTATCCAATTTTGCTCATTTACGAACTTGTTCATAAGGAGAACTTATATTTTCATAATGTGAAAACAGATTGTAAAAAAGTTTAACCGTTCTTGAGTTACAGCGCTATCTCACTAACTAACTAACTAACTGACTAACTAACTCACAGACAGACAGTCCAATCGCATACAGTAGTTGCACTACTGAATAATGAGGCAAAATAGAAAAACACAGGAAAGAAATTTTTATTTGACATTCAGTCATATTCTGTAAAATTTTAGTATTGCCGATTACTTGTAAAATTACAAATGATGAAATGATTTAAAGCCTGCGAACTATTTAATACATTATCATGGCTGAAGTGTGAGTCTTCCTTTACGGGGAGAAGTAGTGATCAATACGACGGTTGCAACCCCTTAAAACGGATCTCACATTTGACAACGTAGAATTTATAGAAGGTATCCAGTCAAACCATCCAAGGGGAAGTGGATCACGTGGAGTTACACAAGTTGCAACTCCATCAAAATCATTTCCAGTAGATAGATAGACAGATAGATAGATTTATTCGTTAGACGATACGGCCGTCGGCCCTTACATCTTTTACAATGATAATTGTAGAAATAAACGTACTTACAAATTTGGAGTTCCGCTGCAGCTAAATTATAGTTATGTATGAACTTAAATAAGTTGGAAACGATTTTCTAATTTAAATAACTTAGATAAATTAAAGTTGTCGGCGTCTTCATTAATATTTTGGTAGCTAAATTACTATTAAAATATTGGCAGAAATCACATTAGGGTCTAATAATAAATAATATTTCAGAAAGACAACAAATATCAGTATAAGTTCTGTGGTTATTATCTCACCTTGATAACAAGATTAAATAGGCTGACCAAACCAAAAACACAGAGTTTAGCTCATAAAGATGTTCTTATTTAACTTACATATTACTAAGTGTAGAAAACATACAGATACGCAGAAAACCTTACATATGTGTCGTAGATATAATTAATGTTTAATTGTAAACGACTAAAAATTATTGCTGAAAAGCAAACTATTTCAAATATAAATGTTAGAATCTAAATTAGAATTTTCGTCACGAGTTATGGAAAAGCACGAAATTAATTGACAAACATGTAATTATTCGAGACGCAACATATCGATAAATCTAACTAGCGTTTTCTTTTAGAACTTGACGTAAACTTTTGGGAATCTTTTATCAATTGGACGTGCTTGTTGATGGAATTCTGTGCTTCTCTGAGTTCTTTGACAATTACTGATTGTTTCTGGACTATTTCTTGAAATAAAACTTTTTCTGCACTTTCTTTAACTTCTTCTCCTATGGATTCACAAACAGTGTGAACTATGTTCTGTTTTGTTTCCCTTATGTTGAAGTCTGATATAATTTTAAGTTTGATAGCGGTTGCCATTTCTTTGTAAATGTGGTCGTTTAAAAGTGATTTGAAAACTTCAGCGATTCTTGTTTTCCCCATTGATCATATCATTATTTTCAAATTCTGTTGGCAAATTTGCATTTGGTATAACACAAGTTGAGGCTGCACTGCCTACAGTAGGGTTAAGAGGATTGGTCTCCACTTTAGCTGCTATTACTGTCTCCGGTTTTTTACTTTCCTTTGGGATGGAACCAGCCTTTATTATTGTATTCGATTCTTGAGTGTCACACTTATTGAAATCAGTACTACTAGAAGCATAGGAGTGAAATTCACTCACTAAGTCTCCATTAGATAACAATGTTACTATTTTCTTCGGTCTGCTGTGGCTTTTATTTGGTTTGTACTGTGCAATTTTCCTCATTGTTTCCGGAATATCGTTCAAAATGGATATATTTGCTCCATTTAGTTTATGACAATTAGAGAAAATAATTTTTTTATCAGCAAATGAGCCCAGTCTTACTAGCACAGTAGAAAACTTTTCTTTTTATCGCAGTTTTAAAAATTTTGCTGCACTTATTTTTGGGTTTACTTGCAGATTTTTTTTCAAAAAGTTTGACACTGTTGTTTTAAGATCATGTTCATGGCACCAAGAAAATTGGGCGTGAATTATAATATTATTTGCATTATCATAATTCAAGTCTTTTTGACACTTATCTGAGTTATTTGAATGGAATTCTTTGTAAGTTGTAGATGACGTTTCACTATACACGTTTGCATGTTGTATATCATTAATTGCGAGCTGAAGATTGTGCAATGCTCGCGTTTTTAAGGTATTGAGGTCGGATGTCTTTTCCATGAGTAATCCATTGAGTTTGTTAACAAGATTTTCTATTTGCGACACAAGTGATGAGTTGTCAGTTTCCGTAGGCGTTTTCTTATACATTTTATAACTACTAAACTACTAATAAACTAAAATTAAAAATTTAGTATCTTTGTTTTTGAACAAGAAATTAAGTTGACTTATTAACTTTATGTTTACTATTAATAACTATTTTATACAGAATTTATTGAACTAAATTTTATTAATGTACGTAGTGGTAAAGTACACAAAACAATTAATTATTTACGAGACTACTTATTTAGATTTGCTTACTCTTTGACAGCTACAGCGGAACTCAAATCATTTCCAGTATAAAACGTCCAATTTGTGTTTCCAGTAATGACAAGAGATTTCGGTTCAAATTCAAAATTATTGGACGCCGGTCCAGTTATTGTCAATTCTTGCCCCTCGTAGTATGTCCCTTCATAAAAAGAGAGTGAATGTGTCGTCGTATTAGGAGGACCCAAATATCTCATCGATTGAACGGGTGCGTCTGATTCGTTACGGCACACATTATACTCAGAGCCTCCCCAGCCATAGTATAAGTTTGCGTAATTGACCGTTGAGTATAATGCCCACCTTGGATTTCAATAAATAAAATATCTCACATTTCAATTATTATGTTGTTGGTCCTTGAACTAATTAAGTCTACTATTTATTGCTACAAAATTATTGCTTACACTCCAATGACTGAATAACTTTTGTAATTGGGAACTATATCCGGCGCTTTGGGGACCACATTTGGTTGTTTGCTCTGCAAAATTAGTCCATCACCAGTGCAATCCAATTCCGTATGAAATATCCATTGTTGTTGAACAGCCAGGCAAAGTGTTGCCCAACCAAATGCAGTAATAATAAAAAATAATTTCATGATTTTTGCGTTTACAGAAGAGTGTACTTGAAGGTGATGAATGATGAACTAAATAATTGGTTGTCTCACCATAGTTTAATATAGGTTTTTAAATTTAAAGTGATTTATGCAAATTTTAAATAGCTTGCCAAACTACCAAACTGCCATAAAACATCTGCAAGAACCAACCGAACCAGGAATTGCAACACAGTTGTCTGTTGCTCTTCTCTATGAAACATCAGTACTATATCATAAACCAAATGCCAGTTATTATTCATTTACTTGATTATCCGATTATAAAATTGCTAATGTAGGCAGTAACAATGAAGGAAAAATCTTTTTGAGCATTTTCAGCCTTTAGCACTTTGGAGACACCATCTGCCACCCATTAATGGTTTTCAATGGTAATTGACATTATGATGATTTCTACTAAATAATTAATGATCAAGTAATAAATATTAGGTGGGTTATACGAATAATTCCATTTCTATGCAACCAATTGTATTACATTTTAATATATCTTTTCATTTCAGTAGTATAAAGCAAGTGTTAAAATTGCATTTTATTACTTTGCAAAGAAAAACGAAAACGTGGTACTTACAAATTTACTTACAAAACCCAATTGGGTTGGGTATTTGGTTGATTGCACTGCTTTAATGGATATATTTAACAAATCAAAAAAATTAGCAAGTATTTTGTCCGACGTCGTAATAAAGGAGAATTAAACCCAATAACATAGTTTCAGTGACACTATTGGTAACTACTAATATATAGAACTACAGAATTTTGTGAAAGCAAATTCGCAAAAAATCTTACCCTTAAAACTTTATCTTGCCCCCTAAGTGTTAATAATTTGAAATTTTCTATGGCTTTTTTGGGGGTTTGAAAGTGAGACTTCTTCTAATCGTTCAATTAGCATCTTCTAGGATTAGTAAGTGGTAACATGTAATACGTGTATCTTTGGATATAAAACATAAGTGATCCATCAATATACTCATAAATCACAACTAGAAATGCAATTAATAGTGCAGAACCGGATACATAAAATATACTAGAAATATTTGTGTTTTGAAAAGATACAGGGTTTAGGGTTTCCTTTTCAAGGCACTCTGTGCATTCAGAGTAGTTGTACCTTGTAAATGCATCTAACCAAGCATGAAGAAGTCCTGAGTGAAGCAGAACACCTGATTTCTTGTCGACAAAGGAATTCATTAGTGGAACTTCTTTACTGTCAAACAATGATGCATACTGTTCAGTAAATAAAGGATTTTGGCCAAAATAGAGACTTCGTCTGGGAATAATATTTCCACTTTCTGATCGCCAGTGGGATTCATTAAGGAAACGATGCAAGTTAGAAGTCCTGTCAATGAAAATGGAATTTTTACATTCGGCAATCCACTTTTGAGGGGAAACAGTCGGGAACCCTGGAGGATAGCGAAATGACTTTCGAAGAACACTCTCATTGATTGTTGAGTTGAGTTTATTATAACCAAACAGAGTTGACATCAGGAAAGCATTGCTAATACATTTTTCATTTGAATTGCAGGATTGAAAGGAATCCTCAATAACTTTCATTAATCCAGGATCAAATTCTTCTATTTTCGTTACCCAGCCATTTTTGAGAAAAGCCTCTCGGATCGTTTTGTTATTCTTGTCAATGTTATTCAGCGCAGATTCAATTGCCATATAAGAGACATAAGAAGGATTGAAGTCGTCATGTCCCCTAGGAGGGATGAATGATTTTACGTCTGGCAAATGCATCAAATCTTGAATAGATTCAATTTTCTTGTTGGGAGGTGGTTCCGTCAGATCTGCAGTTACGAAGCTTCTGTACATTTCTGTTAAGAGAATAAGTGCCAGAAGTACAGAACCAATGACGATTCTTACCCAAAAGAGTTTCGACATTTTTGTGGGCAATGATATGGAATTTTCAAGAAGATAACTGCAGATTAGTAAAAGAAATGGAAAGCTTTCATCTTTTCTAAAGTAAATGGCACCGTGCAGAAATATAACAAATGACATCATTGATGCGATTATTGCCAACCAAGTGCCCAAATCAAATGGCCGAATGTATCCGAAAAAGGAAAGTCTAGCATCTTCTAAGACCACGCAAGAAATGAAATTGTAGGAATCCTCCCTGGTTACCATAATTGTACCGTACGGTTTGTCTTCCGTAATGTTCATTGCAGTTGAGAAAGTTATTTGGTGATAAAATGATATTGCTGGTGTAGCTCCTGTCCAAATTTCCAGTTTATTGTTAGTTGGCCGCGGTGGCCACCCAATTTGTATAGTTGCATTTGCAAATTGTTCAACAAGAATAGAAGTGATTGCCAGTGCAATATCTTTGTGGCCATTCTGAAAAAGAGTTGAAAAATACTCATTTCTAAGAGGAGGACCGAAATAATTGTAAGATGCTGTAAAAAGTGATATTGCGATTTTAATACAGATATATTGAGCAACAATGCTGTTCTGAATGAAATCTTGATGAGTTTTTGTTTTCAGCATGTCACTGGATAGAGATTCATCGCCATTCAACGAAAACTGAATTAAGGGATGTTCCTGAATCCTTACTGTCTCCGAATTATATTTCCACCCAGGACGAAGAGAGTACAATGTTGAGTCAAATGTGAACAGGTACCATCGTTTGGTTAGAAGGAGAAAACTTAAGTCCCTTTCTGATCCCTTTGCGTCCACTGGACTGAAATAGACAGAATCCGACTTTCTAAGATTCACAGTTTCCTTTTTTCCCAATATGTACACAGAGGAATATTCGGCGTGCTTGTAATGGTATACATAAGGTAGGCCTCGGTAGTTAAAGGCCTCACTCATGTAGTTGGTCATCATCATTTCTCCCAAGTCCTTTGTATTCAAATTAACGAAAATATTTGCCACACAATTCAAGTGAGACTGGAACACCGGAGCTGAAGTTTTTAGTTTCAGATAATCGATTTCTTCCTTGTATCTCTTTAGGAGCCGACTCTTAACAGGATACAAAGATAGATCATTTCTTATTGCAGAACTGATGCGTATCTTATCAACAGGAATGTCAAACTGTGTAATTGTGTAAGGGTTGTCTACTTTCCGGAGCTCTTTAATTACTGCATCGTCTGACAGAGAATTCGGTTTATTTGGATATTTGTGGTAGAATACAATTTGTGTATAACAGTCCTTTTCCAAATCCAGTAAATTTTTCAATTTCAATCCAAAACTCCATTTCGAAATTACAAATATTAATAAAACGACACTGATTTGGGCCCTCATGATTCCACTGGAGTTAAAAATAATGCCACTTTAAAACAAATATTTTTTATTCCACAATGTAATATGCGCAGTCCAGCCAAATAAAACTGAAAGTATATATATCCAAACGGCCTGAAAACATCCGAATATGAATATCGATAAACACTGGCCTATTATATCTAATAAATGAAATTACGTCCTTGCTTTTTTGAGTGCACTTTTAAATTCAAAAAGAGAAGCCAGACTGGATAAATTAATTTTCAAATATGTAGACGTTTAGAAAGTGTACATACAAGTTGTGCTACTTTGACGTGTCGTAAGTGACAGTATCTCTATAGAAATGGTGGACCAAGCACTTTTAATCGATTTCGCGAAAGCATAACTGAATGTTTATAGAACAACTTGGTGTGCACAGGATTTCGGATAAAAGCTTTTTAAGTAAGCCTTTCAGAAAATGTGTTGCTCGCTGATAATAAAAATTGAGTAGCTACCTCGTTGGCTTCTATTTTAAATGTAATTTTCAAAACTTCAAAGACATTTTGAAAAAGCCGGAAGCCATCATTTACAAATTAGAAAAGCGGACTAAAATATCCAGCAACACATTTTATCATTGCTTTTCGAAAATACGTTCTCCGAAATTCTAAATAAGTTAAAATGTAAAGAAAAATCGCTGCATTAAAATTTTCATCTCAAACGCAAATTACATTTTTAGACTTTTATTTGAATCCTAATAACATCGGAAAACATTTGGAGAATTTCATAGCAATCGTCAAATCCAGATTCAGTCCGGTATTTCAGTCATTTCGAATTGAAACCTTGAGTATAAATGATTAGCACCAACTTTTAAGTGACTTGAAATAATTAATAAACTACACTTCATTTGCCTTTAGTCACTTTACGGCTCCAGAATGGCGTGTTAAACAGAATGGCTTTCAAGCCAAAGTATTGATTAACATTCAGATTATATAAAAGTACTTCTTATTTGTCCAGAATTGGAACGAAGGCTGAAATATTGATTTTTTTGGAGTCACATGCATTTATGATAATGTAAAGTATGTTCGTCTTATCAATCTAATAGCTTTGTATTTATGTGTTTAAAATCAAAAAGTATTATCAAGTGGAAAAGTCTACTTTGTGTCATTGCCATGTCGGTCTTCATGTATAGGAGTTCAGAGTTCGACAACTCAAATACTCAAAGACGCTTTCAGAAACGTCGTTAAAACTTTATTTTAACACATCAACAAAAGAAATAGACTAGTTCGAAGATCTTTGATTTTGGATCTCTCTTTGGTCAATGACTTTCGAATAAAAAATCTCAAAAATTGATATGCGAATTTTTAATTGAAATGCAACCTGATCTGCAGATTATTTGACCTACAGAGATTTTTATTACTCACAAGATTTATACAACATGGCTCATTTTACAAAAACTGCAGGAGAAAAAATATTAACAATTCAGAAATGTACAACTTGCCTTAGCAGTTAAAGGGAAATTAAACGTTCTTTGAAAAGAGTGGCTATGAAAGAGAGCAAAAATGCAAGAAAACTATTTTTACATTACTGTATTTTTTATTTTCATATTCTGTACAATATTTCTGTTAAAAATACCAACTTAACAAACTATTATGACTTTCACCGAGTGATTCCTTTCTAAGACATAAAACTGGTACATAATTACATAATGCTAAATTGACTGATTCCCTTTACAACACAACACGGCTAACAGTCTTCAAGGGCCCCAGCTTAATATAAGCTTTTAAATCCTATTTTCGCATACTTATCATCCCAAATTGCCAAACAAATTGTAATAAAACATCTGCAAGAACAAAAGTTAGCCAATCGAATAATGAATAATTGCAACATAGTTGTCTGTTGTTTTTCTCAATTCCAATATGATCAAGGAATATTTGGGTTAAACGCTTAATTCCATTTCTATATACAATCAATTGCATTACATTTTGATATATCTTATTTTCATAGTAGTAGTGCACAAAACAAGTGTTAAAATTTCATTTCATTATTTTGCAAGATAAACAACAATGTGGTACTAATAAAATAAGTTGAAAAGCACTTATCAGTTTTCCTATAGCCAGCATGATTAGTAAAAGATTAGCAAAGTTTATATTTAGCTAGAAAATCCGAATCTCAAGAGGAGATAGACGTGTCAGTGTGTTAGGCAAGGCTCGAGCACCCGCACAAGAAATTCAAGGAAAGTCACGACATCCGAAAAATTGGATGTCCAAACAACGCACATTGATTCATACTAAAATGGTGAAAATGTGTAGAAAACATTTTTACATTATATTTTTTATTTTAATATTTTTTCCAATATTTCGGTTAGCAATAACAATTTATTTATTTAACAATTATTAGATGAGGTTACATCAAAATGTCCTGACAATATATCCGTTGAGTGTGATAAGATATAGATGATGTAGTTTCAAAAACGATTAGAACATTAACACACACAGGTCGATAATTATATTCATCCCGTAAGTCATGTAATCTATATATGTCATTTAATCCATTTTAAAAGCAAAACAAGTCGCCAAATAGTCTAAGAAAATATTTTGCTAAGGCATCTTTGCTTCCCACAATTTTAAGCAGCAAAAGGGAAAAAACAAGATGCAGGGCAATGAATACTAATATCAGGACGTATTTGACTATTACCAAAAAAGTCTATTCTCCGTTCAAGAAAAGCTGCCAGACTTCATTTGGAGAAAAAATTGCAAACTTTTGTTTTGCAGGTTCTTTTGTCGAACTTCTTAGTGAAGAAACCTGAAAACGAATAACATAGTGGTAGGGACACAGGAACTACTACTACAGAAATATAGAAGTGTGTTAAAGTAAATACTTGAAAAATCTTGGTAAAATTGTCAATGACTGATCGTTAAAATGTGATAAAAATTTGATAATTCTTATGGGGAGCTTGACAGCGAGATTTCTTCTAATCCCTTAATTAATATCTTCTTGGATTAGTCAGCGGTAAAAGGTAATACGTGTAGCTTTGGATATAATACATAACTGATGCATCTACATACTCATAAAGAAAAACTAGAAACGCAATCAGTAGCGCGGAAGCGGATAAATAAAATATACTAGAAATATTTGTGTTTTGAAAAGATACAGGTTTTGGGGTTTCTTTGTTAAGGCATTCTCTACATTCAGTGAAGTTGTACCTTTTAAATGCATCTAACCAAGCGCGAAAAAGACCTGAAAGAAGTAAAAAGCTTGACTTCTTGGAGACAAAGGAATTCATTAGTGGAACTTCTAAACTGACAAACACAGATGCATATTGTTCAGTAAATAAAGGATCTTTACCAAAATAAAGATTTTGTTTGGGAATAAAGTTACTATTTTCTGATCGCCAGTGGGATTCATTGAGGAAACGATGCAAGTTAGAAGTCTTGTCAATGAAAATGGAATTCTTGCACTGGGAAATCCACTTTTGAGGGGAAGAAGTCGGAAACCCTGGAGGATAGCGAAATGACTTTTCAAGAATTTCATTAATTGGTGATTTGTTTCTATGGTAAACACCCAGAGTGGAGAAGTAGAAAGCATTTTTAATACAATCTTCATGTAAATTGCACGATTGCAAAGTATCCTCAATGATTCTCCTTAATCCAGGATCAAAATCTTTTATTTTCCTTCCCCAGCCATCTTCCTGAAAAGGCTTTCGGATGGTTTCGTTATTCTTGTCAAGGACGTTGAGCGCAGTATAAATTGCAAAATGTGAAACATATGATGGATTGAAATCGTTACCCTTTTGAGGGCAGAATGATTTTACGTCTGGCAAATGCATTAAATCTTTAATAGATTCAATTTTCTTGTTGGGAGGCGGTTCCGTCAAATCTGCAGTTACAAAGCTTTTGTACATTTCCGTTATGAGAATAAGTGCCAAAAGTGTAGAACCAATCACGATTTTTATCCAAAAAAGTTTTGACATTTTTTTGGGCAATGAGATGGAATTTTCTAGAAGATAACTGCAGATTAGCAAAAGAAATGGAAAGCTTTCATCTTTTCTAAAGTAAATTGCAGTGTGTAGAAATATAACGAATGACATCATTGATGCGATTATTGCCAACCAGGTGTGAAAATCGAACGGCCGAATATATCCGAAAAAGGAAAGTTTTGCATCCTCTAAAACCATGCAAGAAATGAAATTGAAGGAATCCTCCCCGGTTGCGTATTTACAAGCCCTAAATGGTACAGGGCCCTTTTCAAAAATCCCGCCCCAGAAATCGCGTTTTCTTCTAACCTAACCTAACAAAACATAAACATAACCTACCTATGTAAAAGGTCCTGAACCATTTAGTGTTTGTAATTATGCTCCCCGGTTACCATTATTGTGCCGTACGGTTTGCTTTCCATAATGCTCATTGCATTTGAGAAAGCCATTTGGGGATAAAATAATATTGCTGGTTGGTTTCCTGTCCAAATTTTCTGTTTATCGTTGGTTGGACGTGATGCCAACCCTATTTGTATAGTTGCATTTGCAAATTGTTCAGCAAGAATAGAAGTGATTGGAAGTGCAATATCTTGGGGGCCATTCTGAAATAGGGTTGAAAAATACTGATTTCTAAGAGGCGGTCCGAAATAATTGTAGATCGCTTCTGCTAATGATTTTGTGGTTCTGATACAGATATTTTGAGCAACACTGCTCTTCTGAAAGAAATCTTGATGAGCTTTTGTTTTCAGCATATCACTGGATAGAGATTCATCGCCATTCAACGAAAACTGAATTAAGGGATGCTCCTGAATCCGGATTCTGTTGGATTTATGTTTCCATTGAGGACGAAGAAAGTACAATGTTGAATCAAATGTGAACAGGTACCATCGTTTGCTTAGAATGAGAGAACTTATGTCCATTTTTGATCCCCTATAGTTCACTTGACTGAAATTGACATTATCCGCCTTTCCAAGATTCACAGTTTCCTTGTCCACCAATATGTACACAGAGGAATATTCGGCGTGCTCGTAGGTGTATTTCATCATGCGATGGGGGTTTCGGTAGTTGAAGGCCTCACTCATGTAGTTCGTCATCATCATCTCTCCCAAGTCCTTTGTGTTCAAATTGACGAAAATATTTGCCACACAATTCAATCGAGACAGGAAAACAGGAGCTGAAGTTTTAAGTTTCAGAGATTTGATTTCCTTGTTGTACATCAGTAGACCCCAACTCAACAGAACATTCCAAGATAGATTATTTCTTAAATATGAACTGATGGGTATCTTATCAATAGGATAATGAAATTCTGTAATTGTGTAAGGATTGTCAACTTTCCGTAGTTCTCCAATTACTGCTTCGTCGGAGAGAGAATTCGGTTTATTTGGATATTTGTGGTAAAATACTATTTGTGTATAACAGTCCTTTTCCAAATCCAGAAGATTTTTCAATTTTATTGCACAAGTGTATTTCAAAATTCCAAAGATCAATAAAATGGCACAAATTTGAGTTCTCATGATTGTGCTGGAGTTAAAAATAATGCCGTTTTAAAATAAATATTTTTTATTGCACAATGTAATATGCGCAATCCAGCCACAAAACATCGGAATATGAATATCGATAATTACTGGATTATTATATATCTAATAAATGAAATTACGTCTTTGCTTTTTTGATTGCACTTTTAAATTCAAAAAAGAAAACCACACTGAATAGCGATTTTCAAATATATAGACGTATAGAAATTTCACAGAGTAGTTAAGCTACGTTGACGTGTCGCAAGTGACAGTATTTCTTTGGATAGAGAGACCGAGCATTCATAATCGATTTCGTGATAGCATGACTGAATGGTTATAGAATAGTTTTGTGTGCACAGGATTTCGGATGAAAACTTTTTAAGTAAGCCTTTCAGAAAATGTTTTACCCGCTGAAAATAAAAATTGAGTAGCTACCTCGTTAGCTTCTATTTAGATGTAATTTTCAAAACTTCAAGGATGATATTTTGGAAATTTGGTAGCCATCATTTAAAAATTAGAAAAGAGGACAAAAATATCCAGTAACCACATTTTTACCATTGCTTTTCGAAAATACGTTCTCCTAAATTATCAATATCTTGAAAGGTACAGAAAAATCGCTGCATTAAAGTTTTCATCTGAAATACAAATTAGATGTTTAGACTTTTACCAGGATTCTAGTAATATCGAAAAATATTTGGAGAATTTCATAACAATCATCAAATCCGTATTATTCAGTGCGGTATTTGAGTCATTTGGAATTGAAACCTTGGATGTAAATGATTAGCACGAACTTTAAAGTGACTTGACATAATTAATAACCTACCCTTCATTTGCCTGTAATCACCTTGCCGAGTTAAGCAGAATGGCTTTCAAGCCAATGTATCAATTTACATTGAGGTTATAGAAAGACACATCTATTATTTGTCCAGAATTGGAACGAAGGCTGAAATATTGATTTTATTGGAGTCACATGTATATACGATAGTGTAAAGTATGTTCCTTTCAAGATTCTAATAACTTAGTATTTATGTCTTTAAAATCATAAAAACATTATTAAGTGACAAAGTCCACTTTGTGCCATTGCTCTGTCGGTCTGTTTGTATGGCAGTTCAGAGTTCGACCACTGAAATACTCAAAGACGTTTTCAGAAAAGTTGCTAAAACTTTATTTTAACACATCGAGCATAGAAATAAGACTAGCTCGAAGATCCTTGATTTTTGATCTCTCTTCGATCTATGGCTTCCGTATAAAATATCTCAAAAATTGGTATACGATTGTTTAAATGCAAATGCAGCATAGCTATAATGAATATTTGACGTAAAGGTATTTTTATTACTCAAAGGCTTTATTCAATATTCTTGGCTCATTTTGCTAAAACTGCATTTTTTTACAAGAATAGCAAATATTAACGATGCAAAAATGTACTTAGTTGTAATGAAATTCAACATTCTTTGAAAGTAGTGACAATGAGGGAGAGCAGAAATGCAAGAAAAGGATTTTTACAGTATTATATTTTTTATTTTGATATTCTTTACAATTTTTCTGTTAACAATACCAACTTAACAAAGTATTATTGACTTTCGCCGAGGAGTGAATCCTTTCTGACATAAAAATGGTTTGTCGTTAATAAGGGTTATCATATCGTCAACCATTTTTTTGGGTCTTAGTAAAAGTCAACCAATTTACCTCATTTCTGTACTACACCACCGCTTGATAATAGGGGTGAGTCTGTATAGTGTGGTTGACTTTTGCTATAACCGGGAAAAATGGTTGACGATATGAATAAGCCTTATTAATTAAAAGGTTAATTTCTTTTCTGCTACTTATATTAGGTTACACATCAAAGTGCTTTGACAGCGTATCTGGTGAATGCGAGAAGTGATGGATGGCTATACTTGAAAAAATATTAGACCACAAATAGGTGGAAAATATAAAAAGTGTTTAACCATTGATTTGGTCGATACTACCCTTGGTGTTATTTAATAAACATTCGTCCCGTATCTGTCATCTAATCAGCTTTTTTAACAAACCAAGGCACCAGCTAATTAGAGAAAATTCTTTGTCAAAGCATCTTGGGTTCGTGCCGTTTTCAACCATAAAAGTACAGGAAGTAAAAGTACATGCATTGTGTTAAGTACTAGCATCCTGATGACATATTCAGCAAATAAGTCAATTCTTCGTCCTAGAAAAAACTGTTAGGTTTCATTTGCAAGTTGCTTTATCGCACTTCTTATTAAAGGAGCCTGAAATCCAATAACATAGTGGCAGTGACACTATTGGTAACTACTAATACTTGTATATACAAATACAGACGTCTGTCAAAGTAAATTCTAAAAAATGTTGGTACAATTGTCAATGATTGTCCCTTAAGTATTAGTAATTTGATACCATAAGACTAATTTGGATGAATTTGTATTTTAAATATGAAATGAGGTGCAATGAGGCCAATTTAGGCTTATAAGATTTAACTTCTATGCAATGTATGGTTTAAGTATGTATGTAAGTATGTAATAGAATCTAACTTCATCAAAGGTAAGTGTAGTTTAAACAAGGTAATATATTATTAAAGTCAAGGAATAATATTACATTTACAACAATGAAAGTTGGAATGGAATTTTACTTAAAGAACATAAGTAAGCATCTCTTCATAGAAGATTCCATGAAAAGGAGCATTGATGACACGGGGTCTCAATGATGCCATAGGAATTAGAAGGAGTCCATAAAAGAGAAACGTCGCAAGGGCGATTCCAAATGGAACTCTAACAGGAACATGAATCCAAACCAGAGAAGTTGCCACAAGGGTCCTTTCAATTGAACTCCTAACTGGAAATTCAGGCAGTCGTATTTATACCCAAAATATAATTACATGTAATCAGTACAATTTACATAATATACAATTTTGAACATACGAACGTTTTTTCTACCAATTAGAATTTTGATAAACGTTTAAATGTACATAATAGTATTTTAAATATTAAGTTAACTATAGACATACTACATAGTAATACATTAGAGTGCAATAACCTATAGTTTAACAATGCAATGTAAAATAGTTCCAGTGATAACGCATAAGTGATAATGTCTTATTTAACTAATTAATGTAGGAGTAGATAATATGGCTTTGTCCATCTTATCTACTCTATAGACCTTATAATATCTATGGCGATTTTGGTGTTTTGAAAATGAAACTACCAATCCATTCAATTAATCTTCTTGGATTAATCAGTTGTAGCATGTAATATATGTATCTTTGGATACAATACCTAACTGATCCATCAAAATATTCATAAACCACAACTATCAATGCAATTAATAGTGCAGCACCGGCTACATAAAATATACTTGAAATATCTGTGCTTTGAAAAGATACAGATTTTGGGGTATCTTTTTCAAAGCACTCTCTGCATTCAGAGTAATTGTACCTTTTAAATGCATTGATGGGTTCTGTTGAGCAAATAGATGGTCTTTGCCAAAATAGAGACTTCGTTTGGGAATAATGTTTCCACTTTCTGATCGCCAGTGGGATTCATGGAGGAAACGATGCAAGTTAGAAGTCATGTCAATGAAAATGGAGTTCCTGCACTGGGAAATCCACTTTTGAGGAGAAACAGTCGGGAACCCTGGAGGTAGCGAAATGACTTTCTGAGAATATTCTCATTAATTGGGGAGTTGTGTTTATTGTAGTTACACAGGGTGGACATCCAGAAGACATGGCTCTTACATTTTTCATTAGAATTGCAAAATTGAAAGGAATCTTCAATAGTTTTCCTTAATCCAGGATTACCTAATTAGGGTGAGATGAACTTTACCTTTAGCCTTCCGCCAACCAGCGAAAGAGCAAGAAAAGTGAAATTGCATTCACAAAATGCTTAAGGGTTCTCCCCTTAACGCACCCTCATCTCACAAAAATCCTTTCAACTCACACACAAAGCAATGCTATTCTTAGACTCACATGCGTATAACAAAAGCAGAGCCAGAAAGTAACGAAACTCTACATATCAATTCATTCCCACAAATAACTGAAACTCTCAGAAACATAATTTTAGTTTTAAAAAATATCATTCTGATTTCAACTGTAGACGTGAAATGTCATTCTAATTTTAACAGTAGAAGTGAAATGTTATTCTCATTTCGATAGTAGAATTGTAATATTCTTTTACCTTTTCAACTACTATACGTTTGAACCAAGATTAGTACAGGCATACCCTCTATGTACCAGAGGTGGGGAAAGTTGGACCGTTTTACATTAGGGTTCGGGGACACGGTTTGGGAAAAATTTCCCCAGATCTCAGTCCCAAACTGGTAATATGAATGGGTATCCATGGGTACCAGTGACCTTTTGGGACACAAAAAGTCTCCCAAATGGGAAAAATTTTCCCAAACCCTTACCAGGGGTAAATAGGAGGTCCTAATAGAATGTAGTTGAAACTACTTTTACTCCAATTGAGGTTCGGAACTTGTCCTAAATTAAATCTTCGTATTTAAGGCTTTGCAACCTACTCAATAATGCAATGCAGGTATCGAGTATGGTTACAATTAGAAAAGAATAGATTTATTAATCATAAAACACAAAAAGAATTCAATTGACAATAATTCATATAATGGCCCACGTAATAATTTAAATGATGGAAAACAATCAATATAAAATTAGAACGCTCTCGCCAAATTTAGACCAAAAGGAAAACCAATTCAAAATAATACACAGTAAAGTTGCGCAGGTAAAGATGATGAGAGTTGATAGTTGGAAAGAAGCCGGGTCCAAGGTCTTGACTCTTCCAAGGGTAATCCAGAACTGAGCTCAAGAAGAAGACTCTTGAGCTGGGAAAGAAATTGCTTAGCAAGGGACAGGAGTGTAGGGCAATATTGCACGCAAAGCTGCCCTGGCTCATGTTACACCCTATTCCTGAAGATGATCAAAATTCACCACCTCTGGTACATAGGGAGGTATGACTGTACTCATTGGTTTAAACTTAAAAAATAAAACTTTAATTTACAATTTTAAACCAACGTAAAGGCACAAACAATTATTTCAACTCTTATGTCCAAATAATATTTCATGAGTTTATTTTTAGCCAATGAAGTGAAATCTACATCTATTTCCAAATGATCCAAGAAACATTAGAAGATACTGATATCATGTCAGCGTAAGTTGACTATGAACTATTTCCCTTTATAAGAAAAAAAGAGTCATATTAAGAAGAGGCTAAATTTATAAAATGAAGAATTTAAGGTAAAGACGCATCGAAGTTATCTGATTCCTGTATGAATGTTTTATGTTTTAGAATTGAATAGCCCGGTATACCATTAGAAAATCCATACACTATTACAGGCCCCAAACCCCCGCCCCCTCTGGATACGTCCCTGATAAGACAATATGCCAAATGGTAATTATATAATCAGGCAATCAATCTATACCTGTAATATGTTGTTCTACAAAATTAATTATATGGAAATCTCAATCCGGGTAATACTAATCTTGTGTAATGAATGTAAATGCAAGAAGCATAATAGTTCTATTTTATTCTGCGTTATTACATTCAACAATCTATAACAGAAAAACGTTTAATACACAGCAATCATATATTTTTAATTTCTCCTTGGATTAGTAAGTGGTAAAAGGTAATGTGTATACCTTTGGATATAATACATAACTGATCCATCTACATATTCATAAAGCACAACTAGAAATGAAATTAAAAGTGCAGAACCGGCTAAATAATATATACTAGATATATTTGTGTTTTGAAAAGATACAGGTTTTGGGGTTTCCTTTTCAAGGCACCCTGTGCATTCAGTGTAGTTGTACATCTTAAATGCATCTAACCAAGCGTGAAAAAGACCTGAGTGAAGCAAAGCACTTGATTTCTTGTGAACAAAGGAATTCATTAGTGGAATTTCAAAGCTATCAAAAACTGATGCATACTGTAGAGTAAATAAAGGATCTTTGCCAAAATAGAGATTTCGTCTAGGAATAATGTTACCTCTTTCTGATCGCCAATGGGATTCATTGAGGAAACGATGCAAGTTAGAAGTCCTGTCAATGAAAATGGAATTTTCACACCGGGAAATCCACTTTTGAGGGGAAACAGTGGGAAATCCTGGAGGATAGCGAAATGACTTTCTAGCGAAATAACTCTCATTAATTGGTGAGTATTGTTTACTGCGGTCATAGTCACTCAGAGTGGATTTCCAGAAGGCACTCTCAATACATTCCTTATTTGAATTGCAATTTTGAAAGGAATCCTCAATGACTTTCCTTAATCCAGGATCAAAATCTTCTATTTTCGTTACCCAGCCATTTCCGTGAAAAGGTCTATCGATGGTTTTGTTATGCTTGTCAAGGTAGTACAGCGCGCTACTGATTGCGAAATAAGAGACATAAGATGGATTGAAATTGTCATGTCTCGCAGGAGAGATGAATGATTTTACGTCTGGTAAATGCATCAAATCTTTAATGGATTCAATTCTCTTGTTCGGAGGTGGTTCCGTCAGATCTGATGTCACGAAGCTTCTGTACATTTCTGTTAGGAGAATAAGTGCCAGAAGTGTAGAACCAATCACGATTCTTATCCAAAAGTGTTTTGACATTTTTGCGGGTAGTGACATGGAATGCTGTAGAAGATAACTGTAGATTAGTAAAAGAAATGGAAAGCTTTCATCTTTTCTAAAGTAAATTGCAGTGTGTAGAAATATAACGAATGACGTCATTGATGCGGCTACTGCCAACCAAGTGTCCCACTCAAATGGCCGAATGTAGCCGACAAACGAAAGTCTGGCGTCTTCTAAGACAACGCAAGAAATGAAATCGAAAGAATCGTCCCCGGTTACCATAATTGTAACGTAAAGTGAGTTTTTCATCATTTGCATTGCAGTTGAGAAAGGAATTTGGTGATAAAAAGATATTGCTGGTGTTTCTGCTGCCCAAATTTCCAGTTTATCTTTAGTTGGAGGCAATGTTGACCCTAAATCTATTGATGCATTTGCAAATTGTTCAACAAGAATAGACATGATTGCAAGTGCAATATCTTTGTGGCCATTCTGAAAAAGAGATGAAAAATACGCATTTCTAAGAGGAGGTCCGAAATAATTGTAGACGGCTTCTGAAAGTAATTTTGAGGTTCTAATACAGATATATTGAGGGACAATGCTCTTCTGAATGAAATCTTGATTAGTTTTTGTTTTCAGCGTCTCCCTGGATAGAGATTCATCGCCATTCAACGAAAACTGAATTAAGGGATACTCCTGAATCCTGATTGTTTCCGATTTATATTTCCATTGTGGACGAAGAAAGTACAATGTTGAATCAAATGTGAACAGGTACCATCGTTTGTGTAGAAGGAGAACACTTATGTCCGTTTTAGAATCTCTTGCGCCCACTTGACTGAAATAGGCAGAATCCGACTTTCCAAGATTCAAAGCTTTTTTATCCACCCATATGTACACAGAGGAATATTCTGCACACCTGTAATTGTATTTCTCAGGGAGGCCCCGATAATTAAAGACCTCACTCATATAGTTGGTCATCAGCATTTCTCCCAAGTCCTTTGTGTTCAAATTAACGAAAATATTTGCCACACAGTTAAATCGAGACTGGAAAACCGGAGCTGAATTTTTCAGACTCTGAGAATCGATTTCCTTGTTGTACTCATGTAGGAGCCGCCAATCCAGACTATCTGGTGTGTACTTCTTAACTTTGGGGAATAGTAATCTTCTTAATTGTGAACTGATGCGTATGTCATCAACAGGAGAATGAAATTCTGTGATTGTGTAAGGATTGTCTACTTTCTGTAGTTCTCTAATTACTGCTTCGTCGGACAGAGAATTCGGTTTATTTGGATATTTGTGGTGAAATACAATTTGTGTATAACAGTCCTTTTCCAAATCCAGTAGATTTTTCAATTGGAATCCAAAAGTGCATTTCGAAATTCCAAAAATCAATAATAAAACAACACTAATTTGGGTTTCCATAGTGATACTGGAGCTGACAATGACGACGTTTAATAACATTTGTTATTTATTACCTGATAATACATGTAATTATGTCTTGTTTTATGGATAATTTTTTACATTCAGAAAGCTTATGAAGCAAACCAGACAGATAAATTACTTTTCAAATACAAAGGCGTTGGGGTACTCTAAATACAAGTTATACTACTTCGACGTGTCGTAAGTGAAAATATTTCTATAGAAATAGTTGACCAAACATTGTTTATCGATACCGGGATAGCATGACTGAAATGGCTATAGAACAGTATTTATGTGCACAGGATTTCGGATGAAGGTTTATTGAGCTAGCCTTCAGAAAAGGTTTACTCATGGTAAATATAAATTGAGTAGCCATTCCTGATTGGCTTTGATTTTCGATTTAATTTTCAAAACTTCAAAAATGATCATGATTTACAAATTCGCAAAGAGAACAAAAATATCCATATTATCTTTGTATTTTTAGCTATTTTGTTTGAAAATCAATGCCATTGGAAATTTGAGAACTTCATAGCAATCAAGCCAAATCTAGAATCGGTCCTGTATTTGACTTATTTGACGCTTTAGTACAAATGGTTGGAACCATTCCTAAGAGGACTCGAAATAATTAATAACTGAAGTTTGCTTTGGCTTTGGCTGTATTGACTTGACGACGCCAGAATGGCGTGATAGCCAAAATGGCTTTCGGACTCAAATCTACGTGTCCATCAGAAGTTTCAGTTTATACACCGATACTTATTATTTGCACAGAAAGAGAACGAAGGCTGAAAAATTGATTTCTTTGGAATTAATGTGTATATTATGATACTTTTAAGTATACTCGTCTTAATGTAGCCACAGTGTAGTATTCGTGCTTAAAATCTCATAACAAACTATTGTCAAGTGGCCAAGTCCAATTTGAGGCTTTGCTGTGTCGCTTTGTCTGTCTGTAAGGACAATCCGTCAAGGAGGCTTTCAGATAATTCCTTAGATATAATAAAAAAGCCAAAATAAACAATATATAATATACATATATAACAAGCAATTATAATTAATGCATATAATGCCAATAATTAATATAATATATATATATATATATATAACAATAAATAATAATTAACATATATAATAACAATAAATAATAATAATATATAATAACAAATAATAATAATATATAATAACAATAAATAATAATATACATAATAATAATATATAAATAATAATATTTGTTTTATGTATAGTAACATAAAACAAAATATATAATAACAATAAATAATACACATATAATAGTATGTATAATATAATAAATGAAATAAAAACCCAAAACCTTTAAATTCATTAACTTTTTACCACCCAGTTTAAAATTGCTTTCAATGTTACCTCCGTTCGTACACTTTGCCACAGCGTTTACAACAGTTTATTTTATCTGTAAGCTTAATATAAAGTACAAGTGCCCATATTATTAAGTATTGTACAAAGAGATACACTACTAAGTAATATCAATACATGAACTGAATGAGAATTACACGCCAATAAAATAATTTCACATGCGTGGGAACTGAACAAGAGAAGTGAATGTTCCTTATTGCTCGCTTTCTTATTATACTACTCAATTTTGGGTATCAGGTAAGTATAATATAACTTCTTATCATAATTCATTATGTATTAGTAAGTCGTATGTACACATTACATAAATACTAACATCATTACATATTCACAATACTCAGCTTGTAAATCAATCAGCTCTGTTCTAGGAAAAGCTGTTAGGTTTCATTTGTAATTGCTTTGTCGGACTTTTTAAAAAAGTAGCCTAAACCTAATAACCGTGATGGCAGTGACACTATTGGTAACTACTAATATTGGCATATCCAAATACAGACGTTTGTCAAAGTAAATTCTCAAAAAATCTTGGTAAAATTGTCAATGATAGACCCTGAAGTATTAATGACTTGAAAATTTCTATGGCTATTTTGAGGGTTTGAAAGTGAGACATCTTCTAATCGTACACGGGGCGATAGAAGCAGAAGCACAATAGCTCTGAGTAATTTTTACATTTCAAGGGTACTCCTTTTTTGCATTATCCATAGTAGCATAACAACTCTAAAACTTGAATTTCTTGTGTAATTCTTTATAACATTTAATAGGTGAACAAACCAAAGAGTTTCAATGTTCATATTCCTACTTTCATATTTTGGTGGTGAAAATTGCAAGTTTTGATGACAATGGTGTACTATTAGTGTACATAATGCTAAATTGACTGATTCCCATTAAAACACTGATGGCTAACAGTCTGCAAGGGTACAAGGGGGCGGCAACCCCCTTGGAAAAAAAGTTCGGTTACTACCGTTAATAGAATATATTGAAGAAAGACGACGATTAAGACATTGCAAGCCAATGCGAATTGTTAAAAATTACCATCTTATGTTGTTACATCAGGGAGCGTACCAACGTAGGTGTAACCGTAGTAATTCTCTTATAAGGTGAAAAATCGGTGTCTGATGTCATGGTGACAGAGGGATTAAAATATGGTGATTGGTTGATCCATAATCTAGAATAATTGAATTTGTTGGAAATAGTTGTGTAAAATAGATGTGATGTAAAAATGGTTGTGGGTTTCGAATAAAGATGAAAATGAATTAGATGCATGGGGTTTTAGGGGATTTATTATTTATGTTGTAATGTTATACTAGTAATACTAATGCTGTCGTTACATGCATTTTATTGCAAATATTTTGCGTAGACAAAGAGGACCAAAAAATCTTAGGAAATAATGGCCAAAAATACAAAGAACATAAAACATTCAACTTTTAGGACAGAATTTGTCATTTCAATCGTGTCAACTATTTAAATATGGATAGAAGAATTTTAGAAGTCAGGATAACCTATTTTCTTCTTAGAGTCTTTATTCCAATTGCAAGAAACTAGTTTCTTGCTAGTTCCGAAAATTGCTCCTGTTGAATGGCCTTGTTCCTCCCTGCTTGCAGCAAATAAAAATCTGATTGTCTGTCCACGCATTGGGCGAGAATGGATTGATTAAACAACGCCTTTGTCCAATCAACTGTTCCGATTGCAATTGTTTGTATTTCTTTATTGATCAAAGGAATTAACTCTTTTGGATCATATTTATCCAAGAACACAGAATTATAAATAAAAAGAAACTTAATAGGGTGGAAATGAGTCAACGCTTCCTCCACTGCATCCATACGGACTCTTTTTAGAATGAGTGCGTCCTCTTTCCTCACTCCCCCAATAACTTTTGTATGAGGACCAACATTTTCTATTTCGATGTTCTTAACAGTTGGTGGGAGGTGGTGAACGTCGACTTCTCCCACCGACCAAAACGAAATATTCGTGAGTGATGAAACTGACTGAAAGGGTTTCAAGGAAGATAAGGAATTCATTATTTGTAATTTCAAGTATTTCAATTTGGGCAGGTCAATTACTCCACAAGCAAATGCTTGAGAGTAATATGCAATAGTGAGTTTTTGAATTGACGGTGACAGAAGGGAAATGTCTACGGAAGAGCCATACATTTCTATATCATTTAAATACAACGCTGATTGGCAGGCAATCAAAAGAGAGGAATTTGTTCCTGATAATGTCAAGTGTTTTAATTTGGGCAAGTCAGTTCCTCCACTGACAAATACTTGAGTTGTGCTACGTAAAGTCATTTTTTCAATTGACCGTGGAAGATTCGAAAGATCCAAAGAAGATTTATCAAGGACCACGAAATCCAGTGGCACTGACTGCTGGAAATGAGATAACCAAGAAGAATTATTCATTCGTGTTAATATCAATTCTTTCAGGTGGTGCAATTCAATTCCTCAACTCATAACTACTTCAGTATTTGATATAGTCAGTGTTCTAATTGATGGTGACAGAAGGGAAATATCCACGGAAGAATCATAAATTTCTATGTCACTTAATACCACAGTTTTCAAGTCTGACAACCAAGAGCAATTATGCATTGCTACTAATCTCAATAATCTCAAGTTGCACAAATGCATTTTTCTCCACTCACAAACACTTGTGTTCTGTTTAATACGAGTTTTTCTAGTGAGGGTGGCAGCTGAGAAAGATCCACAGAAGAATTCCAGATTTTTATTTCCCTTCGCCCTATTTGCAATCGCAATTGTATTTTATGTCCGTCTATCCACAGGGAGTAACTTAAACCATCATACAACGACAGAGTTTTCAGTACTTGGTTCACACTTGCAGCTTCTTTGACAATTCTCTTCATTTCTTCCTCCTTCGCCAACCTGAAGTACAAGTTCAATAGAAATAGTCGGATATTCTCTTCTTTTGGCTTCTTCTTTAACAGTCAGTGTTCGAGCAGCCACCGGCTAATGGGTAAATTGGTAGTGGGTAAAATGGCCTAGTGGGCGGCTAAATTGATAGGTGGCTAGTGGGCAAAAGGGGCAAAATTAAAAATTGGTTAAATTGAGACGCAATAAATTCAATAAATGGTATCCAAAGTACCTACTACAATTTTGCAAACCATAACAAAACAACTTTTTTAATGTAAACTGTTGTGCATTTAGTTTAGAATTGAGGATCAATCAGAGATAATGCACTAATTTATAAGCCATTTATAAGCTAGTATAGTAAAATTATATTGCATTTGCACTAAAAATGTGATAGCTTGGTAACTCAAATCTTTAATGAAGTACCTAAACTCATCATCTTCATCCTGTATCCGTAAAATATTACTAAAGAAGTAGTCTGCGTAAAAATACATTATGTATAAATAATCTTGAAATGTACTATTGAAATGTACCTTTCCATAAATATTAATGAAATATGAAACGTTGGTTCCGTATACACTTAACATGATTGTTTTGATATTTCTAAACTACGTAGATACGTTTAATTTACTCAGCTATGCATTTCTCTCATTGTGCTGTTAGTAAAAACGTGGTTTTTTCTATAGGGCATGGTAATTTTGCCCATAGCCATTTTGGCCATTTTGCCCCTTTTGCCCGGGTGGGTGGCCAAATTGTATTTTGGCCGGCTAATATCGAACACTGTTAACAGTTGTTCCTCTTTCTTTGATCTGAATATTTCTCGGAGGATTTCCATTTCAACATCTGCTAACTTTTCAGTCATGTGCTCAGTCATGTTCACCTGAATTGTCTTGTTGTCTTTCCTTTGTAATTTTGCTTACATTTCTCGAATGATTGTTCCAGCTCCTGTCAACTTCCCGATGTGTTCCAAAGAAACAGCCAAGTTGTACAGAGATGTGTCATGAATATTTCTTGCCAATTGGACTGCTTCTTCAGTTTTGTTTTCTTGCAGCAGTGTTTCCAAGTTTTGGTGATTTAATAATTGATCCTTGGCCATTTCTTGATCCTCTGTTGATGAAGTCACGTTTGTTTTATTTCTTTGAGCACTCCACAGGCATTGTTGCAGACACAAATAATATTATTGTTATCGTAGTCAGCATTGTTTTGTAACTCCATTTATTCCGATTTCGTCGTGGCCCACGTTGGCTTCTTCCAAAACAAATCTTTCCATTTTCCATATCTGCACTTCCGGTTGCAACTTTATTATTACCCATTGCAGTTGACTCCTTTTTTAACAAATTCGCTATTTCAGTGTTTGCCAATTATTACTTTATTTACGGTAAACTAAAAAGATGTAAATTGTAAAGTTTCTTTGCATTTCAGAATTATTGTGGACTTATTTTCATGTTCGTCAAAAAAATGTGTAAATTGTGAAGATGTTGTGCACTTACGAATTATTATTGTTGGCTTATTTTGATGTTCATCAAGTGTAGTTGCAAGGAAAATGAAGGTTGCAATGGTGTACTCTCAGGCTTTTATAAGGTTTCTTTTCCTCGCAACTCAACTCACAGTCCTATTCGTATTCATTCCACATATTTCAAGTTGCCAACTCCACTGACAATTTTAATCACTGGAAATGAGTAGTGGATATTAATAATGTGAGCAGAAGAACAAATTTATTCCAGTCTCACCAAAATAATATTGATTTGTTAAATGATTAATGTGCTATTATTATTTGAACAATAAGCTTGACAATAAGAATACCAAAGGAAAAATTATCTAAATGATAAAAGAAACCTTCCAAAATGGCATTCGGAGAAACTGATATTTGTGGTCGTGAATCATGAAAGTTGGAGTATTTCCATTTTTGAGTACGTAATTTATTTTCGAAACAAAAAATGGAAAAAATTATTTGGTTTGTGTTTGGCAATTTTTGATTTTTGTGCCATTGTTGTGTCGGTCTGTCCGTATGTGAGTTCAGAGTTCGATCAATCAAATATTTAACGACGTATTCAGATGATTTGTCAAAATTCGTTTTAATAAATCGCACTGAGGAAGAGTAGAAATGCAAGAAAAGTATTTTTACACTAGTATATTTTTATTTCGATGTTCTATACAATATTTCTGTTAGCAATACAAACTGAACAAACATTATTGACTAACACTGAGTGGTTAAATTGGGTAACACAAGTTAAAAATGGCATGAGAACATTTAATTTAGATAGCCTGTGGCATATAGAAAATAGTAATGATATGAGAAAAGAGTGTACACATGCAAATGAGCAGATTGTTTCTCAACTCAGACAAAAAGATCTGAACTCTTTAAGTGTTTCGACACGAAATGTATTTTACAAAAATTATTTAGATCCTGAAGGAATTGTAATGGGTAGCTGCATTAATTTAAGCATCTCTTTAAACGATAAAAGAGTTATAACCAAAACAAGATTAAGAAATATTAATTTTAGAATTGATGAATGGACTTGCAAACTCAGCAATACATTAACATGTCGTTTATGTGATTTAGATGGGGAGGATTCTATGTACCACGCTACGTGTAACTGCCCTGTGTCTCGGTCAAGAATTCTCTTTTCACGAGTGAGCAGTCTTACTACAGAAAATGAGGAAAGGCCAGAAATGTTTTCAAAGTTACTTTGCGTAAGCAACAGGAATGAATCTGCACAGTTAGCAGTGGAATTGAGAAGCTCTCAGGAAAAGAAAATTGTTCTTTGATGTGACTAATGACATACAAGAAGTTTAGTGACACGTGGCAGTTATTATTATTATTATTTTCTTTCATACAATTATTTATAGCATTCATTATAATATTAATCTTGACATTCAATGTTGATAATGCAATTTTCTATGCGTGTGCAAAATAAACTAAACCTGGTGTTGTATGTAGTGTAGGTATAGGATATATAAAATAGAATAAATAGTTTTAGTGCTAAGGATAGGGCATTAGATTGTATTAGAGCAAAGTCCTCTAGTGAGGCAATCTAATTAATATAATAAGTAATGTAAAGTCTATTATAATATTGGCTCCATGGGCACGAGCTCGTGAGGAGCATCATTCATAAATAAATAAAAATAAAAATAAATAAACACCGAGTGGTTATTCATTTCAAAGACATAAAAATAGTTTGTCTTTAATTAAGTAAATGGTTACTTTCTTTCCTGCTATTTAGATTATACTACTTTTTAATAAGGGAGCCCAAACCTATAACCTAATAACAATGATGGCAGTGACACTATTGGTAACTACTAATATATACAAATACAGACTTTTGCTAAAGTAAATTCTAAAAAAAATTTGGCAAAATTGTCAATGATTGACCTATTAGTATTAATAATTCGAAAATTTATATGGCTATTTAGGGGGTTTGAAAGTGAACTTCTCCTAATCCATTTAATTAATATCTTCTTGGATTATTAAGTGGTAACATGTAATACGCGTATCTTTGCATATAATACATAACTGATCCATCAAAATACTCATAAACCACAACTAGAAATGCAATTAATAATGCAGTACCGACTAAATAAAATATACTAGAAATATTTGTGGTTTGAAAAGATACAGGTTTTGTGGTTTCCCTTTCAAGGCACTCTGAGCATTCAGTGAAGTTGTACCTTTTAAATGCATTTGACCAAACGTGAAAAAGACCTGAGTGAAGCAGAACACTTGATTTCTTGCGGAAAAAATAATCCATTAGAGGCATTTCTTTACTGTCAAGCAATGATGCATACTGTTCAGTAAATACAGGATCTTTGCCAAAATAGAGATTTTGTCTGGGAATTATGTTTCCACTTTCTGATCGCCAGTGGGATTCATTGAGGAAACGATGCAAGTTAGAAGTCCTGTCAATGAAAATGGAATTCTCGCACTGGGAAATCCACTTTTGAGGGGAAACAGTCGGGAACCCTGGAGGATAGCGAAATGACTTTTCAAGAATGCTGTCATTGATTGTTGAGTTGTGATTATTGTCACCACCCAGAGTGGACAAAAAAAAGCAGTCTCCATACATTTCTCATTTAAATTGCACAATTGAAAAGCATCCTCAATATATTTCCTTAATCCAGGATCAAAATCTTTTATTTTCTTTGCCCAGCCAATTTCGAGAAAAGGCTTTCGGATGGATTTGTTATGCTTGTTAAGGTGGTAAAGCGCATTATGGATTGCATGATGAGAAACAGAAGACGGATTGAAGTCGTCACCCTTCTGAGGACTGAATGATTTTAGGTCTGGTAAATGCATCAAATCTTTAATAGATTCGATTTTCTTGTTGGGAGGTGGTTCCGTCATATCTGCAGTCACAAAGCTTCTGTACATTTCTGTTAGGAGAATAACTGCCAGAAGTGCAGGACCAATCACGATTCTTATCCAAAAGAGTTTTGACATTTTTGAGGGTAATGACATGGAATTTTGTAGAAGATAACTGCAGATTAGTAAAATAAATGAAAAGCTTTTACCTTTTCTAAAGTAAATTGCAGTGTGTAGAAATATAACGAATGACGTCATTGATGCGGCTATTGCCAACCAGGTGTGAAAATCGAATGTCCGAATGTATCCGAAAAAGGAAAGTCTTGCATCCTCTAAAACCACGCAAGAAATGAAATTGAAGGAATCTTCCCCGGTTATCATAATTGTGTCGTACACTTTGTTTTCCATGATTCGCATTGCATTTGAGAAAGTCATGTGGTGATAAAATGATATTGCTGGTGTCTGCCCTCTCCAAAATTCGCATTTGTCGCCACCTTGTACCACTAGATTTCCCATAAGTATTGATGCATTTGCAAATTGTTCAGCAATAATAGAAGTGATTGGAAGTGCAATATCTTTGTGGCCATTCTGAAAAAAAGTTGAAAAATACGGATTTCTAAGAGGAGGTCCGAAATAATTGTAAATGGAGTGTATTAATAATTTTGAAGTTCTTATGCAGATATTTTGAGCAACAATGCTATTCTGAATAAAATCTTGATGAGTTTTTGTTTTCAGCATGTCACTGGATAGAGATTCATCGCCAGTCAACGAAAACTGAATTAAGGGATGCTCCTGAATCCGGATTCTCTTGGAATTATATTTCCATTGAGGACGAAGAAAGTACAATATTGAATCAAATGTGAACAGGTACCATCGTTTGCTCAGAAGGAGGAAACTTATGTCCCTTTTTGATCCCCTTGCGTCCACTTGACTGAAATAGACAGAATCTGACTTTTCAAGATTCACAGTTTCCTTTTCCCCCAATATGTACACAGAGGAATATTCGGCGTGCTTGTAATTGTATTTCCCAGGGAGACCTCTGTAGTTAAAGGCCTCACTTATGTAGTTGGTCATCATCATTTCTCCCAAATCATTTGTGTTCAAATTAACGAAAATATTTGCCACACAATTCAATCGAGACTGGAAAACAGGAGCTGAAGTTTTCAGTTTCAGGGAATCGATTTTCTTGTTGTATTCAATCGACAGATCTCTGCTAAAAATATCTGTTTTCTCCTTCGTTTTAGCTTTGGCGAATAGATACTCTCTTAATTTTGAACTCACGGTTTTAAAATTATGGGCGTGTATTTCATGCACAGAAGAATGAAATTCTGTAATTGCGTAAGGATTGTCTACTTTCAGTAGTTCTCTGATTACTGCTTCGTCGGACAGAGAATTCGGTTTATTTGGATATTTGTGGTGAAATACAATTTGTGTATAACAGTCCTTTTCTAAATCCAGCAGATTTTTCAATTTTAATCCAAACGTCCATTTCGAAATTCCAAAAATCATTAAAGCGACACTAATTTGTTGGGCTCTCATGCTTGTGCTGGAGTTAAAAATAATACCGCTTTAACACAAATAATTTTTTTATTCTAAAATATAATATGGGCAGTCCAGCCAAGTAAAACTGAAAGAATGTCCAAACGGCCAAAAAACATCGGAATATGAATATCGACAATTACTGGCCTATTATATCTAATAACTGAAACTGTTTTTTTCGTTACACTTTTAAATTCAAAAAAAAGAAACCAGTAACGTAATTTTCAAATATATAAAAGTATAGAAATTTTACAGACAAGTTATGCTAATCTGACGTGTCGTAAGTAAAAGTATTTCTATAGAAATGATAGACCAAGCACAGCAGTGTTAATCGATTTCGTGATTGCATGACTGAAATGATTATAGAACAGTTTTGTGTGTACAGGATTTCGTATAAAGGCTTTTTAAGTAAGCCTTTCATAAAATGATTTACATGCTGAAAATAAAAATTGAGTAGCTACCTCATTGGCTTCCATTTTAGATGTAATTTTCGACTTCAAAGATTATTTCTTGGAAATGTCGGAAGCCATCATTTACAAATTAGAAAATAAAATATCCAGTCACCACATTTTTATCATTGCTTTTCGAAAATACGTCCTCCGGAATTATCAATAAGTTAAAATGCACAGAAAAATTGCTGCATTAAAATTTTCATCTGAAATGCAAATTACATTTTTAGACTTTATTTGAATCAAAATGGCATTGAAAAATATTTGGAGAATTTCATTATAATCATTAAATCTAAATTCAGTGTCGCATATGAATTTTATCGAATTGAAACCATGAGTGTAAATGATTAGCATTTAGCACCAACTTTGAAGTGACTTGAAATAATTAATAACCTACACTTCATGTTTGCCCGATGCAACAAAATAACTAAACTTCTCAGATAGCTCGAGCCGTGGCGGAGAAACTGGTTAATTTTTATGATTTTATTAAATTCAACTAATTGATAAAGAATAAAATAACAATTTTTCTTGAGAAAGCCACCAGTGTGTCAATCTCGATAATTTTTGAGAGTCTAAAAACAATCAACCCTCTCACTCTTGCTTCCAACACACACTAAGTATAAAACTACATTTACATACTATCAAACAAACCAAGCCTATTACTAACGTTGAGATGTCGTTTCACATTTAAATCATCCCACATACGGCAACTCAACCAATAATATATAAGAAACAAATTAATTACGAAAGTGAACATATTCGCAACATATAATACATAGTATCTATAAATTAATTCAATGTCAAAAATGTATATGAAATAACAAATCCTTATTGCGCGGCCACTTCATTTACCTATACTCACTTAACGGCTCTAGAATGGCGTGTTAAACAGAATGGCTTTCAAGCCAAATTATTGATTAACATTGAGATTATATAAAGGCAATTCTTATTTGTCCAGAATTGGAACGAAGGCAGAAATATTGATTTTAATGAAGTCACATGCATATATCATAGTGTAAACTATGTTAGTCTTAAGAATCTAATAGCTTAGTATTTATGTCTTTAAAATCATAAAAATATTATTAACTGACAAAGTCTACTTTGTGCCATTGTCCTGTCTTTCTGTCTGTATGGGAGTTCAGAGTTCGACCACTCAAATACTGTAGTGTAGGACGTTTTCAAATAATTCGCTAAAACTTAACACATCGACCATAGAAATAGACTAGTTCGAAGATTTTTGATTTTTGATCTCTCTTTTATTTTAGCTATGACTTCCGAATAAAATAACTCATAAAATGATATTCGAATTTTGAATGCAATGAAATCTTCTCTGTTGATTATTTAACAAAAAGGTATTTTTATTACTCGCAAGATTTATGCAACATTCTTGGTTCATTTTACCAAAACTGCAATTAAGAGAAAGAAAATAAGAAATTCAAAAACGCACAACCTGCCTTAGCAGTTTTATTGACATTAAACGTTCTTTGAAAGTAGTGATAATGAGGGACGTCAGAAATGCAAGAAAAGTATTTTTACAATATTATATTTTTTATTTTCATTTTCTTTACAATATTTATGTTAGCAATACCAACTTAACAAAATATTACTGACTTTCACCGAGTAGTGATTACTTTCTATGACATAAAAGTGGTTTGTCTTTAATTAAGTAAAAGGTTAATTTCTTTCCTGCTATTTAGATTAGGTTACATCTATATCAAAGTGTTTTGACAGCGTATCTGGTGAATGCAAGAAGTGATGGATGGTTTTATGTGAAAAATGATTAGACCACAAATGGCGGGAAAATATAAAAAGTTTTTAATCATTGAGTTGGTCGATACTACCTTAGGTATCATTCAGTAAATATCCATCCCGTATCCCGTATTTGTCATTTAATCTGTTTTTCGAACACAACAAGTAACCATCTAATTATAGAAAATTTTTTGTCAAAGCATCTTGGGTTCCTGCAATTTTCAACCCTAAAAGTACAGAACGCATTGCAATAAGTACTAACATCATGATGACATAGTATTCAGCTAGTAAATCAATTCTCCGTCCTAGGAAAAACTGCTGGGTTTCATTTGCAAGTTGCTTTGTCGCACTTCTTATTAAAGGAGTCTGAAACATAAGACCATGGTGGCAGTGACACTATTGGTAACTACTAATATACACAAATCCAGACGCTTGTCAAAGCAAATTCTAAAAAAAATTGGCAAAATTGTAAATGGTTGACCCTTAAGTATTAATAATTTGAAAATTTCTATAGCTATTTTGGGGGTTGGAAAGTGAGACTTCTTCCAATCGTTTAATTCTTTTTCTTCTTTAAATTTCTTCTTCTTTAAATCTTCTTGGATTAGTAAGTGGTAACATGTAATATGTGTACCTTTGGATATAATACTTAACTGATCCATCAACATACTCATAAAGTACAACTAGAAATGCAATTAAAAGTGCAGCACCCGTTAAATAAAATATACTAGAAATATTTGTGTTTTGAAAAGATACAGGTTTTGGGGTTTCCCTTTCAAGGCACTCTGTGCATTCAGAGTAGTTGTACCGTTTAAATGCATCTAACCAAGCGTGGAAAAGACCTGAGTGAAGCAGAACATTGGATTTCTTGCGGACAAAGGAATACATTAGTGGGACTTCTTCACTGGAAAACACTGATGCATACTGTTCAGTAAATAAAGGATCTTTACCAATGTAGAGATTTCTTCTGGGAATAATTCTACCGCTTTTTGATCGCCAGTGGGATTCATTGAGGAAACGATGCAAGTTAGAAGTCCTGTCAATGAAAATGGAATTTTTGCACTGGGAAATCCACTTTTGAGGGGAAACAGTCGGGAACCCTGGAGGATAGCGAAATGACTTTCTAAGAACACTGTCATTGATTGGGGAGTTGTATTCATTATTGCCGCCCAAAGTGGACAACCAGAAAGCATGCCAAATACAAGATTTTTGTAAATTGCACAATTGAAAGGAATCCTTAATGAGTTTCCTTAATCCAGGATCTAAATCTTCTATTTTCTTTACATAGCCATCTCCTGCAAAACGATTTAGGATGGTTTTGTTATTATTGTCAAAGTTGTAAAGCGCAAGTTCAATTGTTCTATGAGAGACATAAGAAGGATTGAAGTCGTCATGTCCCCTAGGAGTGATGAATGATTTTACGTCTGGTAAATGCATCAAATCTCTAATAGATTCAATTTTCTTGTTGGGAGGTGGTTCCGTCAGATCTGCAGTTACGAAGCTTCTGTACATTTCTGTTATGAGAATGAGTGCCAGAAGTACAGGACCAATCACGATTCTTATCCAAAAACATTTTGACATTTTTGAGGGTAATGCCATGGAATTTTCTAGAAGATAACTGCAGATTAGTAAAAGAAATGGAAAGCTTTCTTCCCTTTTAAAGTACATTGCACCGTGCAGAAATATAACAAATGACATCATTGATGCGATTATTGCCAACCAGGTGTGAAAATCGAATGGCCGAATGTATCCGAAAAAGGAAATTCTTGCATCCTCTAAAACGACGCAAGAAATGAAATTGAAGGAATCTTCCTCAGTTACCATAATTGTACTGTACAGTATGTGTTTCATGCGTCTAACTGCAGTTGAGAAAGTCATGTGGTGATAAAATGATATTGCTGGTGTCTGCATTCTCCTTTCGTATTTATCTTTTGTTGGCCGCGACGGCAACCCTATTTGTATAGTTGCATTTACAAATTGTTCAACGAGAATAGAAGTGACTGCAAGTGCAATATCTTTGTGGCCATTCTGAAAAAAAGTTGAAAAATACGGATTTCTAAGAGGAGGACCGAAATAATTGTAAACGGCTTCTATAACAAATTTTGAAGTTCGGATAGAGATATATTGTGAAACAATGCTCTTCTGAATGAAATCTTGATGAGTTCTTGTTTTCAGCATGTCATTGGATAGAGATTCATCGCCATTCAACGAAAACTGAATTAAGGGATGCTCCTGAATCCGGATTGTCTCCGATTCAAATTTCCATTGAGGACGAAGAAAGTACAATGTTGAATCAAATGTGAACAGGTACCATCGTTTGGTTAGAAGGAGAATACTTATGTCTCTTTTTGATCCCTTTGCGTCCACTGGACTGAAATAGACAGAATCTGACTTTGCAAGATTCGCCGTTTCTTCGTTCCCCAATATGTACACAGAGGAATATTCTGCGCTCAAGTAATTGTATTTCTCAGGGAGGCCTCTGTAGTTAAAGGCCTCACTCATGTAGTAAGTCGTCGGCATTTCTCCCAAGTCCTTTGTGTCTAAATTAACGAAAACATGTGCCACACAATTCAACCGAGACTGGAAAACCGGAGATGAAGTTTTCAATTTCAGGGAATCGATTTCCTCCTTGCATCTCTTTAGGAAGTAATGCATAGAGTGAAATGGAGCATGAATAGGAGTATGAAATTCTGTAATTGCGTAAGGATTGTCTGTTTTCCGTAGCTCTCTAATTACTGCTTCGTCGGACAGAGAATTCGGTTTATTTGGATATTTATGGTGAAATACAATTTGTGTATAACAGTCCTTTTCTAAATCCAGTAAATTTTGCAATTTTAATCCAAACGTCAAGTTCGAAATTCCGAAAATCAATAAAACAACAGAAATTTGGGTTCTCATGATTGTGCTCTGCTTGCGTTAAAAATAATACCGTTATAAAACATTTTTTAGCCCGACCGCGGGCTTATAGAACGGGTTTGTCTGTCTGTCTGTCTGTCTGTCTGTCTGTCTGTACGCACTCTAATTTTCGTTAATCGTAATGAAAAAATTTTTTACTGCGGATTTGAACGAATTAGCCCAAGTCAAAGGCTAAGTTCGTTGGCCATGAAAATCATGCGAGTGGTTTTCTCAAATTTCCTAAGTTTTAATAAGGCCAACGAGATAGTCCATTCAACTTTTAGTCAAAATATTAATTTCACCGCTTCTAATAATAAAATAGTTTGAGATACCCAGAAATAAATTTCCTTATGGTCCAACCTTTTCGCAAATTTTATACCGTTTCTGTTTTACAAGTAAAAGAAATAAATGAATAATGTAGAAATTTACTTTGAAAAAAGGAGAACATTTGAAATTAAAAACTGCTTCTTTTGCTTTGTTAGCTGGATAGCATTAAAACATTTAACCCGTTTTACAAAATAGAAAATCTCAGATTTTAGAAATTTGCTTTTCAAAATTTGGAAATTTGCTTCTCAAAATTAGAAAATTTGCTTCTCAAAATTTGGAAATCCGTTTCTCAAAATTAGGAAATTTGCTTCTCAAAATTTGGAAATTTGTTTCTCAAACTTAGGAAATTTGCCTCTCAAAATTTGGAAATTTGCTTCTCAAAATTAGGAAATTTGCTTCTCAAAATTTGGATATTTGCTTCTCAAAATTAGAAAATTTGCTTCTCAAAATTTGGAAATTTGTTTCTCAAAATTAGGAAATTTGCTTCTCAAAATTTGGATATTTGCTTCTCAAAATTTGAAAATTTGCTTCTCAAAATTTGGAAATTTGCTTCTCAAAATTTGGATATTTGCTTCTCAAAAATTAGAAATTTGCTTCTCAAAATTTGCAAATTTGCTTCTCAAAATTTGCAAATTTGCTTCTCAAAATTTGCAAATTTGCTTCTCAAAATTTGCAAATTTGCTTCTCAAAATTTGGAAATTTGCTTTTCAAAAATTAGAAATTTGCTTCTCAAAATTTGGAAATTTGTTTCTCGAAATTAGGAAATTTGCTACTCAAAATTTGGAAATTTGCTTCTCAAAATTTGGAAATTTGCTTCTCAAAAATTAGAAATTTGCTTCTCAAAATTTGGAAATTTGCTTCTCAAAATTTGGAAATTTGCTTCTCAAAATTTGGAAATTTGCTTCTCAAAATTTGGAAATTTGCTTATCAAAATTTGGAAATTTGCTTATCAAAATTTGGAAATTTGCTTATCAAAATTTGAAAATTTGCTTCTCAAAAATTAGAAATTTGCTTTTCAAAATTTGGAAATTTGCTTCTCAAAATTTGGAAATTTGCTTATCAAAATTTGGAAATTTGCTTCTCAAAAATTAGAAATTTGCTTCTCAAAATTTGGAAATTTGCTTCTCAAAATTTGGAAATTTGCTTCTCAAAATTTGGAAATTTGCTTCTCAAAATTTGGAAATTTGCTTCTCAAAATTTGGAAATTTGCTTATCAAAATTTGGAAATTTGCTTCTCAAAATTTGGAAATTTGCTTCTCAAAATTTGGAAATATAAAAGTGTGACTCATCAATTCACATTCAGTCAGTCTTGCTTTAGCTGTCGTCCAGTGCACTTGTGTCTTCGTTCTGTCTTGAAATCTTTTGAAGTTTCACCATTGTATTACGAATTATTCAACACCGCTTCGACTATTAAAGTGACAATAAGACCAGACATTATTGAACTACAGTGATTTTAACCTGATTCTAACTATTTTACATTACAGTGCTAATTCTTAGGATTTGTGGAAAAAATCGAAGAAATCGCCATCGTAGTGCGGAATATTCTACTCTGTTTCTAATATTAAACTCTCATTAACACCAGTCATTTTTGCATTACAGTGATTTGAACCAAATTTACATTTAATTTTCATTACAGTGTTAATTTCAAGTATTTTTGGAAACACTCGAAGTTATCACCATCGTAGTGCGGAATATTCTACTCTGTTTCTAATATTAAACTCTCATTAACACCAGTCATTTTTGCATTACAGTGTTTTAACCAAATTTATATTCAATTTACAAAACATTGTTAATTCTACGGATTTTTGGAAAAAATCGAAGATTTCACTCCCGCAGTAAGGAATATTCTACGCTGCTTCTACTATTACAGGTAAGTTACAATTTTTATTATATTTGTTTATTTTTTAATTTATACAAGGTTAAGAAATAATTAAAATATGCCGAAATTAAAGCGTAAGTCACAGTCTCAGGTTAAGTGTGACACAAACAGGCGAGTGACAGAATTGAGAGAAGACCCCGACTTTAGGCGTAATGAAAATATGGCTAATTCTGCCAAGAAGGCAAAGTTGAGGGAGAATGAGGATTACAAACGTAATGAAAATATAGTTAACTCTGCCAATAAGGCAAAGTTGAGGGAGAATGAGGATTATAGACTTACTGAAAATATGGTTAACTCTGCTAAAAAGGCAAAGTTGAGGGAGAATGAGAATTATAAACGTAATGAAAATATGGTTAACTCTGCTAATAGGGCAAAATTGAGGGAGAATGAGAATTATAAACGTAATGAAAATATGGCTAACTCTGCTAATAAAGCAAAGTTGAGGGAGAATGAGGACTATAGAAATTTTGAAAAAATTCAGGACAGAAATGCAAAGCAAAGTAAAAGAAAACTAACATCCTGGTTTGACTGTGAACAAAAGTTTCGCACTGTAATAAAAAGAGGCCCAACAGCCGTTTGTTTAAGCTGTTCTGGATTATGGTTTCACGAATCTGGAAAAGTTGTTGATTTTGCCAAAATAGGGAAAAGCGTTGAGCTTTCAGCTCAGTTTATAAACACAATAATCTGCCTTAATTCGAATTGGGCATGCAATACATGTTATGATTCCATTGTGAAAGGTAAAATTCCAAAACTAAATGCAAAGAATGGATTTAATTATCCCCCTATTCCTTCCGAATTGCAAGAATTAACTCAATTGGAAGAAAGGCTGTGTGCTGCAAGATTACCATTTATGCAAATTCGACCATTAGGAGTTGACCGCCAGTATGGCTTAAAAGGAAATGTTATAAATGTTTTAAACAATCTTGATGACACAGCAACTGTTCTACCAAGAAAATTTAATAACACAGCAACAATACAGCTAAAATTAATGAGAAAAATGTGTTATAAAAATCCCTATATTTTTGAAACTATTCGGCCTTCTAAGGTTTACAATGCTTGCAGATTTTTGTGCAGCAGCCCATTGTATCAGGAAGAAGGAATTATTTTGTCCGATATTTGGGTTGATCGATTGATTAATGAAGTTGAAAACTTTATTATTGAGGAGGATGATATTAACCAAGTAGCAAATGAAGAAAGAGATGAACTCATGGATTCCCAAGAAGAGGAAAATAATCCTGGCGGGATCGAAACTCTTTTGCTTGATGTAAACGATTTAGGTAAAAATGAAGCTGTTGCGTACGCTCCTGGAGAAAATAAGAAGCCATTATCACTTTTAATGGACACTTGTGCTGAAGAATTGTCTTTCCCAAGTATATATTGTGGTCGTAAAAGAAATATTACAGTGTCTTGTTCATACGCGGACATAGCAAAGTCGGAAGCCCGAAGAAGCGACAGGAGAGAGTGTACACCAACGAAACTGTTATATAATTTCAAGAAATTGCATACTCACCAAGTCTCGGATGTTTTATCAATTTGTCTTAGGAAGCAAAGAAAGGGAACAATAACAGCAGGTGAATTACTGCGTACAGAAAATTTGGATAAAATCTTCAGGCACGACGAAGGATTTCAGGTCCTGAAGCAAGTAAGATCTTCCCCGGCGTATTGAGAAAATAAGCAGAAAAACTTGATGGCGATGATAAGGCAACTGGGTATTCCAACCTTTTTTATAACACTTTCGGCGGCCGAGACGAAATGGCCAGAGCTTTTAGTCATCCTTAAAGAAATTTTAGACAATGAAATAATCACAGAGGAAGAAGCAATTAACCTACCGTATAAAGAAAAAGCAGAGCTCATCAGAAGGGATCCTATTACTTGTGCACGGTATTTTGACTGGCGACTTAGACAGTGGAAAAAGTACATATTGTTGTCACCCGGTGGAGCCTTTGAAAGATACACCGTTAAAGACTTCTTCTATAGGATAGAGTTCCAACACAGAGGATCCCCTCATATGCACGGTCTTTTTAAAGGTGCTCCAAAGTATTCAGAGGGAAATGAAGGCAATTCTAAGATTTGTGAAGATTTCATTGATGTGTTTATAAAGTGCTCTGTTGGTGTCGATGGAGTTATACATCAGACACATAATCATACCAATACCTGTCTTCGAGAGACAAAGGATGGGCAAATTTGCAGATTTGGAATGCCATACCCTCCAATGAAGTCGACAAAAATTTTATTACCTCTTCCTGAGAGAACAAGTAAAAGCGAAATTCAGAAACACAAGCAACATTTAGATCAAATAAAGTATAAATTGGATGAAATTGTCCGAACTGGTCAAACAGATGTATCCGTTGAGAATTTTATTTCTTCTCTTGGAATGAATAATGAAACTTATTTGATGGCGATTCGAAGTACGTTGAAAAGGCCATCAGTATTTCTGAAACGGGAAGTGGATTCAGTGTTCAATAATGCATTTAATCAAAAAATTGCAGTAAATTGGAAATCAAATATGGATATTCAATTTATCTTGGATCCCTACGCTTGTGCAAAATATTGCGTTTCGTACATTTCCAAGTCATGTAGAGGGATGTCAAAGCTTCTAAAAGCAGCGTTAGACGAGACAAAGATGGGAAACACCTCAATTAAGGAGCGACTGAGGAAGGTTGCAAATGTTTTCTTAAATTCAACAGAAGTATCTGCACAAGAAGCTTCGTATACCATTTTGGGAATACCTCTTTCAATGTCCAGTCGTGCAACAATATTTATTCCAACAGGACCACCAAGTGAAAGAGTTTATATGACGAAATCTATAAAAGAATTGCAAAACCTTGATGAAAGTTCTACGGAAGTAGTAGTTAATGGCTTATTGGATCACTATGTTCAGAGACCTGTCGAATTGGAGAATCTTTGCTTGGCTGATTTTGGTGCTAAATTTACATACAGAAGAACCTTAAAATCTACGTCACAAATTGATGAAAATAATGAATTCAGTGAAGACGAAGACTCGGAAAATGAGAACAATAAATTTGGAAAATTGTTAAATAATTCTGGGTATGTAATTAAACGTCGCTTGCCGAAAATAATCAGGTACCGAAGATACAATTGTTATCAAGATGAAAACAATTATTATAGAGAACAAATTATGCTTTACTTGCCGTACAGAAATGAGAAGGATTTGTTTTTGTGCAATGCTAAAGAAATTTATTTTCAAGAACACAAGGTAATTTCTGCTAAACGAGCGGAATATGAAAGTTTAAGTAATGTTGAAGATATGGATTTATTTGAGTTGGAAACAGAAGACAATCAAGAGGAAGCTATTGAACCTGATGTGGACCAAATTATAATGGAAAGGCCTAACATAGAAGGCGACGTTTTTAAAGATGTTGGTATAGCAATTGAAGAAAAGTCTAAGCAAAAAGTATTTAACTTACCACAGTTGTTAAATGATGATGATTATTACAATCTTATGAGATCCTTAAACAGCGGACAAAGGCGGTATGCTTTGCATTATTTACATTGCGTGAAGAACGGGATTCAGTGTAATGAATTTATTAGCGGCGGTGCTGGTACAGGAAAAAGTCACTTAATAAAAGCAGTCGTTCAATTATTAGTTCGACACTTCAATTCGAAACCTGGAGTAAATCCTGGATCAATAAAAGTTCTTTTGTGTGCTCCAACCGGGAAAGCTGCATTTAACATTAATGGCACAACACTTCACGAAGCTTTTTGTTTGCCACTAAACCAATACAGAGGATCAATGCCAAAGTTATCAGCCGATTTTTGTAACACAATTGCAACAAAGCTTTGGGATCTGAATACTATTATAATTGACGAAATATCAATGGTTAGTTTCAATATGCTTTGTCAGGTCCATGAAAGGCTTTGCCAAATATTTAATTGTAAAGACAATTTTGGAGGAAAAAATGTGCTGGTACTAGGAGATTTTCGTCAACTGAAGCCAGTAGCCGGTTCTTATGTATTTAGCACAGCAAAAGGTTTGTTATTGTTATCCGGGAATATTCTCTGGGAAAACTTTAGATATTTTGAACTAACAGAGATAATGAGACAAAAGGATGACGCTATATTTGCTGCTTCTTTAAACAGAATGGCTAGAGGACTCATGACTGCTGAAGACATTAAGTTGTTTGTTGGAAGGCAAGTGTCTATTGTTGGAGCACCACCAAATTCATGTATTAACTTATTTTACAGCAACGCATGCGTGGATGAATATAACGAAAAATTCCTGAGCAGTTTACAAACAGAAGGAATTAATTCAGTCGCCACTGACAAATGTCAAGGGAAAGGTGTTTCCAAAGATGCTATTTTGGAATCAGAAAAATCAATTTCAACAAGAGATGCCCAAGGTTTGCCTTATGAATTGAACTTGAAAATTTCTGCGAAATATATGATTACGAGTAACATTGCTATCGATGACGGATTAGTAAATGGTGCTTCTGGAGTTCTGATGAAGATTTTGTATGGCACGTTAAATGATATCCGTGTTCCAGCGTTGATTTATCTCGAATTTAATGATTTTAGAATTGGAAGAGCTGCAAGAGAAAACCACAAGTACTTCGATAATTCAGTGTCTAAATCTTGGACACCTGTAGATTTGAGCAGTAAAATTATTAAGGCATGGCCTGGAAGAGATTTGCAAGTCGTTCGCAGACAATTTCCTGTTGTTCCCGCTGAAGCAATTACGATTCATAAATCTCAAGGAGCTTCTTTTGATTGTGTATGTGTCAAAACTTCAAAACGATTATCACGTGCTGCTCTATACGTAGCATGTAGTCGAGCTACTAAATTAAGTGGTTTGTATATTGATGGCGTATTTGAAGCTCCGTTACCTCCTCTTCCTAATGATGTTGTGGAAATGGAAATCAAAAGATTAGAAGAAAATTCTGTTAAATGGTCATTCAAACAATTCAATGCTTTGAATCCCGGAAAGGTACAGGTTATTTACCATAACGTTCAAAGCCTTAATAAACATATCCAAGATATCATACCTGATGATCAATATTCTCATATCGATATTTTACTGTTTTCCGAAACATGGACATTACAAAAAGATGACTTGAGTTTACCCAATTTCAAAGTACTGCAACGTTTAGACTCTGGTGAAAGCACAAGAAAGCCAAGTGGGTTGCTGTCTTTGTTAAACAGTGCATCTTCAAGTGAAACTAATTGCTTAATATCTTCTTCGGTTTATGAAAATGAACATCCTTTTAATTATGCAGTGTTGAAAATCGGTGAAGTTTACATCGTTTATGGATACAAGTCTCCACAAGTATCACTGTCGTACTTTAAAAGTACATTGTTGTCTATAATTGAAATCCTGAAAACTGAGAAAATGATTGTTGTTGGTGATTTTAATGTTGACATATCAATTCCGACAGGAGTACAAATTCTGGAAATTATGAAAAACTACAATTTGAATTTACAATTATCTCTCCTGGAATCGTCAACAAACAAATCGACCCAAATCGATTTATGTTTCGCTAATTTTAACATTGAAGCTTGGTACGGTGAGAGCTATTTCAGTTATCACAAGCCAATATTCTTTTCTTGGAATAAGAATGAAACCAATATTACGTTACCTACTTCGCAGCACTTTGCAAAAACGACAAAGTTTTTAATTCCACAAGTAACTAGGAATCCAGAAAATAATATGGTTAGAGATGGTCAAATAAAATCTTCAAATAATAATGATCTTGATGGATGTGTTTTGTTTAAAGTCGGTGACATTGCAGGAGACAAAATATGTTTGTCAACATTGGAAGGTACAGCATGGTTGGATGACAAAATTATTAATGCCTATTCAAAATATATTTTTTGTTTATTCGGCAGGGGGCATGAATTTTTATTGAGCTCGTACTTCTTTTGGAGAGACAACAATGGAAAATATTTTTCTATAGCTGACTGTTTTCCAAGAGAGTTAAAGGTGAGTGAAGACAAATTGCTTAATTCTATCGTTTACTTACCCCATCTTCATGTAAACCATTGGGTGTTGGTGGAAATAAATTTCCGAGTAAAAACGATAACAATTTTTGATTCTTTGTTTGGCCATCTAGATTTGCAGAGTCTGATGAGCAACCTAACTGAAGCTATTAATAAAGTCATCAGCTATCCTACCATTGAGTGGAACTTAACTTATGTTGAAGACGTTCCCCAACAGACAAACAGCTACGACTGCGGCTGCTATTGTTTGAAGTTTTTGGAGAAACGTTTGGAAGAAACATTCGAATTTGAAAACGAAGATCTTGATATGATCGTTTTACGAAAAAAAATTATGAACACATTACTCAGTACTACCGATACTGGAAGACAAATATTATTAAATAATTTTTTGTAACTGATTTGTTATTCGTGTGCAATAGAAATAATTTGCTTTAGAAAATATTTACTTCATTGCAACCCTTTATGTGAATCATTACTTTTTTGGGATTGTTAACGTATTTATTAAGGTGTTTTGAATTTTTTTATGTAAGTAGAACTAAAACTCCGGCCAAGCAGTATCATTAGCCCGACCTTACGTCGGTCTAATGAGACTGCTTGCCCTCCGTTTGCGACCCGTTCTCGGACTGGGTAGCCTTTGGCGACTCCGTGCAGCAACCACATTAGCACGACCTGGGGTCGTGCCAATGTGATTGACTGCCCTCCGGTATATAACCCGTTGCAGTCTTGGGGCCAGAAATTTTGAGAGGCAAATATTGAACTTTTGGGAAGCCAATATTGAACTTTTGAGAAACAAATATTGAACTTTTGAGAAGCAAATATTGAAATTTTGAAAAGCAAATATTGAAATTTTGAGAAGCAAATATTGAAATTTTGAGAAGCAAATATTGAAATTTTGAGAAGCAAATATTTAATTTTTGAGAAGCAAATATTTAATTTTTGAGAAGCAAATATTGAAATTTTGAGAAGCAAATATTTAATTTTTGAGAAGCAAATATTTAATTTTTGAGAAGCAAATGTTTAATTTTTGAGAAGCAAATATTTAATTTTTGAGAAGCAAATATTTAATTTTTGAGAAGCAAATATTTAATTTTTGAGAAGCAAATGTTTAATTTTTGAGAAGCAAATATTTAATTTTTGAGAAGCAAATATTTAATTTTTGAGAAGCAAATATTTAATTTTTGAGAAGCAAATATGGAAATTTTGGGAAGCAAAGATTGAAATTTTGAGAAGCAAATTTCCAAATTTCGAAAAGCAAATTTTCAAATTTTGAGAAGCAAATTTCCAAATTTTGAGAAGCAAATTTCCAAATTTTGAGAAGCAAATTTCCAAATTTTGAGAAGCAAATTTCCAAATTTTGAGAAGCAAATTTCCAAATTTTGAGAAGCAAATTTCCAAATTTTGAGAAGCAAATTTCCAAATTGTGAGAAGCAAATTTCCAAATTTTGAGAAGCAAATTTCCAAATTTTGAGAAGCAAATTTCCAAATTTTGAGAAGCAAATTTCCAAATTTTGAGAAGCAAATCTCCGAAATTTGAAAAGCGGACAAAAAAATTTAATGCTATCCCGCTAACAAAGCAATGGAAGCAATTTTTAAATTGAAATGTTCTCCTTTTTTGAAAGCAAATTTTTGCATTTTTTTTTGATTTCTATTACTTGTAAAAGCGAAACGATATAAAATTCACGGAAAGGTTGGACCATATGGAAATTTATTTATGGGTATCTCAAACTGCTTTATTGTTAGAAGCGGTAAAATTAAAATTTTGACTAAAAGTTAAATTGACTATCTCGTTAGCCTTATTAAAAATGAAGAATTTTGAGAAAACCGGTTGTACGATTTTCAAGGCTAAAGAACTTAGCCTTCAGTTTGGGCCAATACGTTCAAAGCCGCAGTAAAAATATTTTCCATTAAGATTTACGAAAATGAGAGTCTTAACACACACACACACACACACACAGACATACACACAGACAAACCCGTTCAATAAGCCCTTGGTCGGGCTAAAAATTGAATAGATACCTCGTTGGCTGAGTATTTTGGAAATTTGGGAACCTATCATTTAAAAACTCCGGCCAGGCAGTATCATTAGCCTGACCTTCGGTCGGACTAATGAGACTGCTTGACCTCCGTTAGGGCCCGTTCTCGAACTGGGTAGCCGTTGGCGACTCCGGGCAGCAATCACATTAGCACGACCTGCGGTCGTGCCAAAGTGAATGACCGCCCTCCGTTATGTAACCCGTTTGTGGACTTCGCACAAATATTGAAATTTTGAGAAGCAAATATTGAAATTTTGAGAAGCAAATATTAAAATTTTGAGAAGCAAATATTAAAATTTTGAGAAGCAAATATTGAAATTTTGGGAAGCAAATATTAAAATTTTGAGAAGCAAGTATTGAAATTTTGAGAAGCAAATATTGAAATTTTGAGAAGCAAATATTAAAATTTTGAGAAGCAAGTATTGAAATTTTGAGAAGCAAATATTGAAATTTTGAGAAACAAATATTAAAATTTTGAGAAGCAAATATTGAAATTTTGAGAAGCAAATATTGAAATTTTGAGAAGCAAATATTGAAATTTTGAGAAGCAAATATTGAAATTTTGAGAAGCAAATATTGAAATTTTGAGAAGCAAATATTGAAATTTTGAGAAGCAAATATTGAAATTTTGAGAAGCAAATATTGAAATTTTGAGAAGCAAATATTGAAATTTTGAGAAGCAAATATTGAAATTTTGAGAAGCAAATATTGAACTTTTGAGAAGCAAATATTGAAATTTTGAGAAGCAAATATCCAAATTTTCTGTTACAAATTTTGATATTGTATGAAGCAAACGTTCAAATTTTGGAAAGCTTATTAAAATTTTGAATCCTATCCCGCTAACAAAGCAATGGAAGCAATTTTTTAATTGACATTTTCTCCTTTTTTGAAAGCAAATTTTGGCACAATTTATTGATTTCTATTACTTGTAAAACAGAAATGATATAAAATTCACCAAAAGGTTGGACCATATGGAAATTTATGTTTAGGTATCTCAAACTCCTTTATTGTTAGAAGCGGTAAAATTAATATTTTGACTAAAAGTTGAATTGACTATCTCGTTAGCCTTATTAAAAATGAGGAATTTTGAGAAAACCGTTTGTACGATTTTCATGGCCAAAGAACTTAGCCTTCAGTTTAGGCCAATACGTTCAAATCCGCAGTAAAAATATTTTCCATTAAGATTTACGAAAATGAGAGAAATGAAATGAAATCCTAATAACATCGGAAAACATTTGGAGAATTTCATAGCAATCACCAAATCCAGATTCAGTCTGGCATTTGAGTCATTTGGAATTTAAACCTTGAGTGTAAATGGTTAGCACCAAATTTAAAGTGACTTGAAATAATTAATAACCTACACTTCATTTACCTTTACTCACTTGACGACTCCAGAATGGCGTGTTAAACAGAATGGCTTTCAAGCCAAAGTATCGATTTACATTCAGGTTATATAAAGGCACTTCTTATTTGTCCAGAATTGGAACGAAGGCAGAAATATTGATTTTATTGGAGTCACAAGCATATATGATAGTGTAAAGTATGTTCGTCTTAAGATATAATAGCTTAGTATTAATGTCTTTAAAATAACAAAAAAAATTAGGTGACAAAGTCTACTTTGCGACATTGTTCTGCCTTTCTGTCTGTATGGGAGTTCAGATTCCGACAACTGAAATACTCAAAGACGCTTTCAGAACAGGTGTTAAAACTTCATTTTAACACTCGAAGATCTTTGATTTTTGAGCTCCTTTTTTTCTATGACTTCCGAAAAAAAAAATAAATAATTAATATCCGAATTTTGAATGCAATGAAATTTTCTGTGTTGATTATTTTATTTCACGTAAATATATTTTTATTACTCAAAAGATAGATTCAGCATTCTTGGCTAATTTTACCAAAACTGCACTTTTATAGAAAAGAAACAAATTTTAAAAATTCAAAAATGTACAACTTGATTTAGCAGTTGCAGGGGAATTAAAAGTTCTTTGAAAGGAGTGACAATGAGGGAGGACAGAAATGCAAGAATTTTTTTTACATTATTATATTTTTTATTTTGATATTCTTTGCAATATTTCTGTTAGCAATACCATCTTAGCAAAGTATTATCGACTTTCACCGAGTGGTGATTTCTTTCTATGACATAAAAGTGGTTATTTGTCTTTAATTAAGTAAATGGGTAGTTCCCTTCCTGCTACTTAGATTAGGTTACATCAAAGTGCTTTGACAGCGTATATGGCGAACGCGAGAAGTGATGGATGGTTTTATAATATATAATACCGTGGTGGCAGTGACACTATTGGTAACCACTAATATATACAAATACAAAAGTTTGTCAAAGTAAATTCTCAAAAAATCTTGGAATAATTGTGAATGATTGACCCTTAAGTAGATAGATAGATAGATAGACTTTATTGTGCTTCTTGAATTAACATTCATTACACAAGATTAATGATACCAGTTTCAGATTTCCATATTGCTAAATTACAAACATTAAATGAATTTTGTGGAATTACATATTACAGACATAAATTAATTGTTTAACTATATACTAGACTAATATATAGACTATAATATAATAGACCCTTAAGTATTAATAATTTGAAAATTTCTATGGCTATTTTTTGGGGGTTGCAAATTGCAAAGTGAGATTTCTTCTAATAGGTTAATTAATATCTTCTTGGATTAGTAAGTGGTAACATGTAATACGTGTATCTTTGGATAAAATACATAACTGAGCCATCAAAATACTCATAAACCACAACTATAAATGCAATTAATAGTGCAGAACCGGCTAAATAAAATATACTGGAAATATTTGTGTTTTCAAAAGATACAGGTTTTGTGGTTTCCCTTTCAAGGCACTCTGTGCATTCAGAGTAGTTGTACCTTTTAAATGCATTTGACCAAGCGTGAAAAAGACCTGAATGAAGCAAAACACTTGATTTCTTGTGGACAAAGGTATTCATTAGTGGAACTTTTTCACTATCAAACCATGATGCATACTGTTGAGTAAATAAAGGGTCTTTGCCATAATAGAGATTTCGTCTCGGGATAATGTTTCCACTTTCTGATCGCCAGTGGGATTCATTGAGGAAACGATGCAAGTTAGAAGTCCTGTCAATGAAAATAGAATTCCTGCACTGGGAAATCCACTTTTGAGGGGAAACAGTCGGGAACCCTGGAGGATAGCGAAATGACTTCCTAAGAACACTGTCATTAATTGGTGAGTTGTGGTCATTGTAACCACCCAAAGTGGACAACCAGAAAGCCTCCTTAATGCAAGAATTTTTTGAATTGCACAATTGAAGGGAATCCTCAATAACTTTCCTTAATCCAGGATCTAAATCTTCTATTTTCTTTACCCAGCCATTTTCGAGAAAACGATCTCCGATGGATTCGTTATGCTTTTCAAGGTTGTAAAGCGCATTTTGAATTGAATAATGAGAAACAGAAGATGGATTGAAGTCGTCACCCTTCTGAGGGCAGAATGATTTTACGTCAGGCAAATGCATCAAATCTTTAATAGATTCGATTTTCTTGTTGGGAGGTGGTTCCGTCAGATCTGCAGTTACAAAGCTTCTGTACATTTCCGTTAAGAGAATAACTGCCAGAAGTGCAGGACCAATCACGATTCTTATCCAAAGGAGTTTTGAGAGTTTTGCGGGCAATGATATGGAATTTTCTAGAAGATAACTGCAGATTAGTAAAAGAAATGGAAAGCTTTCATCCCTTCTGATGTAAAGTGCACTACTTAAAAATATAGCAAATGACGTCATTGATGCGGCTATTGCCAACCAGGTGTCCAAATCGAATGGCCGAATGTATCCGACAAAGGAAAGCCTTGCATCCTCTAAGACCACACAAGAAATGAAATTGAAGGAGTCTTCCCCGGTTACCATAATTGTACCGTAGAGGTTGTTTTTCATGATTTTCATTGCCTTTGAGAAAGCCATTTGGTGATAAAATGATATTACTGGTATTTCTGCTGCCCAAATATCCGGTTTACCGTTAGTTGACGGCGACAGCCATCCTATTTGTATAGTTGCATTTGCAAATTGTTGAACGAGAATAGAAGTAATTGCAAGTGCAACATCTTTGTGGCCATTCTGAAAAAAAGTTGAAAAATACTCATTTCTAAGGGAAGGCCCGAAATAATTGTAAACGGCGTCCATTAATAATTTTGAAGTGCTAATACAGATATATTGAGCAACAATGCTCTTTCGAATGAAATCTTGATGAGTTTTTGTTTTCAGTATGTCACTGGATAGAGATTCTTTGCCATTCAACGAAAACTGAATTAAGGGATGCTCCTGAAAACCGATTGTCATCGATTTAAAATTCCGTTGAGAGCGAAGAAAGTACAATGTTGAATCAAATGTGAACAGGTACCATCGTTTGCGTAGAAGCAGAATACGTATGTCCCTTTTTGATCCCTTTGCGTCAACTTGACTGAAATAGACAGAATCCGACTTTACAAGATTCACAGTTTCCTTGTTCCCCAAAATGTACACAGAGGAATATTCTGCGTTCTTGTAATTGTATTTCTCAGGGAGACCTCGGTAGTTGAAAGCCTCACTCATGTAGTTGGTCATCATTATTTCTCCCAAGTCCCTTGTGTTTAAATTAACAAAAATATTTGCCACACAATTAAATCGAGACAGGAAAACCGGAGCAGAAGTTTTCAATTTCAGGGAATCGATTTCCTTGTTGTATCTTTTCACCCACCTCGGCCTTAGAAATCTTTGTTTTCTTCTTCACAACATTGGGGAATAATTTATTTCTTAGTGTAGAACTGATGGGTATGTTATCAGCAGGAGAATGAAATTCTGTAATTGTGTAGGGATTGTCTGCTGTTCTTAGTTGTTTAATTACTGCTTCGTCGGACAGAGAATTCGGTTTATTTGGATATTTGTGGTGAAATACAATTTGTGTATGACAGTCTTTTTCCAAATCCAATAGATTTTTCAATTTCAATCCAAACGTGCTTTTCAAAATTCCAAAAGCCAATAAAATGAGACAAATTTGGGCTCTCATGATGATGCTGGCGCTTACAATGGTGACGTTTTAAAATAAATGTTTCATTTTATGTCTTCCACGGCCGAATATGCCTAAACCAAATAATACTCAAGAAAACCAAATAATGAACAAACAGTTTAAAGCAGCAAAAAATTCAGTATACGAATTTCGATAAACTGTTGCTTGCTAATAAATGAAATTATGCTTTTTTATTGATAGTTTTTGACATTCAAAAAGCTTATAACAGAAACGAGACGGATATATTACTTTTCAAACATAAAGACTTATGGCTAATTTAAGTACAAGTTGTACTACTTCAACGTGTCATAAGTGAAAATATTTCTATAGAAATAGTTGGCCAAACATTGATTATCGATGTCGGGATAGCATGATTGAAATGGTTATAGAACAGCTTTTTGTGTACACAGGATTTCGGATGAAAGCTTTGTGACTTATTCTTTCAGAAAAGGTTTACTCATGGTAAATACAAATTCAGTAGCCATTCCTGATTGGCTTATATTTTCGATGTAATTTCAAAACTTCATAAAGGATATTTTGAAAATCTGGAACGTCATGTCATGATTTACAAATTCAAAGAGCGAACAAAAATATCCATTATATTATCTTTGCTTTTTGAAAATACGTCTTCCAAAACTAACAACTTGTTAAAGCTAAAGGAGAAAATCATTGATTTTTCATTTTTTCAAGCTGAAATACTTACATTTTTAGCTATTTGGTTTGAAACCTAATGGCATTGGAAAAGATTTTGAGATTTTCATAGCAATCAAACTAAATCCAGAATTGGTTCATTTGACACTTTTGTGTAAATGATTATCCCCATTCTTAAAAGGACTCGAAATAATTAATGACTTAAGTTTTCTTAGTGTGCTATATGGACTTAACGACACCAGAATGGCGTGATAACTAGAATGGCTTTAGAACTCAAAGCTACGTGTCCATCAGAAGTATCAGTTTATACAACCATACTTATTATTTGCACAGAATAAGAACGAAGGCAGAAAAATTGATTTTGTTTGAGTTACATGCATGTATGATAGTGTAAAGTATGTTCGCCTTAAGAATCCAATAGCTTAGTATTTATGTCTTTAAAATCATAAAAATATTATTAAGTGACAAAATTCATTTTGTGACATTGTTCTTTCGGTCTGTCTGTATGGGACATCAGAGTTCGATCACTCAAATACTCTGGACGCTTTCAGATAATTCGTCAAAATTCGATTTTAATAAATCGGTAGAAATAAGATAGTTCGAATATCATTGATATTGATACCTCTGTGATCTATGACTTTCGAATAAAAAATCTCAAAAGTTGATATCCGACTATTTTGATGATGACTCTTCCAATGCCACCATTAATGGTTGATTTCAAATTCGTCACATTTAGTTTGTTTAAGAGAAAGCATCATGTTATTCCATATTAAATGAGTGACATTGTGGCAGTAGAAACACATAGAAAAAACATTTTTTAATTTAATAGTTTTCCAATATTCTAATATTTCCGATTACTTTCATAATTATAATTGATGAATTTATTTAAGGCCTTTGAAGTATGTAAAACATTATTATGACTGAAGTGTGAGAGTCTTCCGTTACGGGGAAAAGTAATAATCAATGTCACGGTTGCAACCCCTTAAAATAGATCTCACATTTGACAAGGTGGAATTTAAGTTAGGCATCCAATAAAACCATCCATGCATAAGTGGATCAGGTGGAGTGAAACAAGTTGCAACTCCATCAAAATTATTTTCAGTATAAAATGTCCAATTTGTGTTTCCAGTACCCCAAATAGATTTCGGTTCAAATTCAAAATTATTAGATGCTGGTCCAGTTATTATCCTTTCTTGTCCATCATAGCTTAACCCTTCATACAAAGTGAGTGAATGCGTCGTCGTATCAGGAGGCCCCAAATATCTTATTGATTGAATGGGCGGAAATGTGCCGTTATAGCACAAATTATACTCTGGGCCTCCGTAGCTCCCCTGTCTGTTCGTATAATTGACAGTTCCGTAAAATCCCCACCTAAGATTTCAAGAATAAGATATCTCGCATTTCAATTATTAACTTATTGGTCCTTGAACTAATAATTATTATTTATTTATTATTATTTACTAATATCTACTAATTATTATTATTTATTTCTTCATTCCATTGATACCCTCACTTTACAGTTTAGAAGAACAACACAAATCTATTAATTTATTTCTACAAATTTATCACATACACTCCAAGGGCTGAAACGCTTTTGGAATTGAGAACTATATCCGGAGCTTTTGGGGCCACATTTGGTTGTTTGCTTTGCAAAATTAGTCCATCACCTTTGCAATCAAATTCCGTATGAAATATCCATTGTTGTTGAACAGCAAGACAAACTGTTGCACAACCAAATGCAGTAGTAAACACAAATAATTTCATGCTTCCCAGTTTTATTTAAAGAAGAGTTTACTTCTAGGTGATGAACGATGAACTAAATCATTGGCTATATCCCATCTAGCTGTAGGATTAGTCAAATCCCTAACTCGCATAATTAGTATATCAATATATTATGCAAGCACATCTGCAAGAACAAAAGTTCAGCAACCCAATCAGGAATTGCAACACAGTTGTCTGTTGCTCTTCTTTTTGGGACATCAGTAAATTTGTCATTTGGGGTATATATTATTGCGCGACAAAAAATCCAACCTGCATGACACATTTCTAACTACAAAGTAACCAAACCGCCGGACAAAACTGTGAATGTGTCCCAAAACTTTTTGCTACTCAGTGTACAGGGGTGGCTATTTAGTATTTAATGCAAAAGGAATGATCCTGGTGTCAATTTGCTTACCTCGTAGGTCCGAGTTTCAGTCACGTGCTGTCTTTTAGTCGTGAAATGCTTTACGAAATATTAATCCCAAAGACGAAAAATTAAATAAAAAACGAAGAATTCATAAGACCAAATATTCAACCGAAAAAGACGAAAATTTAAATTCTTAAGGCGAAAATTTAAATACTGGAGACGCAAATTTAAATTCTTAAGGCGAAAATTTAAATACTTAAGACGCAAATTTAAATTCTTAAGACGCAAATTTAAATTCCTAAGGCGAAAATTTAAATTCTTAAAACGGAAATTTAAATTCTTAAGACGAAAATTTAAATTCTCAAGACCAAAATTTAAATTCTTAAGACGACGGATTAAATTTAAGTCAATATTAATCTGTGGTGCGATCGGTGATTTATTGTCTGAAAATAAGCAATTCGTCGTTTGCTCCGACTTCGGTGGTGTGCCTAGTTTTCAGTCTTGACATAGGTATTCGATCTGTCGCTCTGTTGGTTAATTTGCCGCTAAACTGCATTAATTTGTCGTGTGATACAGGCATTTACGATATTTATCATTATAATTATGGTATCATTTTAAGTGCGGCGATTTCAAGTTATTACCCTATTATATTATATCTATTATATTATTGATGCTTATCTGATTATAAAATAGCCAATAGAGGCAGTATTCATGGAAGGAAATTTTCTTTGACCTTTGTTTCAGCTTAATTTATTACTTTATGCACCATCTGGCTTCCACTAATTAATGGCTTATCAATGGTACTATAGAATTTTTTTGTAGTGTCGCGTTACCACGGATCCGGAAAGGGGGTAAAAATTATCTTCAACCCAAATTTAGCAATTAGGACACCCGCTAAATATCTTTCCGCAGCATATTTCTTCGAATTTCTATTTTTTCAATTTCAATAATTTCAAAAAATACGAAAATAATAAAAATTCTAATAGCCAATAAAGCAAAATGCGTGCTTGCAATTATAACTGACTGGCAATGTCATTAATACTTTCCAGAGGCGGCTCTGGGTACCCGCGAGACCCTAGGCGAGAATCCTATTCACTTGCGAGACTATCCTATTTCTAGGCATTCTAGGTTGACAATATTCCAGCACACAAAAAAGAGACGGAATGGAATAATGCACAATTGTTTCTGATATTTATAACAGCAGTCAGTTGAAACTTGAAGAAACCGACCTGAAAAAGCTATGTTTTGATTAGTATTTTGAATGCGCAAATAACTAAAGCTAACTATTATTCGCGCGGACATTAACATTTGAAAGTCATGTAATGAAAAGAAACCTTTACGCGCAGCGCAAATTTTTTTAACATTTGGAAATCAATTAGTCAAAGCCTGACGCGTGCTTGCAATTATAACTATAACTGACTGGCAATCTCATTGTCATTAATACTTTCCAGTCCAAATGAATTTACAGTGTGGTCCTTAGCTAAGGCGGTTAGCTGTATCTGAAGAACACAGCATAGCGAAACTGCTAACACCATTCAAATGTCCGCTGCCAGAACTGCCAGTGGAATAAGCTACATTGAAATCTCAACTTTGGTCAAAATTGGTTGAAGGTAAGTTGGTCATAAAATTCCTTGAATACTAGAAATACAAAAATGCACCCGCTTTTCGGTAATTCAAATTATTCACGGCCGAAAAAAAGTTTTTTTGAAAAAAATTTTTAGCTATGGACCACACTACATTTATTTGGAGTGGAAAGTATTAATGACAATGAGATTGCCAGTCAGTTATAGTTATAATTGCAAGCACGCGTCTGGCTTTGACTAATTGATTTCCAAATGTTAAAAAAATTTGCGCTGCGCGTAAAGAGGTTTCTTTTCATTACACGACTTTCAAATGTTAATGTCCGCGCGAATAATAGTTAGCTTTAATTATTTGCCCATTCAAAATACTAATCAAAACATAGCTTTTTCATTTTTCAGGTCAGTTTCTTCAAGTTTCAACTGACTGCTGTTATAAATATCAGAAACAATTGTGCATTATTCCATTCCGTCTCTTTTTTGTGTGCTGGAATATTGTCAACCTAGAATGCCTAGAAATAGGATAGTCTCGCAAGTGAATAGGATTCTCGCCTAGGGTCTCGCGGGTACCCAGAGCCGCCTCTGGAAAGTATTAATGACATTGCCAGTCAGTTATAATTGCAAGCACGCATTTTGCTTTATTGGCTATTAGAATTTTTATTATTTTCGTATTTTTTGAAATTATTGAAATTGAAAAAATAGAAATTCGAAGAAATATGCTGCGGAAAGATATTTAGCGGGTGTCCTAATTGCTAAATTTGGGTTGAAGATAATTTTTACCCCCTTTCCGGATCCGTGGTAACGCGACACTACAAAAAAATTCAATAGTAATATCAATATTAATTGACAGTAGAATGTTTTATTGGATGATTATAATAATTAATGATGAAGTATTTATTTGGGTTATACGCTGAATTTCATTTAAATACCATCAATTTGATTGCATTTTAATCTATCTTTTCTTATTAACTTCTGTTGCGTAAAACAGGTGTTAAAATTTGAACAAAAGTCGGATAGGAAAAAAATAGTTAGATTTTCAGTTCAAATAGATATGTTATTTCAGCATAAGATCCACTTTTCCACAAAATTCCCTAAAAATGTGATAAAATGATATTGGTGGTTTTGTTGCCAAAAATACGCCTTTATCATAAACTGGGGGATTCGTAGCCATTATTGCATTTGCAAATATTCTAGTTTCAAAGAAACTCAACTTCTCATTACGTGAGTGACGAAGAGGGAGAGTAGAAATGCAAGCAAAGCATTTTTTCATTATTATATCTTTTATTTTATTATTCTTTACAACATTTCCTCTAGCAATGCCAATATAACAAAATAACATTGACTAACAGTGAGTTGTGTTCTTTTTTGTACATGAAAGTTGTTAATCGTTTAATGAGTAAGTGCTAATTGCTATCCTGATATTTAGGCAAGGTTACATCAAAATGTCTTGACAGCGTATCTGGTGATGGATGATTCTGTTTGCAAAACGATGCAAAAGTGAAACATTTTTAAGGATTGAATTCTTTGACACCTTACTGGGTAAATATTCATCCCGTATCACATCAACGTGATAATTTCTACGGTGAGTTTGAGGAGTTTGAAAGTAAAACTTGTTCTTGTAAGCCCTTCAATTAATATATCTTCTCGGATTAGCAAGCGGTAAAAGGAAGTGTGTGCATCTTTGGATGTGATACATAATTGATGCATCAGCATATTCATAAAGTGCAACCACAAATGCAATGAATAGTGCGGAAGCGGTTAAATAAAAGATACTAGAAATATTTGTGATTTGAAAAGATACAGGTTTTGGGGTTTCTTTGTTAAGGCACTCTCTGCATTCAGAGTAGTTGTACCTTTTAAACGCATTTAACCAAGCGTGATAAAGACCTGAGTGAAGTAAAACACTTGATTTCTTGCGGACAAAGGAATTCATTAGTGGAACTTCTTTACTATTAAATGCTGTTGCATAAATGTCAGTAAATAAAGGATCTTTGCCAAAATAGAGACTTCGTCTGGGAATAATGTTTCCACTTTCTGATCGCCAGTGGGATTCATTGAGGAAACGATGCAAGTTAGAAGTCTTGTCAATGAAAATGGAATTTTCGCACTGGGAAATCCACTTTTGAGGGGAAACAGTCGGGAACCCTGGAGGATAGCGAAATGACTTTCTAAGAATACTGTCATTAATTGGCGAGTTGTGTTTATTGTAGCCACCCAGAGTTGACAAGTCGAAAGCGTAGCTAACACACCTTTGATCTGAATTACACGATTCAAAGACATCTTCAAGAAGTTTCCTTGATCCAGGATTAAGATCATCCATTTTCATTAACCAGCCTCCTTTGAAAAATCTATGAATACCGTTTAGGAAGTTTTTTTTATAATGAGCTAACTGAGAAAAGTTAACTGATGAAAGGGCCAACATAAATGCTGAATGAGAGATGTAGGATGGATTGAAGTCGCCATTTCCCTCAGTAGGGCTGAATGATTTTACGTCTCTTAAATGCATCAAATCTTTAATAGATTCAATTTTCTTGTTGCGAGGTGGTTCCGTCAGATCAGCAGTTACGAAGCTTCTGTATATTTCTGTTAGGAGAATAAGTGCCAGAAGTGCAGGACCAATCACGATTCTTATCCAGAAGAGTTTTGACATTTTCGCGGGCAATGACATGGAATGTTGCAGAAGATAACTGTAGATTAGTAAGAGAAATGGAAACCTTTCTTCCCTTCTAAAGTAAATTGCGCTGTGTAAAAATACAACGAATGACGTCATTGAAGCGACGATTGCCAACCACGTGCCAAAATCGAAAGGGCGAAAGTATCCGAAAAAGGAAAGTCTTGCATCCTCTAAAACCACGCAAGAAATGAAATTGTAGGAATCTTCCCCGGTTATCATAACTGTACTGTACTGTTTGTTTTCAATGATATTCATTGTACTTGAGAAGGAGCTGCGGTGATGAAAATATATTGGGGGACGTTTTGCCCCAGATACGCGTTGATTATTAGGTGGCGGATACGTACCTATTGTTGCATTTGCAAATTCTTCAACAAGAATAGAAGTGATTGCAAGTGCAATATCTTTGTGGCCATTCTTAAAGAAAGTTGGAAAATACTCATTTCTAAGAGAAGGTCTGAAATATCTGTAAGTTGCAATATAGTACGATTTTAGTGAATGAGTTAGAATGAGGGTATTTTGAGCAAAATTACTCTTCTGAATGAAATCTTGATGAGTTTTTATTCTTAAGATGTCACTGGATAAGGATTCATCGCCATTCAACAAAAATTGAATCAACGAATGCTCCTGTACGCTGTATTTCGCTTCAGGGCGAAGAAAATACAATTTTGATTGAAATGTGAACAGGTACCATGGTTTGCGTAGAAGGAGAGTATTTATGTCCGTCTTTGATCCCTTTGCGTCCACTGGAATGAAATAGACAGAATCAGACTTTCCAAGATTCAAAGTATTCTTGTCCACCAATACGTACACAGAGGAATATTCGGCGTTCTTGTAGTAGTATTTCTCAGAGAGACCTCGGTAGTTAAAGGCCTCACTCATGTAGTTCGTCATCATCATTTCTCTCAAGTCCTTTGTGTTCAAATTAACGAAAATATTTGCCACACAATTCAATCGAGACTGGAAAACCGGAGCTGAAGTTTTCAGTTTCAGAGAATCCATTTCCTCCTTGTATTTCTTTGTCAGCCACCACCACAGAATCTTTGTTTCCTCTTTCTCCACCTTTTTCTTCTCCTTCTCCTCCATTTTCTTCTCCTCGTCCTCCTCCTCCTTTTCCTTTTCCTCGTCCTCGTCCTTCTCCTCCGCTGTAGCATTGGGGTATAGATACTTCCTTAATTCTGAACTGATGCGTATGTCGTCAACAGGAAAAGGAAATTCTGTAATTGTGTAAGGATTATCTAGTTTCCTTAGTTCACTAATTACTGCTTCGTCGAATAGAGAATTCGGTTTATTTGGATATTTGTGGTAAAATACAATTTGTGTATAACAGTCCTTTTCCAAATCCATTAAATATTTCAATTTTGATCCAAACGTGCTTTTCAAAATTTCAAAAATCAATAAACCGAGACAAATTTGGGTTCTCATAATGATACCGGCCCTGACAAATGTTTACAATAAATGTTTTATTTTGCCAAGTAATACTCAAGAAAACCAAGTAATAAACAAACAGTTTAAAGCAGCAATAAATTCAGTATAAGAATTTCGATAAACTGTTACGTGATAATAAATAAAATTGTTTTTTGTTTTATTGATAATTTTTGACGTTTAGAAAGCTTATAAAACGAGCAAGACGGATAAAATAAATTACTTTTACAGTACAAAGACGTATATGTAATCCAAATACATGTTATACTACTACGACGTGTCATAACATAAGGGAAAATATTTCTATAGAAATAGTTGACCAAACATTGTTTATCGATGTCGGGATAGCATGACTAAAATGGTTATAGAACAGTTTTTGTGTGCACAAGATTTCGGATGAAAGCTTTCGGATATTCACAAAGGGTTTGCTCATGGTAAATATAAATTGAGTAACTATTCTTCATTGGCTTATATTTTCGATGTTATTTTCAAAACTTCAAAGAAAATATTTTGGAAATCTGGAATGTCATGATTTACAAATTCGCAAAGAAAGCAAAAATATCTGCTATATCATCTTTGCTTTTTGAAATACGTCTTTCAAAACTAACAGCAAGTTAAAAGTAAAAGAGAAAATCATTGAATTTTAATTTTTTTAAAAGCTGAAATGCAAATTACATTTTTAGCTATTTTGTTTGAAACCTAATGGCATTGAAAATGCTTTTGAGATTTTCATAACAGTTAAACTAAATCCAGAATCGGTTCATTTGACACTTTTGTGTTAATTATTATCCCGACTCTTAAAAGGACTCGAAATAATTAATAACTGAAGTTTCCTTAGTGTACTATATGGACTTAACGACGCCAGAATGGCGTGATAACCAGAATGGCTTTAGAACTCAAAGCTACGTGCCCATCAGAAGTATCAGTTTATACAACCATACTTATTATTTGCACAGAAATAGAACGAAGGAAGAAAAATTTATTTTATTGGAGTCACATGTGTATATTATGATATTTTAAGTATCCTCGTCTAGATGTAGCCACAGTTTAGTATTAGTGTTTTTGAAATATGTTTGTCCGCAAACTCAAATAATGGTTTGAGATAGTAGATCAAACCTCAAACCCAACATAGTTGATAAGAAGATTGACACTTTTAACAATAACAGGTAGCTTTTTACTATGACTTATATTTAATGTGTCGTCTTAAATAATGAAATGTGCGTTTTGTTTGAAGGAATTTGTCGTTACATGAATGTGTCGTCTTTGATTTAATTTGGCGTTTTAAATTTCATTTAATTAAATTACATTCAAATCATTAGTACAACATCGTAACTTGTATTACAGTACAGTATAGGTAAGAATTATATTTATTTGTTTCAATTTTACATTTAAGTAAAGCTTTCGTGGCCCCCTTAGGTCGGCCGCGTTTGCGTTTCTATCCAAGCAGAACAGTTTTCGCTTTCGGAGGAAATTTTATAAGTTTCTTCATATAGCAGCAATACCAATAATGTGTTTACATAACGAATTTTTTTGATAAGTAGGACAAGAACAAACAGAATCCTGCCAAACGTTTGCATTCAAGGTGATTTTCCATAAGGGGAATTCTGATTTGATGTAGTCTTCAAATACCTTCCATTGGGTATGACATTTGGTATATCGCCAGAAACAGAATCTCTTTTTTAGTTTTAGTTTGAAAATTAACTATCATATACATGTTCTATGTTTACGTAACTACAATATTACTTTGCTAACATAGTAGCTAGTATATAGGCATTATAGGCACAAGCGACCGCAACACGAAATAGTCTTTAATCTGTCGTTTTAAATTTACAAATAATCCCCAAAACGACAAATTAAATAGAAGACGACAATGACAAATTCCTTCAAACAAAACGCACATTTCATTATTTAAGAGGACACATTAAATAACACCCTTTTACTATTCATGAACAAGATTGTAAGATTATAAGATATAATCACAAATAAAGTCATCCGAAGCCATATTTACTAGATTAAATCATTCTGTAAAGACCAAATAATTTAAACACAAAAAATATTAAAGATAAGCTATATATAACAAAATCATTAGTCTCTTTTTGGGCCGTTTTTCGGTTTCCGAGAATCCATTCGCTCATTGTACATTTTTGCTGGAGCTGATAATGGTGACGTTTTAAAACAAATATTTATATGCCCAATTAAGCTAAGTAATACTCAAAGAATAAGGAAACCCAAACAACAGCAAAAATTAGAATATAAAATTTCATATACTAGTGATGTGGTACTTGATAAATGCAATTACTTTTATTTTTACATTGTAAAAGCTTATAAGGGAAACAAGACGGGACAAATTAATTTTCAAATATAAGCCCGTACAGGTATTTTAAAGCCATGTTCTACTTAGCCGTGCCCTGAATGACCATATTTCTAAAAATATTAGACCAAACCAAGATACCTAGACAACGCCTACCTAGGTGATGCCATACTGATAAATATAAAAAGATTCGACCACTTATGGGGGATGAATATGTAACACTCTAGACCATTGAGTTATTCTACTCAATGAATCCCCATTCTGTGGTCTTGGCACTGGTCGAATCCTATTATGTTTATTAGTATGGCATCACCTAGGTAGAGAAAATACGTTGTCTAGGCATCTTGGACCAAACATTGTTTATCAATTTTGTGATTGCTTGACTGATGATTCGAGGTTTTGCTTATGTAAATAAGAATTGAGTCTCTATTCATTCTATGACGACTTTGGAGGTTTGAAAGTAAAACTTCTAATCCCTTCAATTAATCTCTTCTTGGAATAGCAAATTGTAAAATTAATATGTATACTTTTGGATATAATACATAACTGATGCATCAACATATTCATAAAGCACAACCAGAAATGCAATTAATAGCGCCAAAGCGGCTAAGTAAAATATACTAGAAATATTTGTATTTTGAAAAGATACAGGTTTTGGGGTTTCTTTGTTAAGGCACTCTCTGCACTCTGAAAAGTTGTACCTTTTAAATGCATTTAACCAAGCGTGAAGAAGACCTGAGTGAAGCAGAACACTTGATCTCTTTCGGAAAAAGAAATTCATTAAAGGAACTTCCAAACCGTTAAATACTGATGCATAATGTTCAGCAAATACATGATCTTTGCCAAAATAGAGATTTCGTCTGGGAATAATGTGTCCACTTTCTGATCGCCAGTGGGATTCATTGAGAAAACGATGCAAGTTAGTAATCCTGTCAATGAAAATGGAATTCTTGCACTGGGAAATCCACTTTTGAGGGGAAACAGTCGGGAACCCGGGAGGATAGCGAAATGACTTTCTCAAAACACTCTCATTGATTGGGGAGTTGTGTTCATTGTAACCATTCAGAGTTGACATTTCGAAAGCCTTTTTAATACAACTTTTATCTGAATTGCACGATTGCAAAGAATCTTCAATGATTTTCCTTAATCCAGGGTTAAGGCTTTCCATTTTCATTACCCAGCCATCTTCGGATAGTCTTTGGATATATTTTTGGATGGTTTTGTTAGTGGCATCAATCGCAAAAAGCGCGTAACGAATTGCTTGATGAGAGACATAAGATGGATTGAAGTCGTCCTTTCCTTTAAGAGGGCAGAATGATTTTACGTCTGGCAAATGCATCAAATCTTTCATAGCTTCGATTTTCTTGTTGGGAGGTGGTTCCGTCAGATCTGCAGTTACGAAGCTTCTGTACATTTCTGTTAGGAGAATAAGTGCCAGAAGTGCAGGACCAATCACGATTCTTATCCAAAAGAGTTTTGACATTTTTGCGGGTAATGCCATGGAATGTTGTAGAAGATAACTGTAGATTAGTAAAAGAAATGGAAAGCTTTCTTCCCTTCTAAAGTAAATTGCACTGTGTAAAAATATAACGAGCAATGTCGTTGAAGCGATTATTGCCAACCAAGCGTCCCATTGAAATGGCCGAATGTATCCGAAAAAGGAAATATTTACATCCTCTAAAACAGTACAAGAAATAAAATTGTAGGAATCTTGCCTGGTTACCATAATTGTACTGTAAGGATTGCTTTTTGTTAATTTCATTGCACTTGAGAAAGACTGACCATGGTAAAATGATATTAATGGTGGATGTGTTGCCCAAATTGCGAGTTTATCTTTAGGTACCGGTGATGTAACTATTGTTGCATTTGCAAATTCTTCAACAAGGATTGAAATGGTTGCCAGTTCAATATCTTTGTGACCGTTTGGAAAAAATGTTGAAAAATACTCATTTCTAAGAGGAGGTCCGAAATATCTGTGAGTTTCAAAGTATGATTTTGGTGCATGAGTTTGAATTAAGATATTTTGAGGAACACTACTCTTCTGACTAAATTCTTGATAAGTTTTTATTCGGAGCGTTTCACTGGATAGAGATTCATCGCTATTCAACGATAACGGAATTAACGAATGCTCCTGTAACCATACTGTTTCCGATACATATTTTAGTTCAGGACAAAGAAAGTACAATGATTCAAATGTGAACAGATACCATCGTTTGCGTAGAAGGAGAATATTTATGTCCATGTTTGATCCATTTGCGTCCACTTGACTGAAATATACAGAATTCGACTTTCCAGGATTCACAGCTTCCTTGTCCACCAATATGTACACAGAGGAATATTCTGCGAACCTGTAACTGTATTTGGTTTTGTATTGTAGGCTTCTGTGATTAAACGACTCACTCATGTAGTTGGTCATCATCATTTCTCCCAAGTCCTTGGTGTTTAAATTAACGAATATATTTGCCACACAATTCAATCGAGACTGGAAAACCAGAGATGAGGTATTCAGTTTAAGAGAATCCATTTCTTCGTTGTATTTCTTCAGCACTCTCCATTTAAGAATCTCTGTTTTCTCCTTCATAACTTTGGGGAATAAATAATTTCTTAATTCTGGGCTGATGCGTATGTCATCAACAAGAAACTTGAATTCTGTAATTGCGTAAGGATTGTCTGCTTTCTGCAACTCTCTAATTACTGCTTCGTCAGACAGAGAATTCGGTTTATTTAGATATTTGCTGTGAAATACAATTTGTGTATAACAGTCCTTTTCCAAATCCAGTAGATATTTCAATTTTAATCCAAACGTCCATTTCAAAATTCCAAAAATCAATAAAGTGACACAAATTTGGGCTTTCATGACGATGCTGGATCGGACAATGGTAATAACGTTTTAAAACAAATGTGGTTTTATTTATTCCACAATGGAATGCTCTCGATCAAGCCTAATAGTACTCAAAGAATAATCAAACAGTAATGCAGCAAAACATTCAGTATACGAATTTTGGTACAATAATACCTATAAATGAGAGTGTTTAGTTTTATTGATTATTTTTTTCGAAAAGTTTATAAAGGCAACAAGACAGGGTAAATTAATTTGGAAATATAAAGTATCTTAAAAAGGATGATATTTAAGTGTACCTTTCGGTTTACTAGAGTGTAGAGTGTACTCGACATGATGTAAATATAATAAAACATTATAAAATTGCATTAAAATTCTAGACAAGGTATATGCTATCAGTTCGGAGTAATGATACTTGAGATTGGATAAATATTTGTCAGTTAATATAGCATAAAGCGATTATTTTTGGAATGAACTTAAATTTTCCTGTTTAAAGCCATGTCAGAAATGCTTTAGCTTATCATTATTGATGTGACAAAATTTCTAGAAATACTGGACCAAACATCTTTTATCGATTTCGCAATAGATGATTTAAATGGTTATAGAAAAGTTTTTGTGTATACAAGATTTTGAATGGCAGCTTGTTGATCGAGTAAAAGCTCTTTTATACCTATCCTATTTCTATTCTCATACACAGCATCATATAAATTATTCAATTCATGTTTATGGAAAAACTTAAGTGTTCCTTGTTCAATAAAATAATTTCACAAGAGATGAGAAAGTTCCTTAATTACTGCTTGGTTTCTTTACTAATCAGCTTAGTAAATAACTGTTTGTGTTGTATTTATCAGTACTTCATTATATATTAAATGCTAATATTTTACAATACAAGTTGGTTATTTTTAATAAACTGTTATTTATTGTTTTATAGAATACAAGACACGTTACATAGTTTTATTTTAAGGAAACTTAAGACTATATCTGTCATAAAAGCTGTCAGGTTTCATTTACAGAAAAAAATTGTGAACTTCAGTTATTGCAAGTTTTTATGTCGGATATCTTAATAAAGGACCCCGAAACCGAACAACATAATGGCAATGACACTATACTGGTAACTACAAATATAAACAAATATGTACTATACTGTCAAAGTAAATTCTTGAAAAATCCTGGTAAAATTGTCAATGGCTGACCCTTAAATGTTAACAAGAATTCGATAATCTCTAAGGGGATTTCGGGGGGTTTAAAAGGGAAACTTCTTTTAATTCCTTTAATTAGTAGTATCTTCTTGGATTAGTAAGTGGTAAAAGGTAATAATTATACCTTTGGATATAATACATTACTGATCCATCAACATACTCATAAAGTAGTACTACATGTGCAATCAATAATGCAGCACCGGTTAAATAAAATATATTAGAAAGATTTGTGGTTCGAAAAGATACAGGTTTTGGGGTTTCCTTTTCAAAGCACTCTCTGCATTCAGTGAAGTTGTACCTTTTAAATGCATTTGACCAAGCGTGATAAAGACCTGAGTGAAGTAGAACACTTGATTTCTTGCGGACAAAGGAATTCATTAGTGGAACTTCTTTACTGTCAAGCACTGATGCATACTGTTCAGTAAATAAATGATCTTTGCCAAAATAGAGACTTCGTCTAGGAATAATTTTTCCACTTTCTGATCGCCAGTGGGATTCATTGAGGAAACGATGCAAGTTAGAAGTCCCGTCAATGAAAATGGAATTCTTGCACTGGGAAATCCACTTTTGAGGGGAAACAGTCGGGAACCCTAGAGGATAGCGAAATGACTTTCTAAGAACACTCTCATTGATTGGTGATCTGTAGTTGTTGTAGCCATACAGAGTGGTCATGTGGAAAGCATTCTTGATACATCCTTTATTTGAATTGCACGATTGAAAAGAATCCTCAATAACTTTCCTTAATCCAGGATCAAAATCTTCCATTTTAGTTACCCAGCCATCTTCAAAAAAAGGCTCTCGAATGGTTATGTTATTCTTAACAAGATTGTAAAGCGCATTTTGAATTGCATAATGCGATGCATAAGATGGATTGAATTCACCATTTCCCTTCTGAGGGATGAATGATTTTACGTCTGGTAAATGCATCAAATCTTTAATAGACTCAATTTTCTTGTTGGGAGGTGGTTCCGTCAGATCTGCAGTTACGAAGCTTCTGTACATTTCTGTTAGAAGAATGAGTGCCAGAAGTGCAGGACCAATCACGATTCTTATCCAGATTAGTTTTGACATTTTTGTGGGTAATGACATGGAATGTTGTAGAAGATAACTGTAGATTAGTAAAATAAATGGAAAGCTTTCATCCCTTCTAAAGTAAATTGCACCGTGTAGAAATACAACGAATGACGTCATTGAAGCGATTATTGCCAACCAGGTGTGAAAATCGAATGGCCGAATGTATCCGCCAAAGGAAAGTTTTGCATCCTCTAAAACCACGCAAGAAATGAAATTGAAGGAATCATCCCCGGTTATCATACTTGTAATGTATGTAATGTTTTTCATGTAATATATTGCATTTGAGGAAATCATGTGGTGATAAAATGATATTGCTGGTGTGTCTCCTTCCCAACTTTCCAGTTTACCGTTAGTTGGCGGCGATGGCCATCCTATTTGTAAAGTTGCATTTGCAAATTGTTCAGCAAGAATAGAAGTGATTGGAAGTGAAATATCTTTGTGGCTATTCTGAAAAAGTGTTGAAAAATACTGACTTCTTACAGGAGGTCCGAAATATGTGTAAACCGCTGTTATTAATAATTTTGAGGTTCTAATGCAGATATATTGAGGAACAATGCTCTTCTGAATGAAATCTTGATGACTTTTTATTTTCAGTATCTCACTGGATAGAGATTCATCGCCATTCAGCGAAAACTGAATTAAGGACTGCTCCTGAATCCGGAATGTCTCCGATTCATATTTCCACCCAGGACGAAGAAAGTACAATGTTGAATCAAATGTGAACAGGTACCATCGTTTGCTTAGAAGGAGAAAACTGATGTCCCTTTTTGATCTCTTAGCGTTCACTTGACTGAAATAGACAGAATTCGACTTTCCAAGATTCACAGTTTCCTTGTTCCCCAATATGTACACAGAGGAATATTCTGCGCTCCTGTAATTGTATTTCTCAGGGAGACCTCGGTAATTAAAGGCCTCACTCATGTAGTTGGTCATCATCATTTCTCCCAAGTCCTTTGTGTTCAAATTAAGGTAAATATTTGCCACACAATTGAATCGAGACTGGAAAACCGGAGCTGAAGTTTTTAGTTTCAGAGAATCGATTTCGTCATTGTATGTCTTCACGAACGGCCACCGTAGAATCTCATTTTTCTTCTTCATAACTTTTGGGAATAGTTTACTTCTTAATCTTAAACTGATACTTATGTCTTGAACAGGAGTATGAAATTCTGTAATTGCGTAAGGATTGTCTACTTTCTGTAGTTCTCTAATTACTGCTTCGTCGGACAAAGAATTCGGCTTATTTGGATATTTCCTGTGAAATACAATTTGTGTATAACAGTCCTTTTCCAAATCCAGTAGATATTTCAATTTCAATCCTAACGTGCATTTCGAAATTCCAAAAATCAATAAAACGACACAAATTTGGGTTCTCATGATGATGCTGACAATAATGCCTTTTTAAAACAACTATTTTTTTATTCCACAATGCAATATGCGCAATCCAGCCAAGTAAAACTGAAAGAATATCCAAGCGGCCACAAAACATCCGAATATGGATATCGATAATTTACTCTCTTATAATATCTACTAATAAATGAAATTACGTCTTTCCTTTTCTTATTACATTTTTAAATTCAAAAAAAAGAAACCGGACAGGATTACCTAATTTTCAAATATATGGGTGTATAAAAATTTACAGACAAGTTATGCTACTTTACCTATCCATAAGTGACAGTATTTCTATAGAAATGATGGACCAAGCATTTTTAATCGATTTCGTGATAGCATGACTGAATGTTCATGCATGAAGGTTATAGAATAGTCTTTGTGTGCACAGGTTTTCGGAAGAAAACTCTTTAAGTAAGCCTTTCTGAAAAAGTTATACTCGCGGAAAATAAGATTTGATTAACTATTCCAAGTTGGCTTCTATTTTAGATGTAATTTTCGAAACTTAAATGATATTTTGAAAATAGGGAAAGTCATCATTTAGAAATTGGAAAAGAGGACAAAAATATCCAACGACCACTTTTTTACCATTGCTTTTCAAAAATACGACCTACAAAAGTATTAGCTAGAATGTACAGAAAAATTATTGCATTTAAATCTTCAACTGAATTGGAAATTACATTTTTAAAGTTTTATTTTGGAAAATATTTGGAGAATTTCATAGCAATCATCAAATTCAGATTCAGTCTAATATTTGAGTCATTCCGAATATAAACCTTCATTGTAAGTGATTAGCACCAACATTAAAGTGACTTGAAATAATTAATAACGTACGTACACTTCATTTGCATGTAGTCACTTAACGGCTCAAGAATGGCGTGTTAAACAGAATAGCTTGCAAACCAATGTATCGATTTACATTCAGGTTATATAAAGACACTTCTTATTTGTCCAGAATTGGAACGAAGGCAGAAATATTGATTTTTTTGGAGCTACATGTATATATGATAGTGTAAAGTATGTTCGTTTTAAGAATCTAACAGCTTAGTAATTGTGTCTTTAAAATCATAGCAAAATATTATTAAGTGGCAAAGTCCACTTTGGGGTTTTGCTCTGTTATTCTGTCTGAGTGTGAGTTCGGTCACTCAGATACTCAAGAACGCTTTGAGACATTGTAACAATAAATCGACCATAACAAATAATCTAGCTCGACGAGCCAAGACATCTGTCGCTGAAATATTAGTATTTTTCAATTTTTCAATTTGTGTTGCACTTACTTACTATTCCTGTGCTTAAAGAATACCACAGTTTTTTTGTGAACAGAATTTCGTATGAAATCTTGTTGAGTTAGCCATTCAGAAAATTTTACTAAAGGTAAATGAAACTGTAGTAGCTATTCTTCATTGGCTTTTATTTTCGATGTAATTTTCAAAACTTCAAAAAGGATGTTTTGGAAATATGAAAAGTCACGATTTGCAAATTTGAAAAGAGAACGAAAACATCTAGCGACCATATTATTTTTTCGTTTTGAAAATGCGTCCTCAAATATTATCAAAAAGTATGGCAGAAAAATCATTGCATTTTAATTACCCAACTGAAATACAAATACCATTTTAAGCGATTTTATTTCAATCCTAATGTCATTGAAAAAGATTAGGATAACTTCATAGAAATCATCAAATCCAAATTCAGTCTCGTATTTGAGTAACTTTTTAATACCCTGAGTGTAAATTATTAGCACGAACATTTAGGTAACTTAAAATAATTAATAGGTTACACTTTCCTTTTCCTTAATTCACTTCGGCGTGTCCAGAATGGCGTGTTAAACAGAATAGCTTTCAAATTGGTTTCATTATTACAGATACTATCACAAATAGTAATAGTAGTAGGAGTAGGTTTTTATGGAGTAGTTTATGGATTTGGTTTCCGAATAAAAAATCCAAAACCTCATAATTCGTTAGCTTTAAAGCACCCCGTTTAAAATTGCATTTAGTGTTACCTTCGTACACTTTTTACCACAGCGTTTACCACAGTTTATTTTATTTGTAGGTTTGAGTTAAATTAATGCCCACAGATAATAGTAATATAAAGGGATACTCTACACAGTGTATCAATTTATGAACTGAATGAGAATTACACGACAATAAAATAATTTCACATGCGTGTGAACAACAGAAGTGAACGTTCCTTATTGCTTGGTTTCTTATAATACTCAATTTAGGTAAGTATAATGTAATGTCAGCTATCTAGACATATAACATAACTTCTATCCATAATTCATTATGTACTAGTAAATGGTACTGCAAAATAATACTGTGGCTATTGAAATGGAATTATTATATATCAGTATAAACAGTTATAATAAATTATGATGAGTAGCTTTTATAGTTTTTACAAACATTCATGGTTTTAGCAAGAAATGAACGTTAATGGACTGATTCAAGAATTCTTATTTGACGAAAGGTGTTAATAAAATTGTAAGTTAATATCTATAATGATTATTGACTTCTTATCGAAAGTTTCATGCAATAAGGCATTATACAGTAAAACTATCACAATTATTATTACTGTACTATATAAGAGTTGTGTGGTGTGAGGGAGAACCTTGCCCTTAACCCAATAAATAAAGTTATAAGTGGACCACGATAGTTACAGGTATATTATTATCTAACTTATTACTGCTCCATTTCATTCCTTTCCCATCCTTCAGAACCTAAGTGGATAATTAATGTAAACAGGTAATAAATGTGGAACTCGTAATACGTAACAATAATGATAAGAAAAGTTGAATGAAGTCAACTTTATACGTTGTAAATTGTGATAACTAATTGGCAACCCTGATCCAATTGACAGCATTTCCTCAGTCTCACGTTTAAATCGTGACATAATAAGACAGTTTAGTTTTATTTGTTTTGATGCTATGAATTTCTGTGTTATGTTATGATTTAGACCTTCCTTGGATTTATTTGTATGAAAATGGGTGATGGGAAAATTTTGAAATGGTAACGAGAGAATTGGAAATTGTTGTTGAAATTCGATTCCTATTCCGCAGAGCAGTGCTAGGAAAATGTTGTTCGAGTGCACACCTGTTGCACTCACGTTGGACAATAGCAACGCCAGGTTTAATTTTTAGAACTATGGGTCTAGTTAATAAACAGTTAAGTTTAGCGTTCTACAAACTGGGCACGGTGATTGGGAAACACCCGAAATATTTTATTATTGCCCCGACAGTTTTGTCCCTCGTGTTTGCAACTGGACTTGTTCGATTAAATTACGATAATGATGTCGAATATCTTTTCACTCTTACAAATGGACCGAGTCATATGGAAAAGGAAGTCGTCGAAAAATATTTTCCTCAGAAAACTCATGAAAAATTTACACCGTCCAGACTTACGTCTCCGGGAAGATTTGCAAGGTGAAAAATACTTAAAATATTCCACAAAAGCTTGTACGCAATTTTATTTTGGAGACAGTAATTTAAATTTGGGGTTGTTATTTATTTTTAGGGTAATTGTCATGTCCCAGGATGGCCATTCACTTCTGAGAAAGAAAACATGGAAGGAAATTCTTAAGTTGAATGATTTTCTTCAAAATGTGACCGTGGAGTGGAAAAACAAATATTACAATTACTCCACCATTTGTGCCAAGTGGAATCAAGACTGCTACTCGAACGATTTCTTAGAGATGGGCACCATTGTTGACAAACTCGAAGAAGGATCTCTCAAATTAAGTTATCCTATCATGTTCGACCCAGTTACTTTCAAAACGTACATTTTGGCGCATAATTTTGGTGGAATTTCTTTTGAAAACGGGTCGTCCTTTAATGTCAAGAGTGTTGACGCAATTGTACTAAATTATTTTGTGGTCGACGATACAGATGACGAAAACAAAAGGTCCTTGACATTATTTTATTGTATTTTTTGACATAATATTTTTATCCAATTAGATTTTTTCCTAATTAATAATTTTTTCGTATTTTAATTTTGTTAAGAATTTAAATTTTCAAAGATTTACAATAATTCACATTAATTTTCCAGTAAATTAATTTTCTTGCCAGCTAATATTTAGTCTTTTTGAGGTTTATTCATTTCTTTCTTGCGATGTAATTATTTTAGAGGTGAAAAATGGGAGTCTGAAATAATTGCAGCTTTGGATGAAGCGGATGGGACTTGGGAGCACATAAAGGTTTTCAGACTGACTTACTATTCATTGAAGAGGGAGCAAGAGGTAAATGCGTTTTCTGTGATCCCTTATTTTTCCGCAACAATTCTTCTGATGAATACATTTGTTGTGGTCACCTCGATGACTGGAGATTGGGTAAAGTCCAAACCGTGGGTGGGTCTCATGGGCATTTTCAGTGCTTTAATGGGCACAGTTGCAGCTTGTGGAATTCTCTGCTATCTGAGTGTCAGTTTTATTGGAATCAATTTAGCTGTTCCATTCATTTGTTTAGGTAAACATTTTTTTAATGCATAATATTATTTATTTTCGATTTTTATGGTGTAAAAATTAATATAATTAAAAATTAATCCAATTTAAAACATTTATGTAAGATTATGTTCTAAAAATAATTTAATTTCTCTCTTTTATCCAGGAATTGGTATTGATGACACTTTTGTGATGATGGCTGCATGGTGGAGAACTCCAACTAAAGATCCTGTGCATATCCGTTTGGCTCATTGTTATTCAGACGCTGCAGTGTAAAAATATATGCCAAAATTTTTAATAGAATTTATTAATATTTTGCCAAGTTGCCTAAAATTTCTTTCTAATTTTTTTCATTTTCAAGTACATTTTTCATATTAGGGGTATTCAATTAAAGTAATGCTACAATTAATAAGGTATTGAAAATTGTATTTTTATTTTAGTTCGATTACGATTACAACTTTGACGGATATGCTCTCTTTCTACGTCGGTCTTCTCTCGCCCACGCCAAGTATTCAAATATTTTCTGCTTATGCTGGAACAAGTGTAATGTGTATATATATTTGGCACATTTTCTTTTTCGGGGGCTCTTTGGCACTCAGTGGCTATTATGAAGCAGAAAATATGCATTCAGTTCTCTGGTGGAAAAAAGCGACTCCAAAATCAAAAGCAGGTAAAAATGATTCTATTAAAGTACAATTTAACCATGAAATGTAATTGCAATTGAGATTTTAGTATTATTCTTTTAGTTTTCTGTAGTTTTCTTGTTTTTAATAATTTTCTTGTGTATTTCTCAGAAAAATTGTCGAAAATGTCAAAATTTTTCATGGTTGGAGGCACAGATTCAAAAGACGTGGGAAACATTGAAGATGCCCATGAAAATTTCCTAATGTGTTTCTTCCGAGATTCCTTTTCGCCATTTTTACATAAGAAAGTAACCAAGATCTCCGTTATTCTTGTATTTATTGTCTACATTTTGATTTCATTGTGGGGATTGACAAAACTTGAAGAGGGGTTAAAAAGAGAAAAACTGGTTCGGTTTGATTCGTACATGGCAGATTTTGTTATTAAAGAAGATACTTACTTCCGTGAGTACCCTTACAGATTTCAGGTAAAAAATAAACCAAATATAAGTAAAAATAATATTTCCAGGTAGGAAAAGAAAAGTCTTCTAAAATCTAACGGAAACTTAAAATTTTCTTAGGTTGTAATTACTTCCCCATTGGATTATTCTTTAAAATCAACCCAAGACCAAGTAAACAAATTGCTAAAAAAATTTACACAAATGGATCGTTTAACCGAAGAGTACATGGAAAACTGGTTACGAGATTTTACTCGCTATATTGAAAATTACGACGAATTTTTCCATTTCAATATCACTGATGAAAAAGATTTCAACCGTATTCTGCGTCAGGATTATTTACGAGATTACATGCACATTTCTGAAGACATTCTTTTCAACGAAGATTCTTCCAAGATTTTAGCGACCAGGTACATTCTGCAATCAAAGCAAGTATGGGACGCCAACACTGAGAAGAATATGTTACTAAATGCCCGCCAAATTGCCCGGGAAGAAACAAATTTCAATGTGACGGTATATCACCCTTGGTTTGCATATGTTGACCAAGCAATTGTAATCCGGGAGTTGACATTGACCTTGGTGAGCATCGCAGCCGCTATTGTGATGCTTGTGGCAATTTTGTTCATCCCGAGTTTTCTCAGTTCCCTTTTCGTATTCTTCTCGATCGTTTCCATCGAATTGGGGGTTTTGGGTTTCATGAGTTTGTGGAATGTCAGTTTGGATTTAATTTCCGTCCTGTGCCTGATCATGTGCATTGGCTTTTCAGTCGATTTCTCCAGTCACGTGTCCTACGCATACATGTCCGCGCCTTTTGACAAATCCGAAGACCGAGTCAGAGACACCATGCATTCTCTCGGGTTGCCCATTTTACAAGGGGGAGTCAGTTCTATTATCGGGGTCTCCATTCTAATCGTTTACCCCTCCTATGTTTTCAATACATTTTTCAAAGTTGTTTTTCTTGTCATGGTCTTCGCAGTTTTCCACGGACTCTTTCTCCTTCCAGTTCTCTTGTCCATTTTCAAACCAGAGAGATTCCCCCTTTTTGCCGTCCGCAAAACATTTAAACTTAAACAATTTGAAAGTTCCCGTTTATAATAATTCTAACACTGTACTAATACTTGTAATAAATTATTTTTAATCATGTAAACCATTTTTACACGAACCTAAACTTGTCATGTTGTTAAAATATTGTATTCAACACAAAATAATAGTAAATAAATAAATCCTAACGCATTATTATCCTGTCACGATAAATACTTTAAATTTTCACCCTAGACTCCACTTTTTCCAACCCTGATTGAACCAATTCTTGCAACAACCTTGAAATCTGATCCTAAAACCTCTCTTATTTGATTTCAATACTGTTCGTGTAGGGCCATGTGTTATTTATCACCTCAAAAATGTTGTTAGACCACTTTTGCAGAAAAAAGTGATAAGAGACATGAATGAAAATATGATTTTTTGCCTTGGTTTGCTTAACATTGTCCTTTAATGGTTTAAGTCATGATATTGTTGTATGAGTTCACGAAATTATAAGTCAGATGGAATGACAACATGCATAATCACCTTGCCTAATAATTTTTCATTCAATTTCGTAAATGATGCAAAGCTTAGCTTCCTTGTTTACACATAATGTAAATCTGACGAGAATGCGAGTGTGCGAGTCATTGCATTCGCCAAGTGAATGTACTTACACTTTTTGTTTGGTTTCGTGTAGCAATGAAGGGGCGACCGCATAGCAAGGCACATCAGACAGAGGAGGCAATTACCTTGCCATTCATAATATAGGTAACCGAGCACGTTGTTGAAAGTAATGCAATAAGTAATAAATATGAGTAAATGTGTAATAGCATATCATATAGGCCATCATACACAGAGCAAATTGTGGACAGGTTTCTATAATCTCTAATCTCTGTAGTATATAGCATCTTAGAAAGCATGCTTTGCTGAATAATAAATAAATTTGCATAATTATAATCAATAGGATTATAATGGCAGTAGTATTCTCAAAGAATTGTTCATTCTTTTGACACATGGGAAGAAAAAATCTATTTTTTGTAGAAATATTTCACCCCTGCATTCTTCTCATCAAACAAATTCCTCAAAAGTCTTTCCTGTACCGCCTTTTGCGTAAATTCTCAATTAGGAATCAATTTTTTTTACCTATATATAAACAAAAAGTAAAATAACGTCATATCACATTGGGACGATTAGATTTACAAACGTAGAACTTAAATTCCAACTATCAATTACTCTGAGCACGATTATTAATGACGAAATCTTATTCTTATCGCTAGTAAACAAAGATTATGAGGTAACAATGTACCGGTAACATATAAGAAGACTCTTAATACATATTTGGTAAGTATTCCGTATAAAGTACCTTGTTGGCTTCTGTCCTGACTTTGTTTTGTTGGTTAACATTGTTTTCGCATGGCAAGGGTAATGTACCTTGTTGACTTGTAAAACCAATATCAATACCAATAGTTAAGTAATAGATTACAACGGGATGTATTTTCATGCTTCTAATTTTTAGAAACTTTTAAAATTACGCACAATTTTTCGTAAGAACTATATTTTGGCATTTAGGAAAGTAAAAAATGGTAATTTCTTGTTTTAAAAAGGATTTACTGTAAATTTGCACATAATTTTTCGGAAAAACTGTATTAAAAATTTTCGGAAATGTGGATAAAAGACAGAAAATGGTAATTTCTTGTTTTAAAAAGGATTTACTGTAAATCTACGCATAATTTTTCAGAAAAACTGTATTATGAATTTTCAGAAATGTGGATAAAGGACTTAAAATGGTAATTTCTTGGTTTAAAAAGGATTTACTGTAAATGTTTCTTACTTTTTGCAAATATTTACAATTAATTATAGATCATAGTAATATTTTATTGAGTACACTGCACTTTTGTTTAGTAATTTGTTATTATTGATTTGCATCTGTTCAGGTAGTTAAGGCGTATAAGGTGGAACTACTAGGAATTTAAGTTTTTAGTGTGCCATAGGGCTAGAGCAATAATTCCCAATAGCAGACAGGACAACGACCTTAGATTATTACGAAAAGTGTGTATATATTTTATTGCTAGAGCAGGTAGTCTAACAACAATGTGTGCTACCGGTATGCATCGCTAGCTAGTTAGTGAATAAAATTAGCTAGAAAACTACCTAATGAAGAACTACATCATAAACTAGCAATACGTACCAGTCTCCTTCTATTTTCCGCTACACTACACTACTTAGTGCTGTTAACCACAGTATTTTTGCACAAGAATGGTAACAGAGTCTACTTTGCTATTAGTTGAGTAGCCTTGATCTGAAATCTCGACCTGCTTCTCAAAAGGCGACTACTATCTAAGCAAAAATCAGCAATCAGTCATGCAAACAAAGAAATGCTCTTCTAGTAAACATAATACAATTAGTACAAGGAATCACTATCTTCTATTTAAATACAATGCATTTCAATGAAGTGCTAACAAGTTCCTCACTCTCGTTTTTTACTGTTTACTAAAGACAATTAGCGACTTGGATCATGACACATAATTCATTACGCAATGCAATTAAAACCTCAACACTATTCCACATTTAAAAAAACCATTTTCGCAGAAAATCGATAAACCAAACTTATTACCTGTATAGGATTTAATTCTTTAGTTGATGCCGTCTTAAATAACTGTATTAAATTGTTTTCAATATGAAACTCTTAGCATTTTCGAATGCAAAATACTTAATCATGCACAATTTTATGGATTTACTTTAATAGAAGGTTTTTTCATCCTTGCTTGCGATTGTGAAGGTGTAGAGGTAATAAATAGGAGATAATTCAATGTGCTAATCTTGATTTGGTTCCCGTGCACTTCGAAACTACAACTACACAGTAAGTAGTATACCATCAATAGTCTCTTTCAGAGGTTCTGGTGTAAACTACTTTAATTTTATTCTTAAATGGTTATGTTTATCTTATGCTAGCACGCAAAGTCAGTGTACTTTATTTACCTTCTATGTTTTAGAGATTGGAATCTGAATAGAATACCGGAATGCCAAATAAATGTTGAATATCTATGTAACCCTTCTTTGATTATTTGCCAAAACTATGAATTTCAACTGAAAAATGTAACTGAAATGCGACTTAATTCTGTATTGCTCAATATTTTTGAGTTCTCATCTATAAACGTGAAATGTCAAAATATATTATTTAAAGTCGACATGTAAGATTTATAGGTGTTTTAAATTATTGGTGTAGAACATCATTTTATCTCATGATATGATATTATTTCCATAACTAGTGTATGACAGGCGTCACTCTGGCAGTCTACTTAATATTTCTCGCAGATGGCAGGTTCCGAGCTTAATATTTCTGCCAAATATCAAGTTCTGCCGGGCATGATTGATATTTCCGGCAGATGGTTAGCATGTTTATATTTCTGGCAATTGGCAGGTTTCTAGAGGCATACTTAACATTTCTCAAAGATGGCAGGTTCCTCAAGGCCTGCCTAATATTTCTGGCAGATGGCAAGTTCTCCCAGGCAGAGATGCTTGATATTTCTGGCAGATGGAAAGATCTCCCAGGCAGAGATGCTTGATATTTCTGGCAGATTTCTCCCAGGCAGAGATGCTTGATATTTCTGGCAGATTTCTCCCAGGCAGAGATGCTTGATATTTCTGGCAGATTTCTCCCAGGCAGAGATGCTTGATATTTCTGGCAGATTTCTCCCAGGCAGAGACGCTTGATATTTCTGGCAGATTTCTCCCAGGCAGAGATGCTTGATATTTCTGGCAGATTTCTCCCAGGCAGAGATGCTTGATATTTCTGGCAGATTTCTCCCAGGCAGAGATGCTTGATATTTCTGGCAGATTTCTCCCAGGCAGAGATGCTTGATATTTCTGGCAGATTTCTCCCAGGCAGAGATGCTTGATATTTCTGGCAGATTTCTCCCAGGCAGAGATGCTTGATATTTCTGGCAGATTTCTCCCAGGCAGAGATGCTTGATATTTCTGGCAGATTTCTCCCAGGCAGAGATGCTTGATATTTCTGGCAGATTTCTCCCAGGCAGAGACGCTTGATATTTCTGGCAGATTTCTCCCAGGCAGAGATGCTTGATATTTCTGGCAGATTTCTCCCAGGCAGAGATGCTTGATATTTCTGGCAGATTTCTCCCAGGCAGAGATGCTTGATATTTCTGGCAGATTTCTCCCAGGCAGAGATGCTTGATATTTCTGGCAGATTTCTCCCAGGCAGAGATGCTTGATATTTCTGGCAGATTTCTCCCAGGCAGAGATGCTTGATATTTCTGGCAGATTTCTCCCAGGCAGAGATGCTTGATATTTCTGGCAGATTTCTCCCAGGCAGAGATGCTTGATATTTCTGGCAGATTTCTCCCAGGCAGAGATGCTTGATATTTCTGGCAGATGGCAAGTTGCTCCAAGCATGTTGCTATTTCTGGCAGATGGCAGCTTTCTCCAAGCATGCTTTACATTTCTCTCAGATTGTGACTTCTGCAAGGCATGCTTGGTATTTTTGGCAGATGGGAAGTTCGGCCAGGCATCCTAGGTATTTCTGGCAGATGGGAAGATGGGCCAGGGATCTTAGATATTTCTGGCAGATGGGAAGATGGGGCAGGCATCTTAGATATTTCTGGCAGATGAAAAGCTCTGGCAGGCGAGTCTGACATTTCTGATAGATGGCAGGTTACTCCAGCCATGCTTGATATTTCTGGCAGATGGCAGGTTCTTTCAGGCATGCTTAACATTTCTGGCAGATGGCAAGTTTGGCCAGACATGCTTAATATTTCTGTCAGATGGCAGGTTCCTCCAAGAATGCTTGACATTTTTGGCAGATAGTGAGTTCTGCCAGCCGTGCTGACATTCCTGACAGCTGGCAGGTTTCTCCAGTCATGCTTGATATTTCTGGCAGATGGCAGGTGACTTCCGTCATGCTTGATATTTCTGGCAGATGGCAGGTTACTCCTGTCAAGCTTGATATTTCTGGCAGATGGCAGGTTACTCCTGTCAAGCTTGATATTTCTGGCAGATGGCAGGTTACTCCTGTCAAGCTTGATATTTCTGGCAGATGGCAGGTTACTCCTGTCAAGCTTGATATTTCTGGCAGATAGGAAGTTCTGCCAAACATGCTTGATATTTCTGGCAGATGGAAAGTTCTGCCAGGCAAGCTTGATTTTCCTGGCAGATAGAAAGTTCTGAAAAGCACGCTTGATATTTCTGGCAGATAGAAAGTTCTGCCAGGCATGCTTGATATTTCTGACAGATAGAAAATTCTGGCAGGCATGCTTAATACTTTTGGCAGATGGAAAGTTCTGCCAGACATGCTTGATATTTCTCTTGATATTTCTGGGAGATCTCAAGTTCTGGCAAACATGCTTGATATTTTTGGCAGATTTGTTTAGGATTTAAGACGTACATGGTACAATATTTTTAGGAAAGCAGCTTTGTTTGTTCTGTTTTGATTTTGAAAGGTGTACTGTAGAAGGTGCAAATGGTTACAGTCCGTAGTTTTCGACCTTTCTGTCAAAAATATTTAGAATTGTCAATTTCTAGTTAATTATTTGATTACAGTTTTGCTATCTAATAAAACAGTTATCTCTTAGTACCCTCTGTATAATGGCGTACTTGATATTATGTTAACAATATTCGTGTATTGAAATTGAAGGTGTCTCGTGTTAGTAGCTGTGACTGTGAACAATAAAATTGGCCTCGTCTCAACTATCTTGTAATCCATCCATGCATTTACTTTTTGACAATGAGCTTGTCTGTTGCTGTGTTGGGTCTCGGTCCTTCTACTCAATCCTTTCATGCAATGTAAATGCATACTGAAATGTATTAGAGATACCTAACTGCGTTTGCCTTGCATTATTGGGTTCAAGTTTGTTAAGTTTATAAAGTCCGTTATATTGAATGTAGTTGTGATCTTCACTTTTGTAACACCTGTTGATTGTGAGATACTTTAATATATTCTTGAACGTGTGTGGGGAGCGTGTTTCCAAAGTACTCATCAATCTTATACTTACATACATCATAATACAACTGCACTTCGTCTAGCACGTATAAGAAAAGGTAACTGACTACTATTGTCGAGACGGACAATGCAATTCCTTTTTCTTTCTGGTTAATACTAATGATATGGGTATAGCGTGTTATGTAACCTCCAATCTTCAGTAGTATACAAGTTTGAAATTCCACGCAACGTTACTTAATTGTTTACTCTAACTAATCGCAGTCGTGAGTCAAATCGAACCTCTTGTTATGTACCGTGGCTATTACAATTATATTATTATTACTATTGCAGTCAGCCGTATACCTACACAGTCAATTCAATTCAATTCACTACTCAAATCAGTCGAGTCGAAATATTTTCAGTTTCATTGTTTTCTCGTTCTACAACAAGATCAGGTCAGTTCAGAATAAGGTCCCAGTTCCCATTTGGCTTCCCAGAAGATATCCAGCACTTCCTTTCCAGAACACTCTGTAAAAAATAGAAAATTTTAAATACTTAATTTAATTCCTGGATAGTTCATGATCCGGAATTTTAAGTATTTGTGATTCCAAAGACAGCAGAGGTTCCCTTCAGACAAACGGAACTTCTTCAATTGTCAACGCGTGTCTGCAATTTTAAAGACCTTGATTACTTTCTGGCAGCTTCTGAGCAAAATGGCAAAAGGGATTGGCATCACCGATGAAGAAAGGACTCTCATTGATGACGTAAGACTGTCTTTTGCAATAATCTTTTTTTCATTTTTTACTTCAAGTATATGTTCAAATCTATTTTGTATTTTCTAGCATTTATCGATTCGTAATGCAAACTCATTTCTCTAATAAATATTTGTTTTATCATTATTTAAAACACATACATACAAAGAAATTTTCTTATCATAACTTACATTGAAAATACCATCGACAAGATAACAAATTACCAGAAATTCCAAAATAGAATTAAAATAATGTCAAATTGTAAAAGAATTAAAGTATTTTGAGCTTAAATTTATTATTGGGTTTTTTTAATTGTGTGCTGTGGTATTTGTGGTAAATGAGTTATTTTATGGTAGACTGAGCATTAATTTTATGGAAAAGGGAATTTTTTATCCTATGAGAGCTTCTTTTTATTATGGGATAAGAATTATACTGTATAGATTATCGATCCAGTTTTGATTGGATCTTGCGGTGCAATCTGATTGTGAATGAAAATTCGAATGACGTTCAAAATTGCATTTGCAAAGCTTTTGCTTATTTTGTTTTTCGAATATTTTTTCACCAAGACTCTCCATTCATAGATAATATAATAAATACGAGTCATGTTAAGAAGCACGCAGAAATGAGAAGTTTTTACTCATTTTAATTTTTAATGATGACTCACTAGAAGTATTTAATAATATTATGAGTGACACATTTCTAAAACTTGTATTATATATATTTTGGTTGGTGATCCGTAGTTGAGGGAGCGCTTGGAAGAAATTCTCCATGAAAAATGCCACAGAAGCGACGAATTTCTCGTCCGATGGATTCGATGTAAGATTATTGCTACTATTTTTAGTTGTAAATTTCCGTGAATTAATCGACAACCTTATTGACATTTGAAATGGCAATTTCAGTTTATGGCTCTGATTTGGATAAAGCGGAAGGCATGCTCAGAAAGGTAAGTACAATTTAACGCCTTTACTAAGAACTGATGTTAGAAGGTAAATAGGTTGTAAGAAATTCCAACCACATAATGAACTTGTAAAGCAATCCTTGTGAGAAATGAGAGAAAATCCTTGTGAGAAAGTTTTACAAAATATTACATTCTCCAAAAATTGTTATTCACTTGAATATTTGAACATTTTCTGTTTTTGTTTACAAAATAAATACAACGTAAACTTACGTATCGACATCCAATGTACCTTGAAACAAGGGTTACCTGATAATAATATGACTTAATATTTGTGGCATTCACGTATGCTTGACATTTCTAGCCTGAACGCGCTTGCTGTATATTTCGGGCATGGACTTTTGCTTGATATTTCGGGGACGCACTTTTGCTTGGTATTTCGAGCATGCACTTTTGCTTGGTATTTCGAGCATGCACTTTTGCTTGATATTTCGAGCAGGCTTTTTTGCTTGATATTTCAAGAATGCATTGCTGCTTGTTATTTCGAGCAGGCACTTTATTTCGAGCATACATTACTGCTTAATATTTCGAGCATGCACTTTTGCTTGATATTTCGAGCATACATTACTGCTTAATATTTCGAGCATGCACTTTTGCTTGATATTTCGAGCATACATTACTGCTTAATATTTCGAGCATGCACTTTTGCTTGATATTTCGAGCATACATTACTGCTTAATATTTCGAGCATGCACTTTTGCTTGATATTTCGAGCATACATTACTGCTTAATATTTCGAGCATGCACTTTTGCTTGATATTTCGAGCATACATTACTGCTTAATATTTCGAGCATACATTACTGCTTAATATTTCGAGCATGCACTTTTGCTTGATGTTTCGAGCATACATTACTGCTTGATGTTTCGAGCGTACATTACTGCTTAATATTTCGAGCATGCACTTTTGCTTGATGTTTCGAGCATACATTACTGCTTGATGTTTCGAGCATACATTACTGCTTGATGTTTCGAGCATACATTACTGCTTGATGTTTCGAGCATACATTACTGCTTAATATTTCGAGCATGCACTTTTGCTTGATGTTTCGAACATACACTTTAGCTTGATATTTCGGGCATGCATTTTTGCTTTATATTTTGTGGATGAACGTTTGCTGCATATTTCATGGATACACGTGTGCTGAATATTGCAATATGACTTAATATCTCTGCCAGATATGCAGGCTTAGTATTTCTGTCAGATGTGCAGGGTTAATATTTCTGCCTGATATGAAGGCTTAGTATTTGTGTCAGATATGAAGGTCTAATATTTCAGCCAGATATACAGGCTTGATATTTCTGCCAGGAATGTAGTCTTGCTATTTTTGCCAGGAATGCAGACTTCATATTTCTACCAGCAATAAATGCTTAATATTTCTGCTAAGAGTATAGGCTTAATATTTCTGCCAGGAATGCAGGCTTGATATTTTCGGATATTTTCTGCACATCTTATGTACATTGGGTAACCATGGTTTCAGGTTACCTTGGATTCATCAACTCTTGGTAATATATTTTAGTATGTGCTTGTATGATTAGAAAAATTAGAATACTCTGTGTATGTTTGAAATTGGTAAAATCTATTTATCGTGAATTATAGTTAATTTATTATTACTTGTTCCACATCTTGCAGTCATTTTCTTGGCGTAAGGAAAATAGGATTGAAGAATTGCTAACTGAGAAAATAGATGAGCACATTGAGCACCACTGCCCTTACGATATAAGGGGAAATGATGAAGAAGGACGACCAGGTAAAATATTTTTTTTCTTGCTTGTCATGTTCGTATTGAAAGAGATTTTTCATTCAGAATTTTTAGAAAGGGTCATATTTTCTAAATCCTTCAATCAAAATAATTCAAAAAAGCAATCTGCACTTTACTTGTTCGAAATCTCAAGCGTAATATAAACTAATTTTTTCGTGAAACTCTTTAACCCGTTTTTAATTCTGTACTAATTTTTTCTGTTAATACGTCAACGTGTCAAAATATTATCTAATTGTATTTTTATTATAACTGAGAATGCTGATTCTTTCATAAGTCATTGCACATGTGATTAAAGAAAATTAATGATATTCTCAGGAAGAGGTATAACATGGAATGCAAACTGCGCATATTACTATATAATAATGGAAGCAGGAATTAGGCGCATTAATTAAGTTTTAAATATGATAAATTAATTAAAATGTTTAATTTAAATGTTCTAGTTCTTCTGATTCATTGTGGAAAGTGGGATATAAAGGAATTAATTCAGAACAAAAATACCGATCGGCTTAATCGACACGTTTACAAAATGATGGAACGCGTCTCAAGTGTTGTTAACCAAAGCAAAAAGTCTGCGAAAATGCCTGGCTACGTTGGTATTTTGGATGCCGAAGGTGCAAATTACAAACAAGTCCAAAGCAAAGAAGGTAAACCATAAAATAAACAAGAAAAATTAAAACCGTGGCAAAATCAACATTATCACGAATGATCCTTAAAATAATTAAAACTCACTTAATGCTATTTGTATAAAATCCTGTTTTTAAATTTCCGATAATTGCCCCCTGAAAGTAATACATTTTTCCCCAAAAAATATCTTTGCCCTTAACTTCATAATGTATGGATTCAGAAATTATCAGTAAATTTAAAACCGGATTTTGGTTAACCATTAGAAATATAAATAATTATAGGCTAAGGAATTATAAATGATGTTTATTTGCTAACAGCTTTAGCTACCATGTTCCATTTTATTTGTGTGATTCGAGACAATTATCCAGACCTTCTTCATATGTGCTACGTTAGTCATTTTTAATATTTTAATAATATTTTGCTTACAAGTGTATCATTAGTGCATTCACTATTTATTGCTTTCGACTTTCGTTGTAGGTCATCAACAGTCCGAAATTCGTGTCTTTAATATTCCGTATGGTGAAACCCATTCTTCCAGCTAGAGTACAATCAAAGGTTAAAATATACGGAAGAAATCGGAAGGACTGGGACCAAGCTTTGATCAGAACCATTCCAAAGGACGAAAATAATCAAAAATGTGGTAGCAATGTGAATATTTAGTATTACCAGTTAAATGACAAAGGATTTAAACACCAATATTACGAATAACGCATGTAAATATAAGAGTATTAATGATAATTCTCAGTAGACAATTTTAAATCCGCGTAAGTAGTTTATCCACAGAAGCAATTGTGTTACAAAATCATCAAATTTCTGAAATTCTTTTCTTTTAGTTAAGATATAAGGTTTGTAGCACAAATGTTAAGTATAATTTTGAATTCGCATTTTAATTCTCAACTTTCAATCTAAGAAGGATATCCAGGTGTTGAAAATTATAGTTAATTTCGTAAACACGTTATTGCAATGTTTAGAAAGTGTTATCTTACAAATACTCCCATTTTGTATTCTTGAATTAGCAGAAAAAAAGGAGATGGGTACTTTTGGTATCCTCGGTATATTATTTGGTGCAACTGCAGTACGTATGTATGCTTTTAAAATTTTGTAATGATTTTAAAACCCTTTAGATGTGTGATGTGTATTTCTCGATATATCAAAAACCTTAATAAATTTCATTCTACACAGCTTTAAATTGTATTATTCATGGCTAATTATATTTCCATGATGACGGTCATTTGATCGACCATTTTCTCTAAAAAGAGCAATAAATTATTCTTAACACGCTATTTTCTAGATTTTTTATTTCTTCTTCTATTTCCTGTTTGTATAAGTTCTCCCGACCTATGATGGATGGTATGATGGGTATGATCTTAGGACAACTTTTTCATCTTCAGACAAATGGCATAATTCAATTTAGTTTTATGCTTTTACTTTTACATTTCATTGTCAATGAATCTGGCAAACTGTACAGACTACTCGAATCTCCTTTCCTCACTTAGTTGCAAGAAATTCACCCCTAGAATAATATTGGTATAAATGCAAGTTAAATTCCAATATTTATAAAAGTCCCATATTGATTTCTCATTTCTCAAGGCAGCTTATTTTTTAGGAAATAGGCCGGCTAATCAATACTATGTACATTGATTCCCGGTATTTTTCACAAATTCATTCCTAGTAATTGGCCTTAGAATAATAGTTGCTACAAATATATGTAAAATTCCAATATTTATAAAATTACGATTTTTCCGCCTCATTTCTCAACTCAGCTTATTTTCTAGGAAATAGGCCGGCTAATCCATACTATGTACATTGATTCCCGGCATTCTTAACAAACTAATACATAGATATTGGTTATAAAATAATAGTTGTTATAAATGCAAATTAAATGGCAATATTTATGAAATTCATATTTTGACGGCTCATTTCTCAACGCAGCTTACTTTCTCGGAAATAGGCCGGGCAGTCCATACTATGTACATTGATTGTCGGCATTTTTCACAAATTCATTCCCAGAAATTGGCCCTAAATTAATAGTTGTTATAAATTCAAGTTAAATTGCAAAATTTATGAAATTCCCATTTTGACGGCTCATTTCTTCACGCAGCTTACTTTCTCCGAAATAGGCGGGCTAACGCATACTATGTACACTGATTCCCGGCATTTTTAACAAATTAATTCCCGGAAATTTGCCGTAAAATAATAGTTTTAAGAAATGCAAATTAATTGCCAATGTTAATAAAATCTCCGTTTTGAGGGCTCATTTCTCAACGCGGCTTACTTTGTAGGAAATAGGCCAGCTAATGCATATAATGTACATTGATTGCCGGCATTTTTAGCAAATTAATTCATAAAATTTCTCCCTAGAATAATAGGTGTTATAGATGCAAGTTAAAATTCCAATATTTATAAAATTCCCATTTTGCCGGCTCATTTCTCAACGCAGCTTACATTTTCGGATATAGGCTAGCTAATCCATACTATGGACATTTATTCCCGGTATTTTTCACCAATTCATTCCTAGAAATTGGCCATAAAATAATAGTTGTTACAAATGCAAGTTAAATTCTAATATTTATAAAATTCCCAATTTGCCGGCTTATTTCTCAACGCAGCTTATTTTCTAGAAAATAGGCTGTCTAATCCATACTATGTACATTGATTCCTGGCATTTATAACAAATTAATTCCCAGAAATTGGCGCTAGAATATAAGTTGTTATAAATGCCAGTTAAATTGCAATATTTATAAAATTGCCATATTGACGGCTCATTTATCAACGCAACTTACTTTCAAAGAAATAAGTCGGCTGATCCTTACTATGTTCATTGATTTCCGCCATTTTTCACAAATTAGTTTTTAGAAATTGGGCCTAGAATAATAGTTGTTATAAATGCAATTTAAATTGCAATATTTATGAAATACCCATTTGAAGGCTCATTTCTCAACGCAGCTTACTTTCTAGCATATAGGCAGGGTAATCCATACTATGTACATTGATTCCCGGCATTTCTCAGAAATTAATTCTTAGAAATTGGACTTAGAATAATAGTTGTTATAAATGCAAGCTAATTTCCAATCTTGATATAATTGCCATATTGACGGCTCATTTCTCCACGCAGGTTACTTTCTCGGATATAGGCCGGCTAATCAATCCTATGTTCATTGATTCCCGGTATTTTTCACAAATTCATTTCTAGAAATTGGCCCTAGAATAATAGTTGTTGCAAATATATGTTAAATTCCAATATTTATAAAATTTCCATTTTGCCTGCTCATTTCTCAACGCAGCTTATTCTCTAGGAAATAGGCCGGCTAATCCGTACTATGTACATTGATTGCCGGCATTTTTCACAAATTAATTCTTAGAAATTGGGCCTCGAATAATAGTTGTTATAAATGCAATTTAAATTGCAATATTTATGAAATACCCATTTGAAGGCTCATTTATCAACGCAGCTTACTTTCTCGGAAATAGGCGGGGTAATCCATACTATGTACATTGATTCCCGGCATTTTTTATAAATTAATTCTTAGAAATTGGACAGAGAATAATAGTTGCTATAAATGCAAGTGAAATTCTAATATTTTTGAAATTTCAATTTTAGGAAATAGGCCGGTTAATACATACTGTCTACATTGATTCCCGATTTTTTTCACGAATTAATTCTTAGAAATTGGCGCTAGATTAATAGTTGTTATAAATGCAAGTTAAAATTGGAATATTTATAAAATTCCCATTTTGCAGGTTCATTTCTCAACGCAGCTTACTTTCTCGGATACAGGCCGGCTAATCCATACTATGTACATTGATTCCCGTCATTTTTTACAAATTAATCCCTAGAAATTGGCCTTAAAATAATAGTTGTTATAAATGCAATTTAAATTGCAATATTTATGAAATGCCCATTTGAAAGCTCATTTCTCAACGCAGCTTACTTTCTCGGAAATAGGCGGGGTAATCCATACTATGTACATTGATTCCCGGCATTTTTTATAAATTAATTCTTAGAAATTGGACAGAGAATAATAGTTGCTATAAATGCAAGTGAAATTCTAATATTTTTGAAATTTCAATTTTAAGGGCACATTTCTCAGCGCAGCTTACTTTCTCGGATATAGGCCGGCTGATCCATACTGTGTACATTGATTCCCGGTATTTTTCACAAATTTATTCCTAGCAATTGCCCGTAGAATAATAGTTGTTATAAGTGCATGTTAAATTCCAATATTTATAAAATTCCCATTTTCCCGGGTCATGTCTCAACGCAGCTTACTTTCTAGAAAATAGGCCGGGTAATCCATACTATGTACATTGATTGCCGGCATTTTTTACAAATTAATTCTTAGAAATTGGTCCTAAAATAATAGTAGTTGTAAATGCAAGTTAAATTCCAATTTTTCTGAAATTTCCATTTTGACGGCTCCTTTCTCAACGCAGCTTACTTTCTCGGATATAGGCCGGCTAATCCATACTATGCACGTTGATTTCCGGCATTTTTTACAAATTAATTCCTAAAAGTTGACCCTAAGATTTTAGTTGTTATAAATGCAAGTTAAATTCCAATATTTATGAAATTTCAATTTTGACGGCTCATTTCTCAACGCGGCTTACTTTCTCGGATATAGGCCTACTAATCCATACTATAATAATAATAATAATAATTGGCTTTATTGACATGTCAAACATTGTACATTCATTAGTATTACACCAACAAAATCAGTATTCAATTACAAACGATCACTGCTCTCCCACACAAGACATGCTAAACTACAATGGGATACCTTATAAACAATTAAATAATATTGATGATAGCCAATTAATGGGACAACAAAAAACATTATAAGTACAAGTCCACAAAAAAAACATACAACAGCAGATAAACAATATAATCCATATGATAAGAATAAAACAGATGTATTTAAAACAAGATACACGTTATTAATCATATAAAGACAAGTAAAACCAGTAGCTATATAACTTTAAATTAGTAGACATAAACATTTTTCCGATCAGTAGCCATAATTTGTTTTTGATCCTTAAAAGACAGTCTAACGACATTTCCTCATATACATATTTTCTGGGCAACTTATTCCAAGCCATTACTGCAGAATGTACATTGATTCCCGGCATTTTTTACAAATTAATTTTAAAAAAATGAATTTGAAAATATAGAAAAATATTCAAATAACTTTAATATTGGAATTTAAAAAAATAAAAAATCCATCCTTAGCCTATGGTCGTTATACAGTAAGATTTTTTGTGCTTATAACTATAAGTCGCGTTTCAAGTAGGTCTAGGGGCTTCATATTGTTGTCTTTATTTCACCGCTCATTTAATAAAGACGGTTCACCAGTTTTTTCGTTTCGAAAATTTGGAATGCATTTCCAAAATTCTTACAAGGGCTTTATTCTTGTTATTTAGTTATCGTAGTCGTAATATAAGTCTATCCCAGATCTTTTTAATAACCGGAACCAAAATCTTCCTGTTGTAAAAGTATTCGTCGGATCCAAAAATTTTAGGGAGGAATTTTTTCCTTAAAAGCCGAGGATTTTAATAATGGGCATATACATGGGATAGGTACTGTGGGGGAAAATGTTTTCTGAAAATCATTTGAAATTCGATGCTGAACTCTGTTTGACCAACTTAATCAAGTATTAACTCTTGGAAATATTTATCCCTCTTTAATATCTTTAAAAATTTGAAGTTTTAAGAACCCATAGATTTTTTCTACTAACCTTTATGATGACACATCGATAGAATAATTTTTTCCAAACAAAATATTACTAAAAAGGCTAGAGATGCGGAAAATCAGAAACACGTGATATTTAATGATTACATGTCGCAAAAATAACCTTGGGAAACTCAGATTTCTGCTTACTGAAAAACTAAAGATGTTCTGTTTCAACAGGTGCTAGTACAATCCTCAGTAGGAATATCTGACCAGTAAATGACGTATATTACTGCATAAAAAGTATGCTTTCTTCAGTTTTAAAAAATTTTGAGCTAAAATATCCAAAAATTGGTGGTGTGTTTTCAACCTTAGTAATTTTGTAAGGACATATCTGGTCTTCCCCCTATTGTTTGCTGCTAAAGTTTTTTTACGTAATATGAATTTACTTTTCAGAATTGCCAAAAATATTGACTAAATAATATTACGAAGGTTCCCCAAAATTTTGTTTAATTTTTGCTGCCATGAAATAGAGTTTGCAACTGTTACTTCTTCAACCAGGTTTCTCAATTATTTCAATGGTAACGTAACCCCGAAGAATCGATGTGAAGAAACAGAAGAAAATGCATTAAAAATGGAGTGGAATTTAGTAAAAGAAAATTTTGGAAAGGTGAATGAAAATTCTTTAGTATTCAAGATTTGATTAGTAAAATACTGATTAAGTGCGGATAACGTGTGACATGAATTTTCTATGCGAACAAATTCAACCGTTAGCTCAGTTCGACTGACCTTAACTGAAACTTTTATTAGCAACTTACACTTACAAACTTACACATGACACATACAAATACCTAACCTAGGCATTTGCCCTAACAAAACTGGCAGCTGGACACCAAGTAAATAATAGCAAGTCATGTCATGACCTCCCAGAAAGAGTAACTATATAAAAGCTCCTTGGTACAGGCTAGGTACCAGAAAGTGTAAACCCCGCGCATATTTTGAAGAGCACAGTAAGCAATTTAAGCAGAAAAATATTATATAAATTAAATTAATAAAAGGCTCAAATATCGCTCTAAATATCCTTTATACCAGAAGGTATAAACGTATATTTTGAAGGAGTAAACTCAAATGTAGAAAAATGCATGTAGTATTGTTAGTGCTAAGCTTTCGTCGATTACATTGCAAACAGGTTAATCATATACAGACTCAAACATCCGTCAAAGACAACCAGAAAGTATAAACCTCACGTATATTTTGATATATCTGTGTCAAATATCTTGCAAGCAGCTCAAACAGAAATACTACAACAGGAAGAATGACCAGATATCCAAGAACATTAAAAATTGCACCAATTTTCATGTCAAAGCTAAGGCTCCCTATTTCTCCTTCGGATTCCTTTATCTTTTCGTTGAAACTCGTTATGTGCGGATAGAAATGTCTAAATTCTCTATAAAGGTCGAGTATTCCCATTTCATTCAGTTCCTGGACGACATTCCGAACTTCATGCCGAAAACATCCAGGGAACCCCCATGAATGGGGAACACCATTTGCATGTTCTTTTGTTCGGAAACATTTCAATAGGGGAAGATCCTGTTGTATTTCGTAAAGAACGATTTTCCCAGTATTTCCTACTCCAATAAAGAGTTTAAATTTCGTGTCTGACAAACACAATTTGAATATTCTATGAAATGAATACACATTAGTCTTATCATAGTCATAAATAAGAACACTCGAGTTTTCTTTGTCCTTCAGTCCATATTGTGCGAAAAGAGGACGTAGACCAGAATAGCCTTGACTTTGAGATAGTCCAGACAGACTTCCAATGATGGAAACTATTTTATATCCATTAAGAATGAGTTCTTTGAAACTGTTCATTCTCTTTGTGTCCACAGGAGCAACAACTTCATTCGTGATGTAACTCTCATACTCTGTTACAAGAATATTTAGTACCAAACAGAGAATTCCGTAGAGGAGGAGTTTCCTTTGGTTGTGGTTTTGTCTGAGAAGAATGGCAATGGGGGAAAGGAACAAGTTACTAATAGATTCAAATGTCAGTTTTTGTTTTGAGAATCGAAATATTAGACAATTGCCTAAAAGACAACAGATTAGCAACAATAGCCAGGTACTCCTGTCAATTATGGATATCCAGATAGCCAGAGGCTTATCCAAATACGTCTCTTTCTCTACACAGTACAGGAATGCTATTTTTTGAGGATATGTTATGTAATCAACTTTTATCCTATCGTACTCAAATACATCTACGTAAGAGGCTTCAGGATACATCGAACCGCACCAATAAATTCCTTTGATCCAATTGTGTCGTCCGTAGAGAGCCGTGAAATTTAAATAGTCAGCCATTACTTGCAAGAGTGGATACTGTTCTTCTCTCCGAATGCATTCTTCAAACATTCCTTCGTTAATGATAACGTATGGGGACGAAGCACACTCTCCTCCTATTTCACCCGTGCGCGCTATATCAATACCTATTTGGTGAAGATTTCTATGTAGACCTTTTCTTGCAATTCCACTCTGTTCGATTTCTGATGTTGGGAAGTCAATCCTTGCAAACCTTTTTGTGAACAGTGACACTGTGAGCACTTGAATGTCCTCTTTGGAATTGATGACCATAAAATAAACTGCAGTCGTCAATCTCCATTTCCATTGATCCACGAATTTGTCTTTGATTTTCCTGAACTTTTTCTTTGTGCTAATTATTAGAAACTTGTCATTTGCTCGATTCCTCTCTCGACCAAACCAAGCGGGAATATTTGGAATATTTTTTAATATTTTCTCAGTTGGTTCCACAAATGTTAATATATTCCCATTTCTGTTTGATAGTGAACTTGGGTATTTAATTCCTCCTTTGTAATTAGCTTTCCATTTAGTATAATTAACAATTCCATCAACAATAATGGTTCGTGGTGAGAATTCAATTTTTTCAAAAATATAATCCATTAAATTACTGCGATATTGAACAATTTCATAATCATAATTTGCTAGTTGTGAGGGTAGATGCTGACATTCTGCAGTCAAGATGTACACAGAGAGTAGAATAACAGGGCGTATTTTGCATGTGAAACCATTGTAACTGTAGTTTTTATCTTTGAATATTAAATAGGCTATCAAGTCAATTTGAATCGTCATGCTAACGGGGTTGGCCTGGTTAACAAGGTGCCGACTTGGCCCTGTTATCCTAGCATAGCATTTAATATTTCTATTTGCATTTCGTAATTCATGTGTATATTTTATTATTTATGTGTGCAATTCAATAATATAATTAGTGCATTTCACAATTTATTTGTGATTGTCCATAATACAATTAATTTATTTATCTGTGCAGTTAAATAGCACCCATATTAAAATATGATAATAGTTAAACAGAATGCAAACCTGAAAGAAAATTTCCTTCAAAGTTAACGTTTAAAACTGGGGTCTTGTAATATTATAGATTGTCCAGATAATGTTGAAAAAGAGTTTCAAATCACAGATTTCAAATGCGAATCAGAGACTTTGGGAATGGCATTTGAATTTGAAATGAATGAATTTGATCTTTGAAAGAATAGCAGACAGTTGAAAGAGACAAAGTTAAATGTAGTCAACGCCAACGTTTATATTGGACAATGACTCCAGAGTCCCCAGATCTGGCGTGTTCTCTTATTTACTTAAGACTTAATTTATGCACAGGTCAGTCGAAAGTGGAACTTACTGCGAAGTAACTTTTAGATATTACGCTTTCCATGTATTCATTCCTATTGCCTTTAGCCTTCTACTTTGTTTTCTCTTCTTAGACGACTAAAACATTCATGATGGACCTGAAAACCTACTTTTCTATATAACTAAAAGCGTATAAACTTGTATTTGTTTAAACGACAATTCTGCTAAATTCCAGTTAAATCCTAGAAAACATTATCGGAGAAATCTTTATGAAATACCAGTAAAACTAAAAACAAGTACTTCGTTTTGAAAGCTAAGTATTTTATTGCATCGTATCAAATTTACCTTTTACTAAATTTAAATTCGGCTACACATTTTAACGCATTTTCTTCTGCTTCCCAATAGTGTTGATATAAGTGTATTCATTGGATATAAGTGTAATTTTGGTTACTGGGGCTACTGGGGTATAAGGTAAGATCTCCTTAGCATTTTGGGAATAAAATTTTGATTTTTTCAAAGTGGTTTAATACTATACGGTGCACCCTCATGCAGGTATTACCAAATGATACTTGCATGAGCACCGGGACTTCTGTTCCATGATTCAACTCGACAACAGCTCTGTTATTTCCTGCTTTGTACTGGAGTACCTTCTTGTAACTTCAATTTGGTGAGATCTGTCCTATTAGTTATATTCTAATTATAGTTCATTTATTGTATCATTTTATGTTTCTAATTGTTTATTGGTATCATTGAAATTTAATTGTAGAAAATCATTAACATTGTCATTAAGCTAATAAATAATATTTGTCTTTCTGATTCTACTCCCCTGGTCGGTACCAACAGTGATTCATTTATTGTTGCAGCTAACATACAGTCATATTTTAGCAAGGAAATTCTATGCATGATTCCGTGTTAGGAATCATATTCGAACCTCACTTAGAGAACAATAGCTCTATAGTAAAAAACAATCCTTATTAGACCCCACAGTGGAACCAATTTTGCCTCCACTATATACTTATTGAACCTGGAGCCAGATTAGGCAAAAGTGGCTCCACTTCGAAAAAACCAAAATTTAATTTAAAAAACATGGGAAGAGTATACCTTAGCCCCGCATTAGCCCCAGCAACCAAAATACTACGTTCCTTGATGTAGCGGCAGTCCATAGCATTATAAGTGTCACAAATTTATGCTACTCAGGTAGTTTTTATTACATGTATATTTTAATCTCACAACCAAACAATATTCTAGTTTACTGTGAAAAAGCACACTTCCACAGACTTCCACCTTAGATTTTGTAGCGACAAGTCGAAGAGTGATAAGTACCCACGTAGCGTATTATCTAAGCTTAGATAATTACGATAAAACGCTTTAATGACTATATTATGGTTGATGTTTTACTGACATATATAAATCCTACGTTTTGTTACAAGTCTGACTGTGCGAATCTGTTATTTAGAAGAATTATTGAGGCTAAAAACCCCAATAATTGAAAATAAGTATATCAGGATCTATTCTCAAAAATGCAGGAACGTAAGAAATATCGGATAAAGTATATTGAAGTAAGTAGTAAAGTAAGATATCTAATGGCTAAACCCACTTTGCCAAATAGCTTGACCGGTTTATTTCTATTGTTTTCTAATTTCCGTATGTTATGTATTGTTAATGTATTTTTATTGCTAAGCTTTCTTCGATTATATCAATATAATTACATTGTAAACCGTTTAACCATATACAGACTCAAATATCCGGCAAATACAACCAGAAAGTATAAACCTCACGTATATTTTGATATATCTTTGTCAAATATCTTGCAAGCAGTTCAAGCAGAAATACTACAACCGGAAGAATGACCAGATATCCAAATGCAGGAAAAATTGCCCCAATTTTCATGTCAAAGCTAAGGCCCACAACTTGCTCTTCAGATTGCTTTTTCTTTTCATTGAATCTCGTTATGTGAGGTGTGAAATATCCAAGTTGTCTCCAAAGGTCGAGTATTCCCATTTCATTCAGTTCTTGGACAGCATTCCGAAGTTCATGCCTAAAACAATCATAAAACGTCCATGATTTTGGCTTACGATTTGCATGCTCTTTTGTTCTGAAACATTTTAATAGGGGAACAACTCGTTGTATTTCGTAAAGAGCGAATTCCCCATCATTTCCTACAGGAATAAAGAGTTTAAGTTTTGTGTCTGACAAACACGATATCCTTATATGATGAACTGAAATCACACTAGTCTTTTCAGTATCATAAATATAAACACTCGAGTTTTCTTTGTCCTTCAGCCCATATTGTGCGAAAAGAGGACGCATAGAAGAATAACCCCGACTTTGGGATGATGCTCCATGTCGACCAATGACAGAAACAATTCTATATCCATTTTGAATGAGTTCTCCGAAACTGTTCATTCTCTTTGTGTCCACAGGAGCAACAACTTCATTTGTGATGTAACTTTCATACTCTGTTAAGAGAATATTTAAGACCAAGCATAGAATTCCGTAGAGGAGGAATTTCCTTTGGTTGTGGTTTTGTCTGAGAAGAATGGCAATGGCGGAAAGGAAGAAGTTACTAATAGATTCAAATGTCAGTTTTTGTTTTGAGAATTGAAATATTAGGTAATTGCCTAAGAGACAACAGATTAGCAACAATAGCCAGGCACTCCTGTCCATTATGGATATCCAGATAGCCAATGGCTTATCGTGGTACGTCTCTTTGTCTACACAGTACAGGAATCTCCATTCATCAGGATATGTTATGTAAATAACTTTGTTCCCCCGGTACTCAAATACACTTACGTAAGAGTGTTCAGGATATGTCAAACCGCACAAATCACTGTCCTTACTATATTGTCGGTATCCAGCCGTGAAATTTAAATAGTCAGACATTACTTCATAGACTGGATACTGTTCATTACTACATATTGTAATCCATCCTTTGTTAATCAGAGTGTATGGGGACGAAGACAAAGCACACTTTCGTGTAATCAAATTCGATACTTTAGCAGGAATTTTATTATTAATAGCTAAACCAAGATATTTTTTGTGAAGATTTCTCTGTAAACCTTTTCTTGCCATTCCACTCTGTTGGAATTCTGATGTAGTGAAATCAATCTTTGCAAACTCTTTGGTGAATATTGACACTGTCAGTTCTTCAATGTCCTTATTCGAATTGATGACCATAAAATAAACTGCAGTCGTCAATCTCCAGTTCAATCGATCCACGAAATTGTCTTTGATTTCATCAAAGTGATTCTTTGTGCAGATTGTTAGAAACTTATCATTTGGTCGATCCCATTCGCGACCAAACATAGCTGGAAAAGTTGAAATTAATTTTATTTCCTCCTCAGGTGGTTCCACTAGTGTTAGGATATTCCCATTCGCGTTTGACAATGAACTTGGGTATTTATCTCGACCTTTGTAATTAGCTTTCCATTTCGTATAATTAACAGTTCCTGGAGCAATAATGGTTCGTGGTGAGAATACAATTTTCTCAAAGACATAATCCGTCAAATGACTTGGATGCAGAACAATGTCAAAATCATAATTTGCTAGTGCTGAGGACAGATGTTGGCATTCTGCAGTCAAGATGTAAACAGAGAGAAAAATAACCGGAAAGCATTTTGCATGTGAATCCATAGTAACTGTAGTTTTTATCTTAGAATTTAAAGTTGTCAAGTCAAATGGAGTCGTCATGCCAACGGGGGTTGGGCTGGCTAACAAGGTGCCGACTTGGCCCTGTTATCCTTGTGAGCACAAAATTGATTTGCTAATTTTTTACATATCTATGAAATAAAATCGGAATTTATTGTGAATTTCTTAATATATTTCAGAATTTCATATTTTATAAGTACCATTTAATATTTTTATGTGCATTTCGTAATTCATGTGTGTATTTCATTATTTATATGCGCAATTCATTATTTATGTGTGCAATTCAATAATATTGTAAGTGCATTTCATTATTTATTTGCGACTGTCCATAATACAATTGTTCATTAATTTATTTGTGCAGTTAAATACATATTAAAATATGATAATAGTTAAACGAAATGCAAACCTGTAAGAAAATTTCCTTCAAAGTTTACGTTTAAAACTGGGGTCTGTAATATTATAGATTGTCCAGATAATGTTGAAAAACAGTTTCGAAGCACAGTTGTCAAATGCGATTCAGAGAATTTGGAAATGACATTTGAATTTGAAATGAATGAAGTTGATATTTGAAAGGATAGCAGACAGTTGAGGAGACAAAGTCAAATGCAGTCAGCGCCAACTTATATATTGGACCATATATATATTGGACCCAACTTATATATTGGACAATGACTCCAGAGTCCCCAGATCTGGCGTGTTCTCTTATTTACTTAAAACTTAATTTATGCACAGGTCAGTCGAAAGTGGAACTCCCTGCGAAGTAACTTTTAGGTATTAGGCATTTCATGTATTCCTATTCCTTTTAACCTTCTACTTTGTTTTTCCTTCTTGTAGCTTAGATATGGACGATTAAAACATTCATGACTGACCTGAAAACCGACTTTTCTATATAACTAAAAGCGTAGAAACTTGTATTTGTTTAAACGACAATTCTGCTAAATTCCAGTTAAATCCTGAAAAACATAATCGGAGAAATCTTTATGAAATGCCAGTAAAACTAAAAACAAGTACTTCATTTTGAAAGCTAAGTATTTTATTGTATCGTATCAAATTCACCTTTTACTAAATTCAAATTCGGCTAAACATTTTAACAACGCATTTTCTTTTGTTTCCCAATAATGTTGATATAAGTGTATTCATTGGACAATGACTCCGTAGTCTCCCCAGATCTGGCGTGTTCTCTTATTTACTTAAACTTAATTTATGCAGAGGTCAGTGGAACCAACTGCGAACTAACTTACGGGGGCTTATTAGGCTTTTCATGTATATTCTCTTATTTGATTTCAGGCTTCTCCTTTGTTTCTCTTCTTGTGATTTTTTGGAGCTTAGATATAGATGGTTAAAACATTCATGACTTTTGACTTTAGTGAAAAAGTTTAATAACCTTTTGATAGAACTAAAAGACCAGAAACTTGTATTTGTTTAAACGGGAATTCTGCTAAATGCTCCTCTAGGAATTGCGGTCCTCTTTCTTTGGTACACCTTCAGACTGGGTTTGCCCAGTTTGCCGATTACTGCTCAAGCAGTAGTTGAAGTCCGATGTATAAGTAGGCGTTATGTTATTTGTTAGCCTTCCTCATTACAATTATTCTCAGGAATCTAAATAGCATTTTTACCATTAATATACAATTTCACCAGTTAGTTGTACGGCCTGCGTGAGTTATCGCAATGAATACTAATATATGTAGAAATGTAATTTTACAGATGGTGATGATTTGGCATTTCATTTACTCAAATAACTCCAAGGGATATTTGAGCAGGTGCTGGGTTTTTTAAGGGGGTGCTCAAAAAACTCTCAGGGTTACTTGAGCACGTGCAGGTACTCAATTAACTCCCGGATGTAAAATATACGGAAGGAATAGGAAGAGGGAGGAGCAAGGTTTTTAAAAACAATTCCTAAAGGGCGAAATCAATCAAACATACGGCAGCAATGTGAATGCATGGTTTAAAACCCTTTTATGTCGAAGGATTGATACCTAATTATAGATACTGTGTATGTAAATAATAATATATCAATAACAATAATAATATCATAGTAGCCTCCAAGCTTTATCTAATCTGTTTAATTACAAAAGGAGAGTTTTACAAATCATTGCACACGTTCTCTATTTATGTGAACATTTAGTTTTTAGCTTCGCTTCTTATATGCATGGTATAAACATGAACTTATATTTATATTTGTATTGTAGCCCAAATGCTAACGAATAACACTTTTTTGCACATATTGGTTCTCAATTGCGAAAATTAAAAAGCTATATGGAAAATAGTTAACGTGTACTTAAGCTAGCTAATTAAAATATCCTTCAAAGTAAATTATTTGGTCAAACTTTATAAAGTCCTCAGAAATAATTAATATGCATTCACTTTATTTTTAATCCTGGCTGGATAGTTACATAATATGGGAAAATGATTCTTTAGGTATATCGGCTGAGAAATCGCAAGAACTTGAAAATTTTCACCGACCAGTTTGCTTATTAGTGCAAGTTTTCCTGACAAAAAATTAATGGTGGGGATTTTCTAAGGAAAACCAGGTTTTTGTTAATAATCTTATAGAACATATTTTACCTTGTACTCTCTTTAAGTATTATGGTTAATCCATTGCACAATACAATTCATTTACTATTATTTTCTGCAGCGATATTTCTCGAGTTAGTTCTTATTGCAAGACTAATCAGTCTTTGCTGAAATTGCAAAATTGCAATATAGTCGGGGTAATCACGCAGGAGCGATGTAAATCGGTGTAAGATTGTATACAGTGTATACAGAGTATAATCGTAAACTTTACATCATATACGAAAAATGAACTCGGATTTACAGAGTTACAATTTTACAATGCGATGTAAAGTTTACGCCGCCTGAGAGCATGTTTATATTTTGTAAGTCCGAGTGTAAAGACTTGCAAAATTGTTTTTAATTTGTTGTGCTTATTTTCCCTCGCATTCCAAATAAAGAAAAACCGGCAATATTTTAAATATTGACACAATCAAAGTTATTTTTCAATTTAGGTTGCTCTTATTAGTTTAAAAGTTTTAATTTCACCTACAGTCAACAGTCAACAATGAGGAACAAAAGTAAGATATTAAAATTAAAATAACGACAAATATAAACTATAAATACTCAAAAAATACTACTGTTCATCATTTTTGCATTGTGACGGCATACTGCTTAAAGGATTTCATCCGAAGATTTCGTTTTTTGAATAAAAACTGGAAAATAGTAAATAGCTTACAAAATATTTCAGTTTGGTGCGGTCACGATTAAGGTGTCGTATATATTACTAACATGGTAAACTTACGATTTTACATTGTTACGAAGCCTGGGTGATTTCCCTCAGTGTTACTGAATTGGATTTTTGCATTCTCGTCGGCATTTCCAAATTCTGAAGCATTTAAAATCATTTACGAATTGATTTTGATTTTTTAATAATAGGCAAGTATTTCTACATTCAGGATAGTTGAAATATTTCCATTTTCATGAATTCAGAAGTCATAAGCAGGAATTAAATAGAGATTCTAAGCACTAAAGAGATTGTTTACGGGAAAAAGTTTGTTGTGCATGAAAGTTATCAAAAATATTCAAGTTACAATCAGTACATGCAATGGACCTGTTTTTGGCAAATGGATCTCTCGTGTTATTCATAAAAAGGCAAAGTTCTTCTGATATCTGTTTTATCTGTTCGCTACAGATCACCTTTGAGTGGACTCTTCCATACGTCTACAATACCAGCTAGAAATTTACATACACGATACGCAGAAACTTTCAGCGTTCCAGCATACGAGCAGCTTTCATTGAACCTGACCTTCGACGACGACTACATTATCTACTCGTGCTCTCTGTCAGAATAACAGGATCAACATACTCTATTCTTATTTAATATTTGCCATACAGTAAATTTACAATTATTTCGTGCCAAATTATCATCCATTATTGTGTTCTGACCTCAACAAATGTCAATAATTCGGAACAGTATCATTTCAGGAACAAAAGTTTATCATGTTCTCTCATTAAAATCGTGATGAAGCAGACTATTATACTCATTTTGTAATACAGTGGTCCCCAATCAATTGCAATTCCTACTACTAAGATTTGTAGTACACAAAATTATAATTAATTTTCCATTAGTAACATTGTTCCATTCTAAAAAATAAAATGCTGGCCAATAACGGAACACATTCTGAAGAATCAACAGATTGTCAAAACGGAAAAATTATTTACAATGAAGAACAGGTCTTGCAAAAATTTCGAGAAGCTGTTAAAGGTACTTTAACAATTTTTGAATAAAATTATTCTGCCATATTTAGATTTCTTTACGATTTTTAATTAAATTCTGTAAATTATTTTTAAAGGGGTATTATATAACAATTTTATTAAGTTCTAAAGATACCTACGTGGATTATTAGTATTGACTTATAATTTTTAGGTATGAAGAATGTAACGATTTCTATGGATGATGACAGTCTACTTCGTTATCTTAGAGTCAAATCATTTAATTTGGAGAAGGCAGTGGATTTGATTCGCCGTTATGAAGGGCTGAAAAAAAAGAATCATGAAGTTTTTAGTACTCCGTTTAACAAATGTAAAATGTCTTTGGATTGCGGGCACCTTATAATTTTGAAGCAAAGGGATTTGCATGGAAGACGCGTACTGGTTTTCAGAAACAGTAAGATGTTCCTTAAACTACAGTGCGGACCAGTTGGAGAGAGCCATGGGACTTCCAGTGTATAAGGAATTGAATGTGTATTTAAATTGACATATATACCATGATATTTCCTTATACATAGTAAATGCTATGGCTCACCCCAGTTGGTCCGCACTGTATATAGTTTCTGTTTGCAATTCAAAAATTATAAGTAATTTTTAATTTTTATTAGAATTTTGGGACCCCGAAGTAATTACTTTGGACCACATTTTCAGCATCATGCATTACGTGGTTGAAGAGTTGATTAAGTCACCAGAAACACAGATTAATGGACTAGCTGCAATAATTGACAATAGTGATGTTCCGTTTACTAGAATGGCCAGCATAATGTCCTATTTTACATATCGCAGGATGAGTACAATAGCTCCACTTCTTCAAGTGAGATTCAGTCTACAGTATGTCTATTAAGAAACTTGACATATCCCAAAACGACTGTTATTTCCCCTTAAAGTTTTTTGGGGGAAAGTGACGGATTTACACCTCAGAAGCAATTTTGAAAAAAATTCCAAAATTTTTTTTGAAGTTTTGATCCTCTGAAATGTTTTTGATATGTCAAGTCTTCTCATAGACACACTGTATTACATATTATTACTAATCATCAGTGCATCATTTTACTTATTCGTAATGTTTTACATTGTTTGAATTACAGGGTGCCTCTGGGGTAAAGGCGAAAGGTGTGCACGTAATACCGACTCATTTTTTGATATCCGCCGTTTACCAAGCTTGCAAATATTTACTCAGAAAGAAAATGAGGGACCGATTTCACATTCACTCCGGGCCTTTTAGTGTTCTGCATAAATATATGGGAAAGGAAAACCTACCCGATTTTCTAGATGGCGATATCCCATTCGAAGATTGTGAAGACAAAAATCTTGTCAACACCCTGTATTCAAAATATTGTTGACGGAAAACCATTTTAAAATTTATGTACTAAACGTATATCTAGATCGTAAGGGTTTTTATTTTTGGTAGATAATATTGTATGTTTGATTTTGATTTAGGAACTTACAAAAACTAAATTATAAAATCCTGTTCCAAGCCCTTAATCCGATTCCCAAGTTCTTTTGCAAAACCGTTCCTATTAGTCAATGCAATTTTATTGTCTTTTTTGATTAACATGTTAAAATTTATGTGTGATTCCAGACAATTTTCCAAACCTTCTCCATATATTATGTGCTACGTTAGTTACTTTTAATATTTTTAATATTTTGTACAAAGAATAGAGACCAGGAGGTCGTATAAAGAAATAAGATTGTATACATTCATTACACAGAGTTCTAAAATTGGCGTACAGGGTAGCCAATGAGAGAGAGTGCCCATCCTTCCAGCTTGAGTACAATCAAAGGTCAAAATATACGGAAGAAATCGGAAGGTTAGGAAGCAAGCTTTTTAAAAACAATTCCTAAAGGCTGAAATTAGTCAAAAATATGGCAGCAGATCGAATGCGCAGTTTAATCATTTTATGTCGAAGGATTGATACACAATAATTATCGATAACGAATGTAAATAATAATATATCAATAACAATAATAATATCCGAGTACCCAGCAAGCTTTATCTAATCTGTTTAATTAAAAAAGTAGAATTGTTACAAATCATTACATAAGTTCTCTGTAAAGAACGTTTAATTTATCGCTTCTCTTCTTATATGTATGGTATAAATACGAACTCATATTTATACTTATTATATATTGTAGCACAAATATTAACGAATAATATTTTAAAGCACCTATATTCGTTCTCCATTGCAAAAATAAAAGCGCAATGTGAAAAATATTTAGCGTGGACTTAAATTTATTAAAAATGCTCTTCAAAGTAAATAATTTGTCAAACTGTGTAAAGTCCTTAGTAATAACAATAGGCATTCATTATATTTTTAACCATGACTGGATAGTTACACAATAGGGGAAAATGAGAATGATTGTTTAGATAATATCGGCTGAGAAATCGCAAGAAGTTGAAAATTTTCAACATCCAGTTTGCGTATGAATGAATGCAAGTTTTCCTGACAAGAAATTAATTATGGGAATTCTCTAAGGAACGTCATGTGTTTGTTAATAATCTTCTTGAAATTATCTCACATGTCACATTTGTACTTTCTGATAGTACTACGGCCTTGCCATTAAGCAATACAATTCATTTACAATTATTTCCTGCAGCGATACTTCTCCAGTTAGTTTTTATTGCACGACCAGTCAGTGTGTGCTAAAATTGCAATAGTGTTACATATCTGAACTGGATTTCTGCATTGTCATCAGCATTTCCAAATTCCGAAGCATTTATAATCATTTACGAATTGATTTTGGTTTTTGAATAATAGGTAAGTATTTTTACATTCACGAAAGTTAAAATATTTCTATGTTCATAAATTCAGGAATCGTTAGCATGAATTATTAACAGATTCGGAACACTAAAGAGATTTCTTAAAGGAAAAAGTTTGTTGTGCTTGAGAATTTGCAAAAAATATTTAAGTTACAATCAATAAATGAACCGTACGTGTTTTTTGCAAATGGATCTCTCATATTATTCGTAAAAATACAAAGTTCTTCAGATATCTATAGTTATCCACAATAAATTGTTTTATCTGTTCGTTCGTCACAGATCGTACCTCTGAGTGGACTCTTCCATTCGTCGAGCACAGAACCAGCTAAAAATTTACACTCAACTGCACAGAACTTTCAGCGTTCCAGCTCTGTGAGGCAATCTTCGTTGAACCTGACCTTCGACGGCGACTGCATTATCTACTCGTTACAAAGTCGAGCTCAACAAACTATTATTTTTTAATATTTGCCATATACAGTAAATTCATAATCAATTCTTGTTAAAAACATCCACTATTGTGTTCTGACCTCAACAAACTTTTTTATTCGGACCGGTATCATTTCGGGAACAAAAGTTTATCATATTAAATAATTAAATTACATTTATATTATTCGATATTATATTCCTATCTTTGGAGAGGAAGTGTCATTGCTCCTCACCGCCTACTAAACGACGATTCTCTCACTAAAATCCTGATGAAGCAAATTACTGTGATCATTTTATAAAGCTGTGTTTTTCTGGCTATATATCAATTACAATCCCTACTACTAAGATTTGTAGTATATAATTTTGTAGTGAAAACATTTCTTCATTCTTAAATAATATAATGTATGCCAATAACGGAACACATTCGGAAGAACCAATATGTAGTGAAGAAGGACAAGTAATTTGCAATGAAGAAGAGGTCTTGGAAAAATTTCGAGAAGCTGTTAAAGGTAAACTTTAGAATAAAATTATTTTACCATGTTAAGAATTTTTTATGATTTTTAGTTAAATTCTGTAATTATTTTTAAAGGGGTTTTATATGAAAATTTTAAGACATTCGGAAGATACGTGTATTAAGTATCATTAGTGTTGATTTATAATTCTTAGGTTTGAAGGATGTATCGATTTCTACGGACGATGACAGTCTACTTCGTTATCTTAGAGTCAAATCATTTAATTTGGAGAAGGCCGTGGAGTTGGTTTGCCGTTTTGAAAAGCTGAAAAGAAAGAATCATGAAATTTTTAATACTTCGTTTAACAAATGTAAAATGTCTTTGGAATGCGGGCACCTTATAATTTTGAAGCAAAGGGATATGCACGGAAGACGCGTTGTGGTATTCAGAAACAGTAAGATTTTTCGTAAACTAGTATCTATTTGCAATTATTATTATTTGCAATCCAAAAATTAGAAGCAACTTTTAATTTTGATTAGAATTTTGGGACCCCGAAGAAATTACTTTGGAAAACATTTTCAGTCTCCTATATTATGCAGTTGAAGAGATGATTAAGTCACCAGAAACACAGATTAATGGACTAATAATGATAATTGACAATAGTGATGTACCGTTTACCAGGATGACCGGCATACTGTCCTATTTTACGTATGGACGGTTGAGTAGACTAGCTCCGTTTCTTCAAGTGAGATTTAGTCTACAGTATGACAATTTGTAAAGCTGACAAAGCAAAGTTAACAACGGATTTGCACAAAACTAGACCTGAGGAGTAATTTTATATAATTCTAATAAATAAAAAATATAAAAAATTTAATTTTAAATATATTTTAAATTTTAAAATTTAAATTTAATTTTAATTTAAAATTTAAAAAGGATCAGAATTTTAAAATTTGTCATTTCGAATTTCGTGCAAAACCGGTGTTATCTCACTTTCCCCCAAAAAAAGTTTGAAAGGGACAACTTCGAAATTTTTGCAATGTCAACCGTTTACCATGCCATACTATATTAAAATTATTATATTATTTCCCTTATTCGTAATGTTTAACATTCTTTGAATTACAGGGTGCTTCTGGGATAAAGGCGAAAGGTACGCACGTAATACCGATTAATTTTTTCGTATCCACCATGTACCAAGCTTGCAAATATTTACTCAAAAAGAAAATCAGGGACCGAGTTCACATTCACTCCGGGGCTTTTAGTGCTCTACATAAATATATGGGAAAGGAAAACCTACCCGATTTTCTAGATGGCGATATCCCATTCGAAAATTGTGCTGACAAAGAACTTATCAACGCCCTGTATTCCAAATACAGTTAATAGACTACCTTTTCTAAATTGTTGTACCAAACGTATATTTAGATTGTAAAGGTTTCCAGTTTTGGTAGATGATTGTGTATGGTAGATGTTTGATATATTTAATAAACCCAGTTAATTCTGCAAAAACTTAAAGAGTTATAAAATCCTGTTCCAAGTCTTTAATCTGATTCCCTAGTTCTGCTGCAAAATTATTCCTATTAGTCAATGCAATTTTAAAAATAGGAAATTATATACACACGCAGGATAATTTTGTAAAGAAAATATCTAAGATAAAGGTAAATAATATTCTATACAATAAAATCTGGTTTGTAAATAACTCAAACGCGGTCTCAAATCGCGTTTCTCATATTTAACTCTTCGGGTCTTGCTCAATTATTGTAAGTCAACTAAATTGTAAGTCAATATTGAAATGTGATTGTGCATAGTCAAGGTATGTGTGTAGGATATTAAAATGTACTAAAATATTACTGAGAATTAGTGCTTGTCCTTCAAAAAAATTTTGTTTTGTAATCTCTTAGAAATACTGTATTCTATTATTGCAAATACAATGAGAGCCACTACAAAGCTTCCAAGGGACTTCCAGTGTATAAAGAAATATCACGGTATATATATAAGTTTTGGTTAAGATTTCTCGTGTAAAGTCAAAAGCGGGCAATTTAAAATACACATGTACTTCCTTATACCCTGATAGTCCATGGAAACTTTGTAGCGGCGCTCACTGTATTAAAAATTTACTGTAATAAAAATAAAAAGGATAATATTTTTCCCCAATTATTATTGCAATCTGCAAATGTATAATGTCGTTGTTAGCAAGATACCTTGAAACCGTGGTTACTGGGAGCTATATACCATGTATAGAGATAGTTGTTTATAAAATTTACTGAAAACCACTTATGAAAATTATAACGTGATGTTTACAATGCCATAGAGTTTGAAATACAAACAATTACAGTCACTCAATTGTTTACCATAATGTCATAATTCCCATAAGTGGCTGTTCTGGGCAAATTTTAAAAACAACTATCTCTATACCTGGTATAGCTGCCAGTAGCCATGGTTTCAAGGTACCTTGCTTGTTAGTTTAGTTACCCTTTGCAATGAATGTGCTCCTGCCTTGAATTTAGCAGCTGTTATTTGTTGTTTCAAACAATGAAACAAATAAAATAAATATAAAATGGATGACGATTGTAAAACAATTGGCAGTGTGAATATAAATTTCACAAATTAATGGTATTGAAATGCAATATGTTTCTATTCAAAAGGAAAAGTAGTGATAATCCATTTGTGTTAATTCGTTACCATTTGCAATGAATTTACTCCATTTTTCATATTCACAATTGGTTATTTTTTGTTCAAACAATAACAATAGGTAATATATAAGCTATTACCAAATGTTCCCATAATATCAGAACTTAACATTAATGCGCCATAAACCAGTACAGGTCTGTCCATAAAAACTATTTTAAGCAATACGACTAAGTGTAGGGATGGGTGCCACGCTATAAAACTAGTTAGATTTAAGATTTATATCTTTTGCACTTGTATCCGTGAACAACACTTCGTGTAAAATTAATTCCTGTAAATCATTTGGGAGTGCAAGAGACAAATCAACAGAATATTGCATTAATTGTATTCTCTTTGTGTTCCCACCTAAAGAAATCTTAAACGTCGGAATATCCCGATGATTTTCGAGACAATAATAGTTGGACTGGATTAAATTGGAATTTACAATTCTCAACCAAGTAGTTATCATCTCTTGGGAACGAACCATATGAAATGATTTTCTCTCTTCCAGTATTTCTTGCAGTTTTTCTTTATTGTCCAGTTTCCAGTGAGAAACCAACAAGTGACCTCCGACTAGGGACTTTGATACTTCTGTTTCAATCTTCAACTTTTCTGTTTCCACAGCATCTTCGTCTTCACAGTCATCATCCATTTCTTCTTTCATTTCTAGTTTATACAATTTCTCAAGAATTTTTATTCCCTCTTCCAGCTGTCCATTTTTCTCCAAACAAATTCCATAATTGAATTTAGTTGTATTCTTCTGCAGTCAACGAATTTTGCCAACTCTACAGATTCCTCGAATCTCATTTCTTTCACCAATTTCTCTAATTGCTCTTTTCCCAACAATTCTGTTTTTATTTCTGAAAACTCTTTTCTTAATTCTTCATCTGCATATTTGGTAAATGGAAGAAGTTTGTATTCCAGCAATTCGTTACAACTAATGATCTTTCTCAGCGTTTCCTTTTCGTTTTTCCTATCGTTATAGCGAATCACTTGTTGCAAGAAATGATGGATACTCACATGTAACTTTCTTTCCTCATTGATGGTTTTTAATTCTTTTGAAATTAGGGAATACTTCACCAGCAGATCGACTCCACTTTTCAGGTCTTCAGTGCTTCAATTCAAAATCTCTTGAAACAAATCAATTATGACGTCATTTGGTCGGATATACCCAAAAATAGTCAAAATATCTGTGGCCACAATTCCATTCTATTCTTTAGCCAGAGCATCTAAAGTGATCTTGACATTTGCGTTGATTGTCTTTTCATAATCGTCGAATTCCGTATCTACAATATTCTCTACATCTTCGGCTGATATCTTTTCAATGTAATTTCCCAAATCAATTTTCCCAGTATTTAAAGCTGTAATGGCTGATTGCATTACCAAAGGAAGATTTCCTAACAAACGACACAATTCCCTCAGTTGGAATTCCGTGTATTTTATTTCCTTTTCCAAATTCTGTTTTAGGAAGTCCAGACTTTCTTGTTCACTGAAAATATTTAGTTGCAGATAGGATATCTTTCCGTAACCATGTTCTTAACTCCCCAATCTCTGCTTCGTGAAGTAATCAAACAGAAAAAGTTTTCCATGAATTTTGGAAGAATTTTTGCAATCCCTCCCTCTCCTTTGTAATTTTCCACATTGTCAAATATCCATAGACATTTAAATTGCATCATTTCCTTGTAACGTTTTCTGGCAAAGTCCTTAAGGTCAATTAATTCATTTCTGTTTTCAATTTTCAAGTCCAGTGACAATTCTTTAAAGGAAATGAGGAGATTTCCTTCTCTGCAATCAATCCAGAGCACGTGGTCGTAATAATTCTCGTATTTGTGTGCATACCAAGTGGCTGTTAAGGTTTTTCCGACTCCTACAAATGCAATCAATTTCTCCGTAATCACAACCATTCGGTTTTTATCTTTCACCAGCCTATAATGCAATTCTTCTACCAACAATTTGTCACCAATTTTTCTTTCATGTAAAGATTCTATCAGTATCTTTTTTTCGGGCCACCAATTTTGTTTTCACAGATTACTTTACAAACGGAACCTTTTTGCTTCTTTTGGTTCATTGGATAATTCTTCGATAGTATTTGCACAGCTTTCATTCTCGGTTATTGGGAGGATTCTTAAAAATAATTCTTTGATTGCTGGTCAATCTTTCATCTGTATTATTTCTAGCAATTTCATGTTCCTTTCTGAAGAGATGCATTTTGATTTCTGGAAATCAGCATTAATTATGCAAAAATAAATGTAACAGTGCTGTATGTCTATATATTTAAAGGAAATGCTTTAAAATACTTGTTACTTATTTAAACATTAGCTTACATTTTTCACTCTCTCGTCTTCAGCAATAATTTCAGGTTTCTCGTTTTCAGCAATAATTTCAGGTTTCTCGTTTTCAGCAATAATTTCAGGTTTCTCGTTTTCAGCAATAATTTCAGGTTTCTCGTTTTCAGCAATAATTTCAGGTTTCTCGTTTTCAGCAATAATTTCAGGTTTCTCGTTTTCAGCAATAATTTCAGGTTTCTCGTTTTCAGCAATAATTTCAGGTTTCTCGTTTTCAGCAATAATTTCAGGTTTCTCGTTTTCAGCAATAATTTCAGGTTTCTCGTCTTCAACAATAATCTTATTTTTTTCTTCCTCAGAAATAATTTTATTTTCAATCAAATGCTGTAAAATGTTTTCTAAATTAAATAAGTTATTTGACAAAACGTAAAATTCTTTCTAATATCCTCAGCCATGTTTGCGACTTTGTACAAGTTTAGCACTGCAATTGTACTTATTTGTTCTCTTGCAATCTACAAGTGTTGCATGGTGAGTAATTCAGTAAAGAAACGTAAGGTTTTCATGCATATTCATTCAAATAACATTTTCTTCTCGCATTACAAATATTACAGGACCAGGACATATTTAAAGACAATTACTCTTCAGCTATCATTTCGTTTCCTCAGATAATTTCAGGTTTCTCGTCTTCAACAATATGCGTTATTTGTTTCTTCCATAAAATATTTTATTTTAACAAACGCTGTAAAATGTTTTCTAATATCTAGCATAAGTTGCGACTTTGTACAAAACGTTTAGCACTGCCATTTGGGCGACGTAGTGCATTGTACTTATTTGTTCTCTTGCAATCTACAAGTGTTGCATGGTGAGTAATTCAGTAAAGAAACGTAAGGTTTTCATGCATATTCATTCAAATAACATTTTCTTCTCGCATTACAAATATTACAGGACCAGGACATATTTAAAGACAATTACTGCGCTGGTACTTTAAGGTAATTATACATATATACACATTATGAAAGTTTAGTCTAAAGGCAGACTCAGAGTAACTAGGTAGTATGCATATGTTAATTGTTATGTTTATAGAAGTAAGCTTATACAGTATGACAATTTATGCAGGTAACATAGTAAAAATTAGTTTTTTTCCAATTCAAACTTTTTTGGGGGAAAGTGAGATAACACTCGTCGAAGCAATGGAAGAATTGTTTTAGTGAATTTCTATTTGGAAAAGTGTTTTTGGAGAAAAATTGATTGATTTGCCGAAAAACTTTTAACCAACCTCAGTAATAATTAATTAATGAGTAATAATAATGAAAAATAAGTATTGCATTCTAAATGGTAGATAAAATCGTAAGTGAAATAAATAATTATTTGCCAATTATATGGTTTTTACGAAAAATACCTACTACCTTAGGTACGACGATACTCAGTAGTGTGGTAAACAAATATTCTCACAGAAAATACAATGTGACGTAGGTATCTGGCTGAGCTTCCAAGAAACACTACGGAAAGTACTCATTGATGTCGAGTAAAACGTAGATATGTGCATTCCCCATGCTCTGTACTCCTATAATACTTCGAATACTAATGTTTTATAATACTTGGTAAGCAAAATAAACCGCAAGTATTTCTTAGCGACAAGAATTGGTACTTACAGCATACTTGGTATACAAATCTGCGCTTCTCGATTATTTTCCATTTATAAAAACCCATGTATTGACTTTATATTAAGATGACCTCAAAATACTCTTTTTAGCTCGTCCAGTGAAAAGGCTAACTTAACCTCAATTATCCATTGCTAAGTAGAGTACAATTCATTGAAACTACCTAACGAAAGTGAATGGGAATATTGTAAACCATGAGTTCAAGTTTTAGCAAGAAAAGTTGATTATGGGAATTTCCTAATCAGGTTTTTGCTAACACACTTGTTGCAAACACTTTGGGTGTGTAATGTTTGGTGCAATTGCAATGGCTATAAGACATTATACAGTACAGTTCGTTTACTATTATTTTCTGCAATGATAATTCTGAGTATAGTACTTATATGTCAGATAAGTTCAATCAGTTTTTACTGATAATGCAATTTTAATTGAACTCAGTTCCAAAAATTAATATTACTAAGATCGTTACTATTCAGAATAGTTTATAGACGAAAAACACGATACATTATCAACATACTCAATATTATGCTGTCTAAGGAAAGCCAAGTTTATTGTGACAGTTTGCAAAAAATGTTCAAGTTAATCGTAATATACATACATGCATAACCAATGCGAATATATGGACAACTACAGTGCTTTTTGATAAATGGGTCTTATATTATGTAATTCATAAAAAAGTATACTTCCTCTGATACGTATTAAGTTATCCACAGTAATTATTATCAAAAGTTGCTAACCTTGGTCTCCTGAGTTCACCCTGTAGTCAGTGGACTCTTCCATAAGTCGTACACATTTCCAGCTACAACATCATAAACTTGTACACAGAAACTGACCTTCGGCGAAGTCTGTATTATCTACGTACGTGTTTGTTTACTCTCATATTATTGTCTTGTCATGGAATATTTTCCTTCATACAGTATTCATAATATTATTCGTATCTATTGCGTTCCGATCTCAACAAACATTAATTCGGACATTGGGATCATTTCAGGAACTTAAGTGCATCATATTTATTGACAGGGACAACCTGCCTGTCACTGCCAATGACAAATCTCTCATTAAAATCGTAATGAAGGAAAACACTTTTATCATTATACGAAGTAATACGCAATGCGCGCCATTCTTTCGGTTCTCAGTTTTAATATAGATTACAGGAATCCCAAATACAAAGATTTATAGAACACAAAAGTTCAGAAACATGACTTCTTTCTTAAAAAATAAAATTTTTGGTAATACCGGAACACATTCTGAAGAAAAAATTGCTGATCATGACGTAGAGGTAATTAACGAAGAAGAAATCTTGCAGAAATTTCGAGGTGCAGTTAAAGGTAACCTAAAAATTTAAGAAAAATATATTTTTACTATTTTTAGTAATAATGTGAAATAAATTCAATTTAGTACCAATATTCTATTAATAATAGTTTATTATTAAAATTGACTTGATATATTATTAGATTTGAAGGATGTATCGATTTCTATGGATGATGACACTCTTCTTCGTTATCTCAGGGTCAAGTCATTTGATTTAAAGAGGGCAGTGGAGTTGGTTTGCAGTTCTGAAGAGATGAAAAGAAAAAGTCCGGACATTTTTGCGGCGCCGTTTAGCAAATGTAAAACGTCTTTGGACTGCGGGCATCTTGTGATTATGAAGCAAAGAGATTTACACGGGAGACGCGTTATGGTATTCAGAACAAGTAAGATTTTCCTTAAGGTAGTAACTACAGCGTTAGTCGTAAATCATGAATCATATGGAAATAACATTATGTGTGGCCTCAAGTCGGGCATCATAGGAAAATGCGTGTAATGTTTAAAAATGCCCCTAACTGTTTGTTCCACTCTCATTTTCCTATTCATACGATGCGTGACTTGCTGTCAACACTGTATTTGTATCCACAAATAAATATTATAAATAATATTTTTCATTTTGCTTAGAATTCTGGAAACCTGAAGAAAATTCTTTGGAAAATGTTTGCAGTCTTTTATATTATGTGATTGAAGAGATGATCAAGTCACCGGAAACACAGATTAATGGAGTAGTAATGATAATTGACAATTCCGAACTTTCGTTTACCAGATACGCCCACATATGTTCCTTTTTCACGTTCGGCCTACTGAGTAGATTTATTTCTTTTGTTCAAGTGAGATTCAAGCTCTTCAATTAATGCTATTTTTTTTAACCGTCACCACAATATTATTTTTTTATTACTAAATTTTACTTACTATTATTTATTTATTTATTTATATTTGTTTATTATTAAATTATTTCATTCATTAGGAATGATTAACTTTATTTTGAATTACAGGGTGGTTATGCCGTAAAGGCGAAAGGCTTGCATGTAATACCCACTCATATTTTGGTGTACACCTGCTACCAAGCTGTTAAATATTTAGTCAAAAAGAAAATGAGGGACCGATTACACATTCACTCTGGGGCTCTTAGTCTTCTGCATAAACACATGGGAAAGGAAAATCTACCCGATTTTTTAGACGGTGATATTTTATCCGAAAATTGTGTGGATACCGAACTTATCAATACCCTGTATTCCAAATACATTCAATAGACTAACTTTTCAAAATTGTTGATATGTTTTTCTATTAAAATCATTATAAACGTTGTTCGCAATAAGTTGAGGGTTGTACAGTATGTCTATATGGAGACTTGCCATATCCCAAACAACTCTTTTCCCCTTTAAAATTTTTTGGAGGGAAATTTGAGATAATCCCAGATTTACACCAAACAAGACATAAAAAATTTCAGTCATTTCAAAAACATATTTTGAATCATTTTTCAAAATTGCTCTTGAGGGCTTGTTTGGTGTAAATCCGGTGTTATCTCACTTTCCCCTAAAAAATCATAGGAGAAAAATTTAGCCGTTTTGGAATATGGCAAGTCTCAAATTAGACATACTGTATTGTAGACTAAAACATGTACAATTTAAATTAGTCTACCGTAAAATTACGGATTCTAGACTAAATAAGGATATTCTTAGAATATGACTTCTTTCACACATTATACACGGATAATAAATATGCATTGTCCAATGTCCCTTATAATAAAGACCTATACTACCGTATGAGTCCTGACAAACCCGACATGACCGTTTACATTGGAAAGACAATTTACATTAGAAAGACATGGCAAAAGTTTACACTACTGCTATACAACTTGTATACCTAATACAAGTATCTAGGGAAACAATATTTTTTAATCTGAAGAATAATATGAATTTTAGAAATGTATTTACTTTGTTTCCCTAGCTACTAATATTTTGCCGTGTCTTTCCAATGTAAATTGTCTTACAAATGTAAACGGTTATGTCGGGTTGGTCACGACTCGTACTGTATATTGAATTTAAATGTAAAATCAATCAAAGATAGAAATCTCTTTCTATTTATTGATACTACTTCTGTGATTAATATCAGTAGAGAATACCTTCTCTATTAAAAGTCATTTCTTTAGATCCAAATTGTAGCTCAGCGCTCATTAGTTTTGTTTATTGTACCCTAAGTAGAAAGAAATTGCCAATTACATTAAATACAAATGATTGCAGTTGATTAATCAATGGGTATTTTTTTTAATTTGTCGGTATGAAAAAGTCATTTTTCCGTATAGTAATGTAAATTTGTGCGTTTCATAATATATCTGTGCGTCTCATAATATATTTGTGCGTTTCATAATATATTTGGTTTAATCCGGACTGATTTCTCCTGAAATTTTCATAATAATCGAACAATAAAACCCTCAGGAATTTCCTTATGTATTCCGTTACTTAACTTTTGCTCTGCAGCCCTTGTTCTGTCAGTTGTTACTAAATACGAATTGAAATACTAGTGCATTTCAAAGTTTAGTTGTAAAGGTATATAAAATTATTTGTGCATTTCATTATACAGGGTGTCCGCCCAATTGTGATCCACGCTTAGGACCAATTATCAGGCGAACCAGTTGACCTACGATGTTGAAATTAGTTTCATTCGATTCCTAACAAAATTTCGCGCCTAATGCCGATCTACAAATTATTATTTTGTCACATGAGGGCTTTATTTCAGTAAAATTGTTTTCAATGAATTTTTGAATGCAGAAAACATGAATTATCTACCACTAGTATTACAAAATGGCTCTTGCACACGAACAGAAAATATTCATACTAAAGCAGCATAGGAGTGGTTACTCAAATCTCAAATCGCGAGGTAGTGAGACAGTTCAATCAAAGATTTCAAGTTAAGCCATCTCCAGTAACTGTTTCCAGAACCGTAAAGACTTTTACCGAAAGAGGAAGCGTTTTTAGAAAAAATACTCTAGAAAACCGAGCGTCTGTACTCCGGCCACCACAGCAGTTGTGCTAAACACTTTCAAAGCTAGCCATATAAAGTCATTAAGAAAAGCATAAGCTGAACTGGGAATTCACAAAGAAAGTGTGCGTAGAATATTAAAGACAACAAAAATTGACTCCCTACAAGCATCGCGCAAGGACTTTCGGAAGGTGATACTGAAAAGAGGTATTCTTTTTCAGAAGAAATAAAGGAAAACGAAAACATTGATATCGCGAACAAAGTTTTATTAACCGATGAGTGTAGCATCCGATTAAAACTGAAAGAACTGAAATCCGATGTGGTACACGTCATTCAAGACATTCCAATAGAATGTGTAAATGCATGCAAGTCAGTTACCAAAAGATTGGATTTATGCATGATAGAAGGAGAAGCACAGATAACCAACAGTAGAAATTAAAGTTTATCGTCGTCTATTGTCGTTTATAATGCAGTATTTCATTGGCTTTGGTAAAGAAATAAATTTAGAACTGATTTTATAATTCTTTAATATGCGAAAACTAATGTTTTTCGGAGACCTGCTCTGTTAACCAAAACACTTAACGTAAATGCATTATGGGCATACAACAGATACGAAATTTTGTCAGGAATCGAATGAAACTAATTTCAACATCGTAGGTCAACTGGTTCGTCTGATAATTAGTCCTAAGCGTGGATCACAATTGGGCGGACACCCTGTATAATTTATATGTCCTTATAAATATCACCCCTTCCACGGATGAAGCCAGGGAAATTGTGACATGATGGGCGCTTAAAATTATTAAAAAAGCTTATTTTCTTCAAGCGCGAAATTTTGTTGGTATTTTAGTTAAGAATTCTTCTTCCTCAAAGCATTACAAGCCGCCCTCTGGCTAAATCCTTGACCATTTCGATTTTTCCAATTTTCTGGTTCTCAAGATTCTCAACTTGCAGAAAAAGTTGACAGTCCTACGAATATTTAATTTTAAGGTAGTGCAACCTGAATAAAATGTTTGCCAAATGAGTTTTCTATTTGCTTGTAACAATTCAAGTGTAAGCATTAAAAGTGATGCTGCCAAGCATGCAAAATAGGTGTAGAAAACTACAATTATGTTGGATAGAAGTTCCATTACGGTGAAAGGAATGCGGGGTGAACGGTTAATCGCACCACCGCGTTTTGAAAGCCACTGACTTTCTACTAGTTTCTCCCATGCGTCGAAAATTCCAGAATGGAAAATACTTTGTAGCCGCAAAGTGAAGTAATCAAGAAAGTAAATTGAGTGAAACTTCCAATACGTAGTTCCCCGAAAGGCGTCATTGTCATTGCCTTCATAAAATGGAGGCATTGCGTCAGCTGATTTAACTAGCAAAGGCACCTGTTTCGACGCATCCTTGTATTTTATTCATATGTACTTGCTTGTGCGCAGGCATTTAAAAAGACACAGAAATTTCTAGAATGTACGAATGTAGTACGTAATGTATTAATCTGATTGAAGTTTGAGCCAGAGTTGGCAGTTGAGTATTGGAACGCGAATCGAGCGTGTCTTTTTCTTAGCCCGCTGCACTAACTCATTTTAGTGTGTAATTAAATTAGTTTTAACTATTTTAAATATAACTTTCCACGTCAATTTGATCCATTTATTTACCAGTTGCAATTCATCAGTGTTTTTGCAGTTAAAAGTAGTTCATTTGGCGTAGAAAATAGAAGCCTAGTCTGTCATCAGTTAGGTACACAAATACAGTCCACTAATACAGATTCACATTAGAATCATACAACAATAATATAACGGTCAGTTTTTCAGCATCAAGTTTCGCTTACTGGATCCTCTAGTATTACCCGGTGAAATAAGTTGTTGGGAATAAGAACACTGGCCAGAACTCTCATATCATAAAATCGGGAACCCACGCCACTTCATGGTCCTTCGAGCCGGATATTCCAGCATATAAAAAATCGGCAGTGAAAAGTTCCAGATAACTGATAACCCCACAGAAGTCCCGTTGGAGGAAACAGCGAGGCAAGATCAAGTCACTATTGCCGAGAATAGTCGACGAAGAAAGAAAACGGACGTTTGGCATCAGCACGAGCGAAGAGCACAGTGACTCAAAATTCGTCAGTCGTCAGTCATCGTCTACTGCTGTCTTGTTTGGAGAAATGCCCTGCAAAAGCAATCAAGGAGGAAGTCGAACCTCACCGAACTGGACTCATCAGAAGTCAACAATAAATCTCTGGAGGTAATTTGTACCTGTTCAGAGTGAAGCGTTCGTGCGAAAAGTCAACTTAAGTATCGTAAGTTGCCCTAACATATTTATTCAAAAACATTCAAATCATTTGAGTAGTGTACACGTGCAAAGTGCAAGAATTGCACTGTATACAGGAAGATAATTGTAGAACATCTGCAAGAATTTCCACGCCGAATTTAACACTTCCTCAAAGATAAGCAATTTGAATAACTTAATAAAGAAGAGAAACGACATGATTGGCCGAATCAACAAGCTGAAAAAACTTGTGAACACTTTCGTCGCCCCATACGATGAAGTAAAAGTAAATTTGGGTTTGGAAGACGTAAGATACTTGAAAAACTACAATTCAGATGTTTTCGACGAAATCCTTCCCTTGTGTGCTGATGATACAGAAATTGCAGTACATCAACAAGTCTTCGATGATGAAGATGACAGAATAATGGAGCTAGAGGCCACAATAATAAAAATAAAGAATTCGTTGGCTGCAACAGCACCACCAAAACCAGTGGATGTGAAATTGCCACAATTGGAACTCCCAACATTTAGCGGAGACAGCAAAGATTGGACAGCATTTCAAGATGCATTTATCGCAGCAATACACACAGCTAACATGGCTGACGTACAAAAATTACAATACCTGAAGAGATCCCTTAAGGGTGAAGCAGAAGCGTTATTGCAGAATTTTGCAACAACTGATGCTAATTATCCATTAGCGTGGAACCTACTGAAGGCCACATATGACAACAAGAGAGAAATTATTAAATCTCATCTCGACAACTTATTTTTAGCACCTTGGATAAACCAAAGGACCCCTGATGCATTAAGGAAATTAGCGAATGCCATAATTCAATGTATGCAAACTCTGGAAATCATGAATCTTATTATCATACATTTGTTGGGCAAGAAATTGGATTCCGAGTCTAAGATGGACTGGGAGAGAACATTGAAGCCTGACTCAATTCCTACAGTCAAGGAGTTTACTGAGTTTATTTTAACTCAAGCAAGAATCACTGCAGCAGCAGGAACCAAATTTAAAGGTAATAACCAAGGAGCCTCAGCCGATAGAAAAGGTAAGACTGCTGCTCATCTTGGTACAAGTAAAAAAGAAAGTTCTTCTGAACTGAAACAATCCTATTCTGAAGAAACAGAAAATGAGGATGCGAAATCCACCTTCACAACATTTATAAAGAAACCACAACAAAAGGTTATCAGTGAAAATGAACAAGTACTACTCATGACGGCTTTAGTACGAGTAAAAACTGCCAAAGGCAAACTCCTAACGTGCAGAGCACTGCTGGATAATGGATCTCAAGGAAGCTTCATAACATCATCATGTTTGAAGAAACTGGATTTAAAGAGAAAACAAAAGAAGTCATTATTCAATGGACTGGCTAACAATAAAGTTGGAGAATCATCCGAAGATGTAGACTTAGAATTTTCGTCTATGTATAATAAAACCAATAGATATAATGCGAAGGCACATGTGATGAAGAAAATCAGCGGTGACCTTCCATCCTTCCCCATAATAGGAAGGCAGTGGCATCATCTACAAGGATTGGATCTAGCGGATCCGTGCTACTTTAACCCTAATGAAATAGATATTTTAATAGGGAATGATTGTTATGAAGATTTAGTGCTAGAGAAGCGCATAACTGGACCGAGGGGATCTCCTATTGCAAGAGAATCCCAGTTAGGATGGTTGCTTACAGGAAAGCTGTATTCAGATCCAACACCCAGGCCGGCTACACCCAAGTTTACTGGATTAATTACAATCCAAACCAAAGTTCAAGGCAAACCAAGTGGTGAGCCTTATGTTATACCGCAAAGACGTGAAGGTGGAGTTGCGAGGTTGAAGCCAAGCCCGACCCACCCCCGAGGAACACCTAACAAGGCAAAAAATGAAGCACGACGCAGACTTACGGTCAATGGGTTGAAGCCAAGCCCACGTCGTGTACCTGATATAACTACTAAGTCATGGAAGCAACCATGGATGGAAACTGAATGGCATATGAAGCAGAAAACTCCAGCCACCGAATGGAGAACAGTGCATTAGCTAAGAAGTGTCCCACTTTATTTATTATAATTTTATGAATCATTTACATAATTGAATTTATGTCATTGTTTTTAATGTATCTGGTAGAAGCAATTCGCTCCTAGGCGGAGTGTGTTTCGACGCATCCTTGTATTTTATTCATATGTACTTGCTTGTGCGCAGGCATTTAAAAAGACACAGAAATTTCTAGAATGTACGAATGTAGTACGTAATGTATTAATCTGATTGAAGTTTGAGCCAGAGTTGGCAGTTGAGTATTGGAACGCGAATCGAGCGTGTCTTTTTCTTAGCCCGCTGCACTAACTCATTTTAGTGTGTAATTAAATTAGTTTTAACTATTTTAAATATAACTTTCCACGTCAATTTGATCCATTTATTTACCAGTTGCAATTCATCAGTGTTTTTGCAGTTAAAAGTAGTTCATTTGGCGTAGAAAATAAAAGCCTAGTCTGTCATCAGTTAGGTACACAAATACAGTCCACTAATACAGATTCACATTAGAATCATACAACAATAATATAACGGTCAGTTTTTCAGCATCAAGTTTCGCTTACTGGATCCTCTAGTATTACCCGGTGAAATAAGTTGTTGGGAATAAGAACACTGGCCAGAACTCTCATATCATAAAATCGGGAACCCACGCCACTTCAGCACCCATTTTAATTTTTCGTAGAATCGGTTTAATCGGTCAGTTGTGTCTACATAGGCAGCCTTCGGGCTGCAATTGCAAAGAGACTTTTGGAATGAAACATAAGGATACCCATAGGGCACATCGATTTTATCTAAATATTTGATATTAGATAAAATGATATCCATGTTTATGTCGGAGTAACGAAATGTACCGAATTGTGTGCCCTCTGCAATACTTCTAATTGTCCCGCCCACCGATTTAAATTGCAGGCCGTATGACTCAGTAAACGGATTATAGACATAATTTAACAATCGTCATTTTCTTCAACATACGGAGTGTAAAAGGTGAACCCAAGCTTTTCAAGTTGTTCAAAAGTCTGAAGCTTAGTTACGGGTTTAATCGTCATGAAGTTGACCACAAGAGATTGGTAGCAACAGGTGAGAATAACAGTCATTAGCAAAAATGTCCTAGAAATACTTTATAGCATTGTCGCTTTTCAAAGTGCTTGGATAGAGCAAGCGGTGTTGCAAGTAAGAAAGAGAGTATTAAAAACGGCGAAATGAAATAATCCAGATCGCCTTTATAATACATTACAGTGGAAAGCCAAATTATTGATAGAACTGTTGTAATCAGGAATCCAATCCACAAGTCTGTTTGAAATGGACAAATGTAGGGTTTAAAGGTAATTTCTTCTGAAGTACCGTAACAAGTGATGAAATTCACTCCTTCTTCTTTACCAGGATAAACGATTCCTCGGTTCTGTTCTCTTCTTAATTGCATGCGAGTAATTTCAAGATTGGCAAATGAGGTAACCCAATTTGCTGCAACTTTCTTACTGCATGTAACAATAGTCGCATTATTAAACTTGCCAAACAAAAGTGCCATAATTATTTGATTAAGAGAAAACGATGAGAATCTGAAGGATGAGTTAGCCAGGCCTGAAATATGTGTGCGGTCACTTAATTTCAAAGATCCAATATACTCGGAGTAAATATCGACCGAATAATATTGTTGAAAGTGCCACAGCCGCAACCTTCGTTCCTCTTCCAAATCAATTACTCGATTTCCCTCCTCAAATGACAGAATTACATTCAATTCATCTCCGTATTTCCAAGTTACCCTCTCGAAGCTATATTTCGTTACCAGATGTCGCTTCTTGTGAATGATGTAGAGAAATGTGTTTTCCGGCAATACACCTTCAAATTGTAAAAACGTCATCAATTCTTTGGATGGATTTTGCCCATGATCGTTGTAAGTATCCTGAATGGTGTAGATATAATAATATGTATTCGATGAAAACCTTGGATCTTCATTTTCCAAATCTTGGTTATCATTTATAAAAGTTGATCGAAATATTTTCAATGCAAATTCCTTTTTCTCTGCAGTAATTCTTTCAGATGCAAAAATCATATTGTGGTCTACGCAGTTTAAGTATCGGCTTTGGATGTTCATGGGTGGAACTCTTCGGGCTACACGCTCAATATATTCCCATCCTGCTGTTCCTCTCATAAAATTCTTATGCACACTGTACTGCTTAATTAGCCACACTAATCGCGGTAATACAGTTATCCTGCAATGGACGTTTTCCATCAGTGAAAAAATGTCGTTTCTCTTATTCATTTCGCACTTTTCAAAATCACTACCAGTTTCAATTACTCTTTTCTTTAACGCCACACCAGATAATATTATTCTTTCCGAGAATGAATTTCCAACAGAAGGCGTTTGTAGCAACACAAATGGCATTTCGATCGAATCAAGGTTTATTTCGCTGTTAATAGAATTGTCCCCCACCAAAATAAAATGGCGACAGTTTGGATGGACTTTCTCAATCGTGTCTTTTAAAACATTATTTAGGGGGTTGATCTTTGTACCAAAAGTAAATTCTACAGTTACTACCAGCATCAAAATAAAAATTATGCTTCTGAAATAACACATACTTTACAGTTACAGTCATTTTTGAAACCATTTAAAATGAAAACTCTTACTGAGACTTACTGTGACTCTTGTAGTACACATGTGGTGAAATTCTCTTTTGTCGTATCTAATAATTTCTCCAAAGTATTATTTTGACACTTATCTGCTGTTGGACGTCATATTTACAATAATGCTACCGAGTCGTGTATAATATTTTCGCAAAATATTAGAAATTACTTTTGGAGCTTCACTAGCAATATTCCAGCTCAGCATTGCTACTTAAGCCTAAACAAAAGAAAGGTTTTATTGATATTTATAAACCGTATCGAGTGTCTCGATCGATCTATCAATTCATTATTTACCAAATGGTAATCCATTAAATCAAATGTAGACATTGTAACTGTAAATAATTTAATGCCAACTACATTAATATGATAATTAATTACAAACATCTAAAAGCACCTATACTACTTGATATTTTGTCGACGGTGATGTCTTAAGTGTCTGAGATATTACTTAAACAGTTTCAAAATGAGTATTCGGGCTTAGCATTGGTTATTATGTAAATATTAGCCGTATGATCCCCATTCGGTTGACCAGTGTAAAATTGCCCTTATCAATATAACAATTATACAATAACTTAATTAATTTAGTTAGTTAATCCTCAAAAAGATTTCATAACGCTACTTCAAATTCTTCATTGTCAAATTAGATTTCAAAACTTCTTTACAAATTCCAAATTCTCCAAAATTGATTTCAAAACACATTTCTAAATTCTTCATCCCCAAAATAGATCGAAAGTCCGTTGTTTTAATTCTCAATTCCCAAGCAAATCTTCATATAGTATGGATATAGGTAGGAAACATTTTTTGTTATTCATGGACGTATTGTATGTCTTGATCGACTAATTCATTCATTCTCTACCAATAGTAATCCAGTAAATGTAGACACGCGACTGTAAATAATTTATTGCCAATTCATTTAAGACTTGATCACAAACATATTTAAGTGCTTTAACTATTTATATATTGCTTTCTGAGGATGAATTTCCAATGGAATGCTTTTGTAGTAGAATAAATGGCATTTCTATCAAGTCCAGGTTTATTTCCCTGTTTGCAGGACTGTCGCCTACCAAAATTATATGGTGACAGTTTGGATGGACTTTTTCAATTGAATCTTTTAAAACATGACTGGCTGGTTTAAAATTTGTACCCAAAGCAAATTCCACAATAAGAACTAGGATCAAATTCAAAATCAGCATTTTGATGAGACCCATTTTATTTCATAGTAAGCACTATTTCAAAGTAGTCTATTTTAAATGGCCAAAGGCCAAATTTGCTCTGCAGTAGTAAGAAGTTATTCTTGCTTGAGTGCGAGAGAAATCACTCTATAGTTTACTAATACTAATAATTTATTTGCATATACCTGTTCTAGACTTGTACTTCTACAATGTTTTATATTGGCCACGACATTTGGTCATCATACCTATTGTACTTGTACAGTGTGCTCTATAATATTTTATTTTATTTTATAAGCAAGTCAAAATTATTAAACATTTGTTAAGGGGATTAAATACAATTATTCTTATTTAATACTACTAATTATGTAAATAGAGATTCTTAGACATCTTTTATGTAAAAATTAAAAACTTCGTACGTTTTAATCTGTAGAAGCCCGCAGATTTCGGCGTATTGAAAGTCCCCGTAAATTACTTTGTTATTCTCCAATTGTATTTTGATTGCGTGGACAGCACCGTTGTAAATAATTTAAAGCTCGTTTCAAGACTACAACTATGACTACTACCTACAAACATTTAAGTTCGCTAATGTACACCTGAACCAAATAGTTTTAAATGTTTTACTTCCTGCCTTCATGTATCTAATGTACAGCCAGCAAGTTTTATACTTAGAATTGAAAATCGATTTTAACACTACCGTAGCAGATATCTACATGGACATTATTGGCAACGAAATATTCTTCCATTTAATGAAACTATAGCCTACCCAAGCATACCTGGCTAGGCGGCTTACGTGAATAATCAATCTCTATGTCTGCTGTCGGGTAGTGGGTTCGAATCCCGCTTGGGGTATAAGGCCAGAGGTTGTTTGTGCGACGCACGAATGGAAAGATAGATAAATTAACTATGGGGTAATGGAACTATAGTACCTGAAAGGCCCAAGTCGAGTGGGATTCCGGGTACAGTAGGGCAGAGCCCCATCAGGCACTCCTCGTGTGTGTAGTGAGGCTATGAATCCATCTAATGACAGCCTTTGACCTCTCGGCATTAACTAACAACAATGCCTGTCTCAGAGGAGTTGGCAATGAGCCCGATTATGTTGCCTGAGCCCTGGACACCTTCTCTATAGAAGGTTGTTCGCCTCTTATAACAGAACAGAACAGAACATAACAGAAACTATAGCCTTATGTAGTGACGCTTGACGTATTTAATGTATTAAGCTGTTTATGTTTTATGTGTGTATATAGCTAGATATGCATTAGTGTTTGGAAAATTTTCTTTATTTAGGTACATGGAAACAAAGTGCTTTAAGTATGACCTAAAATACTAAAAAATTAAAAACTTGTAAATATCTCGAAAGATAATTTGTTGCACAAAATATTACTTCCCATTGGTATGACTTTTTAACAAGGCTTACTATTGATCGAACTGTTTAAAAACCATGCAATTGCTATATTCTGAAAAAGAACTGCAGCAGTGAAGATCGACATATTATTGGCCAAGTTTTACTTCATGTAACATGACGATATTTGAGATGCGGTACGGGGACAATCCTCTTAAATACTTATATAGTTTAAATGTCGGAAAAATACTATTAATTTCTGGTGAGTGTCGAGTGTCACATTTTAATATGCTTAATATATTTTTGGGCATGAGAGATAATTACAATAATTGTAGCGTAGCCGTAGCATTATTAACACCTCGTACGGGTTAATTACAGATTTGGTTGCTTAATTAAGCCAAATTTTATCCAACAGATTTACTTTTAATTACAACATACATATTAATAATTGCTAATAAACTTTAGTAATCATTTGTATTACCACAAGAAGTAAGTACTTAATATCTAATAGAATACAACTACTGTTAAATATGCAAGTAAAGAAGATAGTATGTACAGTGTTGGCCAGAAGTCACGCATCATTGGGATATAACATTACGTGTGGCCAGAAGTTATGCATCATAGGGAATTAACATTACGGGTGGCCAGAAGTCACGCATCATAAGGAAATAACATTGGTGTTTGGGTGGCGATTCGGTTCCATTCAATAATCAACTCCAAGCAACTTTATTTGAGCAGGATAACACATTTTTTTGCAAGTTTTTATTATCGAATATGCATATCATTTGTGCGATGAAGCTTTCGAAGAAAAAATGAGTCGAAGTGATAATGTTGGCCGGACGTCCGGGCTTATCCACCAGAGCCGTAGCAGCAGAATTCGCTCGGAGGCATTCTGATAAGGCCATCAACCAATCAACAGTTGTTCGATTGGCTAACAAATTCAAAAAGACAGGTTCTACAGCTGATGCCCTTCGGTCTGGGACTCCTAAGACTGCCACAAACCCAAAAGTTGCGGTCACAGTTCTTGCAAAATTAGTTGCAAGTCCAAGAAGAGCACCAAGAGAAGTGGCAAGGGCTTTTAACATTTCAAGAACCAGTGTTCGTCGCATCCTGAAATTGCAATCTCCAGGCTCTAAAACCAGATGATCCAGCAATGAGAATTGCATTTTGTCGCTGGGCGCAGTCAATTTTGGAAGAAGACCCAGAACTTCCAAAAATAATTCTTTTCAGTGATGAAACTGAATTCCATTTGCATGGAGTCGTCATAACTGTCGATATTATTCGGACGAAAATCCACACTGGATTGACGACGACACTATCATCGTTAAATTCTTTACCGGGACGGTAAATGGGGAAACGTATCTTGATTTGCTTATTACCGAATAGCTACCGGAACTGGACTTCAGCTTTCTAACTTAAGTCCTTTACCTTTTACACCAATGTTATTTCCCTATGATGCGTGACTTCTGGCCACCCGTAATGTTAATTCCCTATGATGCATAACTTCTGGCCACACGTAATGTTATATCCCAATGATGCGTGACTTCTGGCCAACACTGTAGTTTACAGTTATAAGGAACCTATTCTAATCTTCCAGTGACTCTGACACAGACAGTTTTATGTTTAATTTTACGTATTCATTAAGTTAGCGAAATGTTTATAATGAATGGAAATATCGTAATGGTTTCAGTTTTCATGAATAGTTTACATAAGAAAGAAGATTTAGGAATGAAAACTTTGTCTCGGGATGATTAGAAAATGTACACTACTAATTCCATAAAACTAGCGTGCTACAGCCCTATTTTACTGACTAGTATTTCTATTGTTCACTGAATATCCTTTACGGATTCTCCAGATTTTCAATTTGCAAAAGAAGTTAACGCTTCGATGAATACCTGACTTTAAGCTTATGTAACCTAACTGGATGGTATGACAAATGAGTTTTCTATTTGCTTTGCTAGTAACAATTCAAGTGTGAGCATTAAAAATGATATTGCCAGACATGCAAAATAGGTGAAGAAGACTACAATTATATTGGAGAGGAGTGCAATTACAATGAAAGATAAGCGGGGTGAATGATCGATCAAGTTACCGCGATTCAAGACCCATTGTCTCTCAACTTGTTTGTCCCACGCATCAAAAATTCCAGAATGGAAAATACTTTGTAGCCGCAACGTAAAATAATCAAGAAAGTAAATTGAGTGAAATTTCCAATATGTAGTTGCCGAAAGGCGTCAGTGTCAGTTCCTTCGTATAATGGAGGCATCGTGGCTGCCGATTTAACTAGCGAAGGCAACCATTTTGATTTTTCGTAGAATCGGATTAAACGATCAGGTGTGTCCACATAAGCTGCTTTTACGCTGCAATTAGATAGAGACTCCTGGAATGAAACCTTTGGATATCCGTAGGGCACATCGATTTTGTATAAATATTTATTTTTTGTGTCTCCTCTGGCACCTGTGAAAAGCGATTTGTTATTTCTGACTTCGTTAGATACAGGGATAGCATTTAAGATCGCATTATCTGAGGCAAGAAATGTACCGAATTACCGAACCGTGTGTACCGTGCAACATCTTGATATGTGGGGTTGGCATCACCCTTGGGAGATATCTCTGATTAAATAGTTGATGATAATCTAAAGCGCTCTTTGTTACTTTCAGATACGGAGTGTAAAATGTAAATCCCAGTTTTTCAAGTTGTTCAAAAGTCTTCAGATTAGTTACGGGTTTTATTGTCATGAAGTTGACCACAAGGGATTGGTAGCAACTGGTGAGAATAACAGTCATTAGCAAAAAATGTCCTAGAAATATTTTATAGCATTGCCGCTTTGCAACTTGCTTGGATAGGCTGATTGGTGTTGCAAGTAGGAAAGAGAGTAACAAAAATGGCACAAGGAAGTAATCTGGATCGCCTTTAAAATACATTACAGTGGAAAGCCAAATTATTGACAGAATTGTTGTAATCAGAAATCCTATCCACAAGTCTGTTTGAAATGGACGCATGTAGGGTCTAAAGGTGATTTCTTCTGAAGTGCCGTAACATGTGATGAATGTTACACCTTCTTCTTTGCTGGGGTAGGCGATTCCTCGATTCGGTTCTTTACTGTATTGTATTCGAGTAATTTCAATGTTTGCAAATGAGTAACCCCATTTCATGAAATTCGCCTTTCTGCATCCAAGAAGAGTGGCATTTTTAAACTTGTCAAATAAAAGTGCAATAATTATTTGAATTGACGAGAATCTGAAGGATGAATTAGCCAGGGCTGAAAGTCTTGTGAGGTGCACGAAATTCCCCAAAGCAAACTCCTCTTGGTAAATATGGACAGAATTATGTTTTTGGAAGCGCCAGCGTTTCAACCTTCGCTCTTCTTCCAAATCACTTAATCGATTTTCCCCCGTTTCATATAACAGAGGTACACTATTCAATTCATCTCCGTCTTTCCAGAATACTTTATCGACACTATATTTCGTCACCAAATGTTGTCTCTTCTGAATGATGTAGAGAAATGTGTTTTCCGGCAGTACACCTTCATTCTGTAAAACCGTGATCAATTCTGTGGTTGAATTTTGCTTAAGTTCCTTGTAAGTATCCTGAATTGTGTAGAAATAAGAATATGTATGCGATGAATACCTTGGTACTTCCGCTATCCATCCATGTAAGTTTTCTTTATTGTCGTTTATCCAAGTTGATCGAAATATTTTCAATGCGAATTCCTTTGCTCCTTCAGTAATTCTTTCAGATGCGAAAATCATATGGTGGTCCACGCAGTTCAGGTATCGGCTCTGGATGTTCATAGGAGGAACTCTTCGGGCCATACGCTGGATATATTCCCATCCGGTACTTTTCCTCTTCGCATACAACGTATATACATTTTTTACCTGCCTTTTATGCAGTATTAGATTCGCCTGGCAACGCACCGCCTTAATATATACAAAAAAGGTTTTTGCTGCTATTGAGCACCTTTCTCCTTCCAACTGAGCTTCCATTAACTCTTTCTTCAGCTTCAAACTAACAGTTACAGTTTGCCCCGGAGTTAAATATCTTGTAGTATACTCTTGTAGCAACACAAATGGCATTTCGATCGAATCTAGGTTTATTTCGCTGTTAACAGAACGGTCGCCCAACAAAATGAAATGGCGACACTGTGGATGCATTTTCTCAATCGTGTCTTTTAAAGCATTAGTTGCTAATTTGATCTTTATTCCAAAAGCAAATTCCACTTTTAAAACTAAGAACAAATTCAAAATTAGGTTTCTGAAAGAACTCATTTTACTTCACAGTTAGCAGCAATTTGGAAACCAATTACACAAAACTTTAGGTATTTAGTGTTCTTTTTTTAATTGCGACTTAAGTTACTTAGTCCACTGGTAAAGTCTCATTTGTTGTTTCTGGTAAGTTCTACAAAGTGTTATTTTGACACGTATCTGCTGTTAGACATCATGTTTGCAATAATGGTACAGAGCAGTGTAAAATATTTTCGCCACATATTAGAAATTACTCAAGAGGTTTCAATAGGAGTATTCGGACTCAGTATTGTTCATAATTCAAATATGTAATAAAGCTTTTATTGTTATTTTTACATCCTATAGCGTGTCTCGATCGACACACCAATCCATTATCTACCAATTATCTAGTAAACATGGGCATTGTAGCTGTAAATAATTTAATGCCAACTACAAACAACCCGGAGCTGTAAGACTAATTAGTGATATCAATATTGGCGACGGCAAAACTGATGTCTGCAATGTCTGAGTTATTACTTAAGATGTTTCAGTAGGAGTAGTAAAAAGTAAATACTAACTGTATGATTCCATTTCGCTGGATCAGTGCAAAATTATCATTATCGATGTCATAACCATTGTGTATTAATTTAGCACATCCCAGATGGTTCCCAAAACACATTTTCTAAAAACAGATATCAAAACCGGATTTCAAATTCTTAATTTTCAAATCCGATTTCAAAGCACATTTGCAAATTTTGTAAATTGATTTAAAAGTTCTGTTTCAAATCGGTTATTTAAATAATTTGCTGATATTTTATTACATAATTCCGGCCTGCAACATTCACAAGTACCTAGATTTACTCTTTCCTGCGGATTCCATTAATTTGCATGGAAGGATTAAATATAAGGCATAATGATTGTGCTGAGTCTTCTATAATGTAGAAAACATAGTTGTAAATAATTTAACGCTATAGACCGCCTATGAAACTACAATAAACCGTAGTAAACGCTGTGGTAAAGTAGCGGAAGTTTATATTTTTTATTATGATCATGATCATGATGATGATCTTGATGATGATGATAAACATACATGGCATAAAGAAATACAAAGAGAAACACATACACACGCACACAGACAGACTGACAGACAGACAGACAGAAAAAACAAACCATAAAGTAGACTCCACTGTCACACACATGTAACTGTAGGCTCTATGTTTGCAAGTATATTTCCCGAACCGATGGACCGATTGACTTCATATTCAAACTCATGCTTCCCCAGGACCCCAAGAACACACACACAAAATTTCATCAGGTTATCTCAATGGGTTCATGAGTTATGGACACCACAGACTTTAGTAAAAACCGATTTTGATTTTTTATTCGAAGGTCAAAGGTTACAGAGTAATCATCTTTGAACTGAAGGATGCTATTTGAATGCTCAATCGATTAAAAAAAATTTCATTGAATTATCTCAATGGGTTCGTGAGTTATAAGCACCACAAGCGCTTGCCCACAGACAGACGGACAGACAGACAGACAGACAGACAGACAGACAGACAGACAGACAGACAGACAGACAGACGGACAAAACAAAAGCATAAAGTAGCTTTCCGCTACTTAATAATTCTCGTGAAGATTTTAATGCAACAGTGCAGAATACAGTCAACGGTAACCAACTGACAAAATAGCAACAGTGAAAAGGAAACATTCAAATGATTGAAGCTAGATGATTAATGGTTGACCACAGAAACATTGCACGGAGTTTTAATAAAGCAGTGCTGTCTATAGGCTACTAGGGTGTAACAGGAAGACATACGTTACACTCTGTAAAACTGAAATAATTCTCGTGAAGATTTTAATGCAACAGTGCAGAATACAGTCAACGGTAACCAACTGACAAAATAGCAACAGTGAAAAGGAAACATTCAAATGATTGAAGCTAGATGATTAATGGTTGACCACAGAAACATTGCACGGAGTTTTAATTATCTGTAATTTTTTATTTGAAGGTCAAAGGTTACAGAGTGGTCATCTTTGAAATGGAAGATGCTATTTAAATGCTAGATGGATTAAAAAAAATTTCAGTGAATTATCTCACTGGGTTCTTGAGTTATGAATACCATAGGCCCTTTGTTGATTTTCTTTAATGTTTTATTTGAAGGTCAAAGGTTACAGAATGGTCATCTTTGAAACGGAGGATGCTATTTGAATGCTCGATGGATTAAAAAAATTTCAGTGAATTATCTCAAAGGGTTCGTGAGTTATGAGCACCACAAGCGTTTGCCCACAGACAGACAGACAGACAGACGGACAGACGGACAGACAGACGGACAGACAGACAGACAAAACAAAAGCATAAAGTAGCTTTCCGCTACTTAATAATGACTACTGATTACAAACACGTATTTTTACTTGATATTATAGTGCTTGCTTCTGCTTTGATGTCTGTCATACATCAGGTCCTATAGCTTTGAAAATCAATGTGTACTGTGGCTATAATATATACCTAATAGAGCATATGCACTATTAGTCGACAAAACCTTCCTTTCAAGTTGGCAGTCGAAAAATTTCGCCAAATAATTTTGAATGCAAAACGGAGCAACATTTCCTTTGCTAAGGAAACCCCTAGTGAAAAGTTGCTACAAAGAAGTTTCGAATTTATTTTATTGTTAGGTTCTGAACACAGATCATAGCCCTCCTTGATTTTTTAAAACAACTATTAAATTCCAACGGACTAAACGTGAGTGTAATCGGATAAACGAAGAGAAAGCGTCGCCTCAAGTCGAGATTGAGCCGAAAATATTGTATTTCCGTGTCTCACATTTGAATATAATTAATGAATTTTTGGGTATGAGAAAAAATTACAATAATTGTAGCGTACCATTATTAACTCCTCGTACGGGTTCGATTACAGAATTTGTTGCTTTTTATTAAGTCAAGTTTTATCCAAGAGGTACTATTATTTATTTATTTATTTATTTAGTATAAGTAACAAATTCCTTCAGTTGAAGGTAGTTGAATTGTTACTGTACTTACAAAGTAATTAAGAAAATCTCAATTAAGGCACATTAATGATTATTACAAACATACTCTTTGTTTCTGTTCATCAACTCTAGTACTAGGTTAGGACATAATACTTTATTACCTCGTTTATCGTTTCATCGTAGCTACTAAAATCACATATATTGTAGGTATTGTCATCGGATTCTTTAGTTTGAATTTCTAATAAATAATGAAATAATTCTGCTTTGAATATATTTTTTGTTTTACAGTTTCTTAAATATTCAGGTAACTGCATCCATTCGGTTGTTGCTTGTACAGTAAATGCTCTCTCGTAATATTTTGAATTTCTATTTTTAGAAGTAACATATGTATAGGTGTTAGATCTTGTGCACCGAGTGGTTACATTTTCAAAATTTAGATAATTTATAAAATATGGAGGACATTCGATATTGTTTACTAAACTATATACAATTTTCAGCAGCTCGAATTTGTACATATACTTGGGAAATAGCCATCTATGTTCAGTACATATAGCATTTTTTACATTATCGTATTTGCTAAGTTAAAGTGTAAATCTACCAGCTCTGCGAATTATATCTTCAACATTTTTAATGTTGTACTTATAGGTAGTTCCCCAAATAGCACACATATATCTCACAATGGATATTACATAACTATTCATAATTAATCGTTTATTGTCTACTGAAAAGAAATTTTTAAATGGGTAAAGTGACCATATAATTGAGTTACATTTTTTGGTCACATGAGATATATGTGCCGTCCAATTTAATTCGCTATCAATTACTAAACCAAGTACTTTAAGCTCTTTTTCAGTACAAATATTTACATCATTATACTCAAGTGTTACATTACCTAAACTTTTTAATACATGCGGGCTTGCTACAACAATCATTTTTGTCTTGCTAACATTGAGTTCCATGATATTTTCATTCATCCACTGTACAACACTATTAAGATCATTTAATAATTGTTCTAGCAATTTTTTAATATGGCTAGGGAGCCCAGATATAACTAGTTGATTATCATCCGCAAATTGAATTACTAGACTATGTTTTATGCAAAGTGGTAAATCATTCACGAGAATTGAAAATAATAGACTACTGAGAACGGACCCCTGTGGTACACCTAGAGTTAGAGGCTCAGTTGATGACCTTACTTGTGGGTCAATTGTTGACCTCATTTGGGGATCTGTTATTACCCTCATTTTTTGATCAATGGTCGAGGTTTTATTGTTGCTTATATAAACATATTGCCTACGATTAGATAAATAAGATTTAAACCATGAGAAATCAATTCCATACCAGGCCATTTTTGTCTCCAAAATTTCTCTGGTCACCTTATCAAATGCTTTAGAAACATCTAATGACAGTATAACATTTACATGACCCATTGCAATATTCTTAAATAAAATATCTGTTAATGCTATTTGGGCATGCAATGTTGAATGTTTTTTCCTAAATCCGAATTGTGACTTATTAAATATATTATTATCCTCTACATATTTTATAAGCTGATTATATACACATTTCTCAAGGACTTTAGATATAACAGTTTGTGTTGATATTGGCCTAAAGTGACCAGGTTCGGACGGATTCACAACTTTAGGTATTGGGGTCACCTTAGATATTTTTAGGTTATTACATACTTTGCCTTCTATTAAGCTTTGGTTAATAATTTCGTGCAGACCATTACATACAGTTGGTGTATTTAGGAGATATTTAAAGAATATAGGAGACATTTCAAGAGCGTCCGTACATTTCGAGTTTTTCTTTTTCTTTACCTTCCATGCATACAACATATCTGGTAGGCTAATTGGTGCTACTTTAAATGTACTACTAACGTTAACAAAATTATGTGGCTTCGTAGGAGGAACAATACATTCATTACTTTTTGTACATATATTAACAAAATAGTTGTTTAAGACATCAGGTGTTAGATCAATACAATTGCTATCTTTTTGTTTACCTATAGAAATAACATTTTGTAGCGCTTTGTGAATACCTAACTTTTCTATTTGGTTATTCATAAGATTTTTCGTATCTGTGTTTATTGCTTTGGTTAAGAGTTTATTAATGCTTCTTAAATTAGACTTATTAGTATTCGAGGGATTCTTTTTAAATTTTTTATACGCAATATTTCTCTCTCTTTTTAATTCCTGCGTAGTACTTGTAAGAAATTTTTTAATGCCCGTTGTTCTAATCGTAACAGTTTTACATGGCACATATTTGTCTACTGTAGAAATGATATTATTGCTAAAAGAAACAACTTTATCTTGTAGTTCATTAGATTCACCGTTTAAGTTATCAATATTAGCAAGATTTTCAGAAACCAACGACATTGTGTTATCTGTAATATTACGAAAACATATTTTTTTCTTTGTATATTTGATTTTACCAATATTTACTCGTCCGCTAACAAGGTAGTGATCAGCAAGAAACTTATTTTCAATATGTACATTTACTCTAATTTCGTCACAGTTTGTAATAAATAAATCCAAAATTGAATCACCTCTTGTAGGTTTATCTACAAGTTGTGAGAAAGAATAATTATTTAGTAATCTGTTAAATCGTGAAGATAACCCTTTTACAATTTTATCATTTAGATTAAAATCTCCCAATACGAGTACATATTTATTTGTTTGGTTTAATTCTGAAAATATTAAATCAAATGAAATAAAGTCATTTTCTAAGGTTTCTTTGTCATAAAGTGGACATCTGTAAATACATAATATGATACACGACTTGTTATAATTATTTTGTACACTAATTCCTTGATATTCAACATTTTGGTTTCTGATAAGAACATCCTCATTTTTAAGTTTAAAATTTCTTTGTTTTATATCATTGTTAATAAGAAAACAAATTCCACCGTTACCTTTGTATACTCGATCTTGTCTTATTGTGGTATATCCAGAAAATTTTGGTGATAACATACCCTCGTTTAGAAATGTTTCTGTTAAACATAGGACGTCACAATTTTCTAAGAGTAGCACCTCGTTCACTAAACTTAACTTATTTCTTAGCGAACGAATATTTACATGTGCTAAATTTACTGTATTTCTATTATTTTGATTGTGGCAAGTCATAAAAAATTCATGTTTGTTTCTTCTGATGTGGAATTTTGATTTCCTTCGGTTCCGCTATGCGTTGCACCGTTAGGGTATTCTCTGGATGTCCGTTTCTTAAGTTTTCCATTTGTCACGTAGTAGACTTGTCCATTTACATTAATATATTGTAGTCAATTTTTGCTTCGTAGCTTGCAATTGTTTCTTTTAGTTTTTCCCTTAATAGTGATCTTGCTTTCCTTGTGTTCAGTGGCAGGTCCTCGTTTATAAATACTTTTGTACTTAGGTCCTTTAGTTTTAAGCGATTAGAGAACACAAAATTTCTGTCGTATTGCATTAGGAACTGAACCCTAATTGGTCTAGACTTGTCCCGCTGGTAATGGGACACTCTATGCACTGTATCAAGTGTACTCCTGTAATGTGTAGATCATCTTTAATTATTTTTAGTACTTTTTGTGAACATTGTAACTCAGTCTCATTTTCATCATCGTCGATTCCAATGAAGATTAGATTTTTTTTCTTATTTCCTTATCCATGCGTTCGTTTTCTGTTTGTAGGTAGTAGACTCCTTTTTTTTGTTGGCTCACTTCTGTATTTAGTTTTTGATTTTTGTTTACAATTTCTTGCATTAGTTTGCCATGTTCATCAAGTTTTTCATTAATTATCTTAACTGTATTCAATATGCTGCTTAGGACATCTCCATCAACCATTGGCTTTTTGGGTGTAGTACAGGATTCAGTTTCTTCATTAATACCTTTATGTCTTTTATTTGCTTGTGTTGGAGTACTTGGGGGTGATCTCCGGACTCCTCCGACCATCATGAGTGCGTACAGGGACTTCACCTTAATAGAACCCAGAACGTATGCTAGTATCTTAACTTCAAGCAGTAGGCACCCTTGGCGTACAATATACTATGTATAAAAATATTTCTTATCTTTTATGTAGATAACTCCCACTTGTATGATGTATGTACTTTTTCCAGCTTTCTGTATGGCCGCTTACTTATTTTATATTTGGTCAAAATGCACTATTTCACAAAATTTCAGTATTTGAAGTTTGTAATTATGTTTTCAAAACACACCATTGACACCACTGACTAGTTAGCTTGAATTGACCAAAAGTATACTACTTAACACTCTCTAAAACTTACAAAATTAATTAATATTAGTGAGAGCGAATTTGGTACGTGTGCACGTTGTAGTAGTGAAGTGTGTAATTATCACATACATATTAATTAATAAGTTTTAGTAATTATTTGCATTACAATAAGTGCGTACATAATATCAAATGGAATGCAATTATTATATAGTAAAAAAGAAAATAATAATTTACAATTACAAGGTACCTATTCTGTCCAGCCTGTGACATTTACTCGTATTTTTCATTTTAACTTTACGTATTCAATAAGTTGGCGAATAGTTTATAATGAAAATTTCGCAATAATTTTTTTTCCTGAATAGTTTACAAAAGATAGAAGATTTTAATATAAAAAATCTGTCTCAGGCTGATTTGAATGTCATTAAAACAGTTGAGAATACTTTTAAATTTCTGAATTAGTGGCTCATGATATCATTAAAATAATTCTAAATTTTTATTTAAGTAATCATTAAGTTTGCATTATTCAATTCAAATGCATCTAATGACAATTAAATGGCTTCTACAACTTAACAAAAGTCCGACGAACAACAAGATACGATTCCAGAGAACCTTTTCAAGAGCGAGTGAATTGACGTACGTACTACTCTAGGAGATAAAGAACGTGGACTTTTTCCCTCATGACTACAACTAATGTTTCCCTGCCTCTGAAACTCCTTATTTCTCCTTAACAATGGGCTAAAGCTAAACCGCATATATTAACAAGATCAATTACTAACAACGTTTTTAAAAAAACATACACTAATATTTTCTTTAAACTAGTGTGCGACAACAGCTACTTGACTGATTCGTATTTCTATTTTTCGATGAAAATTCTTTTCGGATTCTCCGGATTTTCAATTTGATAAACAAATTAACGGTTCGATGAATAATTGACTCGACGCTTGTGTAACCTGAATGGATGGTATGGCAAATAATTTTTCTATTTGCTAGTAGCAATTCAAGTGTGAGCATTAAAAGTGATATTGCCAAACAAGCAAAATAAGTGAAGAAAACTACAATTATGTTGGAGTTGAGTGCAATTACAGTGAAAGGTATTCGGGGTGAATGATCAATCGCACCACCGCGTTTTGAAAGCCATTGGTTCTCTACTTGCTTGTCCCACGCGTCGAAAATTCCAGAATGGAAAATACTTTGTAGCCGCAGCGTAAAATAATCGAGGAAGTAAGCCGAGTGAAATTTCCAATATGTAGTTGCCCGAAAGGCGTCAATATCAATGCCTTTATAAAATGGAGCCATTTGGGCAACTGATTTAACTAGCGAGGGAATCCATTTCGATTTTTCGTAGAATCGGTTTAAACGATCAGGTGTGTCTACGTAAGCAGCCTTTTTGCTGCAATTGGAAATTGGACTCCTGGAATGAAACATTTGGATATCCATAGGGCACATCAATTTTGTATAAATATTTATTTACTTTGTCTTGTGTATCTGAAAACTGAAATAATAGTAAATCGAGCCTTGATTTGTTTCTCTTATTACTATTGGCGTAGAGAAATGTACCGAATTGTGTGTTCTCAGCGACTCCCATATTTACGAAGTTCCTCGCCTTCATCCTATTTTTAGACATTTGAGCATTGATTTCGGAATTGGATTGATTATTGAGAAATGAATAATCCAAAAAATGGTTATTTTCGTCATCAGCATAAGGAGTATAAAAGGTGAACCCAAGCTCTTCCAGTTGATCAAAATTTTTTAGCTTAGATACGGGTTTTATTGTCATGAAGTTGACAACGAGAGATTGGTAGCAACTGGTAAGAATAACCCCAATGAGCAAAAAATGACCCAGAAATATGTTATAGCACTGCCGCTTGTTAATTTGCTTTGGCAATGTGAGTGGTGTAGCAAGCAAGAAAGAGAGAATTATAAATGGCGTAAGGAAATAATGTTCAGTTCAGTTCAGTTCAGATTTATTATTGTGTCAAATTCGGTACATTGTACAGAATACAGGCCATTTAATCACTAAGAGTAAAATCAGCAAAACGATACTGTTCTTCCCCTGTGGACACTTGGATTGAATCAGGATCACTTTTACAATACATTACAGTGGAAAACCATATTATTGACAGAGCTGTTGAAATCAGAAATCCAATCCACAAGTCAGCTTGAAATGGACGAATGTAGGGTTTAAAGCTGATTTCCCCAGATGTGCCGTAGCACGTAATGAATTTCACTCCTTCTTCTTTGCTGGGGTAGACGATTCCGCGGTTCCGTTCCATTGCTTTGTGTATTCGAGTACTTTCCAGTGTTCCAAATAAGTTAAGCCAATCCTTAGAAAAGTCCTTCTGGCAATCAATAAGTGTAGCATTATTAAACTTGTCAAACAGGAGAGCCAGAATTATTTGATGAAGAGAAAGAGAGGAGAATCTAAAAGATGTGCTTCCCAAGCATGACATGTGTGCGATTACCCTTTCTGAAGGTAGCATATGTTACTGAACAAATGTCAACAGAGTAGTTTTGTTGAAAGCGCCAGCGCCGAAACATTCTCTCCTCTTCCAAATCAATTAATTGATTTCCTTCAGTTTTGTATGACAGGGCGACATCATTCAATTCACTTCGGTGTTCCCAAGAAATCCTCTCAACGCTGTACTTGGTAACCAGATGTCGTTTCTTCTCAATGATGCAGAGAAATGTGTTTTCTGGCAATGCACCTTCAGTTTGTAAGAACTTGATGAAATCTCTGGTAGACTCTTGTCGATGTTCATTGTACAGATCCTGAATTGTGTATATATAAGAATATGTATTCGATGAATACATTGGTGCTTCCTTTTTCAAAAAAAATGCTTTTCCATTGTAGTCGCTCCACGTTGATCGAAATGCTGACACTGCGAACTCTTTTGCGTGTTCAGTAATTTTTTCAGACGTAATAATCAAATTGTGGGTCACACAGTTTAGGTATCGCATTTGAATGTTCATATCTGGAACTCTTTGGGCTACACGGTCCGCATATTCCCAACATGTTGTTTTTCGGTTAACATTCTCAGCCATGGCTAATTTGTATTGCCATTTTAACCGAAAAGCTCGTGCGCTAGCGGTACTAACGCAGAGAAGCAGCTGCTTTACTGTAAGTACCGAATGATCTTTAGCTTCCAAAAGTTGTACGCACTTTTCTACTTCCTTTTGAGCTTCTTCGAACTTTCTCTTCGATTCAAAAACAGAAGATCTATTGTTTTCTGAGGATGAATTTATAATAGAATGCTTTTGTAGTAGAACAAATGGTAGTTCAATCAAATCCAGATTTATTTCGCTGTTTGAAAAACAGTCGCCTAATAAAATATAATGGCGACACTTTGGATGCACTTTTTCAATTGAATCTTTTAAAACATTACTGGGAGATTTAAACTGTATACCCAAAGCAAATTCCACAATAACGACAAGGATCAAATTCAAAATCAGCATTTTGATGAGACCCATTTTATTTCTTAGGAAGCATTGTTTCTAAGTAGTTTTTCTTAAATGGCCAATTTTGCTTTACAGTAGTAGTAATAAGTTTTTCTTTCTCGAGTGCGAGGAAATCACTTTATGGCCTACTAATAAATTATTTGTATATTTTTCCTGTTCCAGACTTGTACTTCTACAATGTTTTATACTGGGCACGACATTTAGTCATCGTGTCTACTGTACTTGTACAGTGTGCTCGGTAATATTTTATTTTATTAGCAAGTCACAATTATTAGAAATTTGTTAAAGGGATTAAATACAATTATTCTTATTTAATACTACTAATTATGAAAATAGAGATTCTAAGACATCTTTTGTGTAAAAACGAAGAACTCTGTACGATTTGATGTGTGGAAGCCAGCGGCTTTTGGCAATATTGAAAACCTGTAAATTACTTCGTTATTCACCAATTGTATTTTGATTGCGTGGACAGCACCGTTGTAAATAATTTAAAGCTCGTTTCAAGAGTACAACTATGACTACTAGCTACAAACATTTAAGTTCGCCTAATGTACATCTGAACCAAACGTCTACTGTAATTGTACAGTGTGCGCTATAATATTTTTTTATTTTATAAGAAAGTCACAATTATTAAAAATTCGTTAAAGGGATTAAATACAATTATTCTTATTTAGTACTACTAATTTCGTAAATAGAGATTCTAAGACTTGTGTCAAAATTTAAGAGTTCTGCACGTTTTGATCTATAGAATCCAACTGATTTTGGCAATATTGAAACTCCCTGTAAATTGCTTCGTTATTCACCAATTGTATTTTGATTGCGTGGACAGTACCGTTGTAAATTATTTAAAACTCGTTTCAAGACTTCAACTATGACTACTAACGACAAACATTTAAGTTCGCCTAATGTACACCTGAACCAAATACTTTTAAATGTTTTACATCCTGCCTTCATGTATCTAATGTATAGCCACTAGCCAGCAAGTCTTATATTTAGCATGAAAAATCGATTATAACGTACTAAAACTGTAACAGATATCTCCATGGATATTATTGGCCACGAAATATTCCTCCATTTAATGAATCTTAAGCCTTATGTAGTGACGCTTCACATATTTACTGTATTAAGCTGGTTATTTCCTATGAGTGTATGTATATGAATTACTAATTGGAAATTTTCTTTATTAAGGAACATGTTCACAAAATACTTTAAATATGGTCTGAAATACTAAAAAATTAAAAACTTGCAATTTTCGGGATAATTTGTCGCAAAAAATATTACTACCCATTGTACCCATTGGTATGACTTTTTAACAAGCCAGAGGCTTACTATTAATCGAACGGTTTAAAAACCGTACAGTTGCTATTCTGAAAAAGAACTTCAGTAGTGAAGATGAACATAATATTGGCCAACTTTTAGTTCAAGTATTGTGACGATATTTGTGAGGACAGTACAGGGCAAATCCTCTTAAGTACACTATATAGTTTATGTCGGAAAAAATACGATTGATTTCCGGCGAATGTCACATTTTAATATGCTTAATATATTTTTGGACATGAGAGATAATTATAATAATTGTAGCTCAGCATTACTCACAACCTCGTACGAGTTTAATTACAGAATATGCTGCTTAATTAAGCCAAATTTTATCCAATAGAGGTACTTTTAATTACAGCATACGTATTAATAATAAACTTTTAGCAATCATTAGTATTACCACAAGAAGTAAGTACTTAATATCTAATAGAATACAATTATTATTAAATATACAAATAAAGAAGACAGTAGCTTACAGTTATAAGGAACCTATTCTATTCTTCCAGTGACTCTGACACAGGCAGGCAGTTTAATTTTACGTATTAAGTTAGCGAAATGTTTATAATGAATGGAAATTTCGTAATAGTTTCAGTTTTCCTGAATAGTGTGCATAGTAAATAAAATTTTAGCAATGAAAAATTTGTCTCGGGCTGATTAGACACTGCACACTGCCCATTCCATGAAACAAGAGGGCTACACACTATTTTACTGATTAGTATTTCTATTGTTCACTGAACATCCTTTACGAATTCTCCAGATTTTCAATTTGTAAAAGAAGTTAACGCTTCGATGAAAAACTGACTTTACGCTTATGTAACCTAACTGGATGGTATGGCAAATGTGTTTTCTATTTGCTTGGAACAATTCAAGTGTGAACATTAAAAGTGATACTGCCAAACATGCAAAATAGGTGAAAAAGACTACAATTATATTGGAGTGAAGTGCAATTACAGTGAAAGGTAAGCGGAGTGAACAGTCAATCGGACCACCTCGTTTTGAAAGCCATTGGCTTTCTACTTGCCTGTCCCACGCATCGAAAATTCCAGAATGGAAAATACTTTGTAGCCGCAGCGTAAAATAAACCATTGCAAAACGGATATAAGACAGTAGCGGAAACAAAACAAATGTATTTATTCAAAATATTTTGAATTTACTTGAATTTATTCAAAATATTTTGAATTTACATGAATTTATTCAAAACATTTCGAATTTACTTGAATTTATTCAAAACATTTTGAATTTACTTGAATTTATTCAAAACATTTTGAATTTACTTGAATTTATTCAAAACATTTTGAATTTACTTGAATTTATTCAAAACATTTTGAATTTACTTGAATTTATTCAAAACATTTTGAATTTACTTGAATTTATTCAAAACATTTTGAATTTACTTGAATTTATTCAAAACATTTTGAATTTACTTGAATTTATTCAAAACATTTTGAATTTACTTGAATTTATTCAAAACATTTTGAATTTACTTGAATTTATTCAAAACATTTTGAATTTACTTGAATTCATTCAAAACATTTTGAATTTACTTGAATTTATTCAAAACATTTTGAATTTACTTGAATTTATTCAAAACATTTTGAATTTACTTGAATTTATTTAAAACATTTTGAATTTACTTGAATTTATTTAAAACATTTCGAATTTACTTGAATTTATTCAAAACATTTTGAATTTACTTGAATTTATTTAAAACATTTTGAATTTACTTGAATTTATTTAAAACATTTTGAATTTACTTGAATTTATTCAAAACATTTTGAATTTACTTGAATTTATTCAAAACATTTTGAATTTACTTGAATTTATTCAAAACATTTTGAATTTACTTGAATTTATTCAAAACATTTTGAATTTACTTGAATTTATTCAAAACATTTTGAATTTACTTGAATTTATTCAAAACATTTTGAATTTACTTGAATTTATTCAAAACATTTTGAATTTACTTGAATTTATTTAAAACATTTTGAATTTACTTGAATTTATTCAAAACATTTTGAATTTACTTGAATTTATTCAAAACATTTTGAATTTACTTGAATTTATTCAAAACATTTTGAATTTACTTGAATTTATTCAAAACATTTTGAATTTACTTGAATTTATTCAAAACATTTTGAATTTACTTGAATTTATTCAAAACATTTTGAATTTACTTGAATTTATTCAAAACATTTTGAATTTACTTGAATTTATTCAAAACATTTTGAATTTACTTGAATTTATTCAAAACATTTTGAATTTACTTGAATTTATTCAAAACATTTTGAATTTACTTGAATTTATTCAAAACATTTTGAATTTACTTGAATTTATTCAAAACATTTTGAATTTACTTGAATTTATTCAAAACATTTTGAATTTACTTGAATTTATTCAAAACATTTTGAAAATTTACTTGAATTTATTCAAAACATTTTGAATTTACTTGAATTTATTCAAAACATTTTGAATTTACTTGAATTTATTCAAAACATTTTGAATTTACTTGAATTTATTCAAAACATTTTGAATTTACTTGAATTTATTCAAAACATTTTGAATTTACTTGAATTTATTCAAAACATTTTGAATTTACTTGAATTTATTCAAAACATTTTGAATTTACTTGAATTTATTCAAAACATTTTGAATTTACTTGAATTTATTCAAAACATTTTGAATTTATTTGAATTTATTCAAAACATTTTGAATTTACTTGAATTTATTCAAAACATTTTGAATTTATTTGAATTTATTCAAAAAAGTTCGAATTTATCTGAATTTATTCAAAAAAGTTCGAATTTATTTGAATTTATTCAAATCAGTTTTAAATTATTTGAATCTATTCAAAAAACGACATATACTGGTCACCAGTGCAGACTATGACATATAGTGGCCGCCAGTCGGACTACCACTTATAGTGGTCACTAGTGCAGACTACGACACATACCCCAACATACACACAACATCCGCAATATCACATATTAACATATGTTTGGACACAAAGTAGGTTAAAGGTCACAACGGTGTTACCGATTAACCCCATTTTTGAATGGTAACCTACACTTAGTCCCTAGAAGATCCACTGAAAGTTTCATCAAAATATTTCAATGCGTTTCGGAGATAAGTGGACACTCACTAACACACTAACTAACAGACAGACAGGCAGACAGACAGACAGACAGACAGACATACAGACAGACATACAGACAGACATACAGACATACAGACAGACATACAGACAGACATACAGACAGACATACAGACAGACATACAGACAGACATACAGACAGACATACAGACAGACATACAGACAGACATACAGACAGACATACAGACAGACATACAGACAGACATACAGACAGACATACAGACAGACATACAGACAGACATACAGACAGACATACAGACAGACATACAGACAGACATACAGACAGACATACAGACAGACATACAGACAGACATACAGACAGACATACAGACAGACATACAGACAGACATACAGACAGACATACAGACAGACATACAGACAGACATACAGACAGACATACAGATAGACATACAGACAGACATACAGACAGACATACAGACAGACAAAACAAAAGCATAAAGTAGCTTTCCGCTACTTAATAATTCTCGTGAATGCTACATAATACCACGGTACTACCTTTGATTTGCGCTAGGTTGATTTTCTTTAATTTTTTATTCGAAGGTCAAAGGTTACAGAGTGGTCACCTTTGAAATGGAGAACGCTATTTTAATGCTCGATGGATTAAAAAAATTCATTGAATTATCTCAATGGGTTCGTGAGTTATGGGTACCATAGGCGCTTGGTTGATTTTCTTTAATTTTTTATTCAAAGGTCAAAGGTCACAGAATGGTCATCTTTGAAACGGAGGATGCTATTTGAATGCTCGATGGATTAAAAAAATTTCAGTGAATTATCTCAACGGGTTCGTGAGTTATGGGCACCACAAGCGTTTGCCCACAGACAGACGGACAGACAGACAGACAAAACAAAAGCATAAAGTAGCTTTCCGCTACTTAATAATTGTAGCGTACCATTATTAACACCTCGTACGCGTTCGATTACAGAAATTGTTGCTTTTTATTAAGTCAAGTTTTATCCAAGAAGTACTTCTAATTATAGCATACATATTAATAATGTTTGAGTAATTATTTGCATTACAAGAAGTACGTAAATAATATCAAATAGAAAGCAAATATTATATAGTAATAAAGAATTTATTTACAATTACAAGGTACCCATTCTGTCCAGCCAGTGACATTTACTCATAGTTTTCATTTTAACTTTACGTACTCAATTAGTTAGCGAATAGTTTATAATGAATAGTTTCGCAATAGTTTTTCTTTTCCTCAATAGTTTACGAAGAAAAGAATATTTTGACTATCAAAAATCTGTCTCAGGGTGATTAGAAAAAGACGTAAATTTAAATGTCATTAAAACAGTTGAGAATGCTCTTAAATTTTTGAATTAGTGGCATTGAAATAATTATAAATTTGCATATATGTAATCATTAAATTTTCATAATTCAATTCAAATTCATCTAATGACAATTAAATGGCTGCCAGAACTTAACAAAAGTCCGACGAACAATAAGGTATTCTAAAAGAACCTTTTCAAGAACGAATGAATTGATGTACGTAAAACTTTAGGAGATAAAGAACACGAAGTTTTTCCTTCCTAACTACAACAAATGTTTCCCTGCCTCTGAAACTCCTTACTTCTCCTTAACAATAGGCTAAAGCAAAACCGTATACTTTAACAAGATCCACGACTAACTACGTTTCCAAAAAAATATACCCTAATAATTCCTTTATACTAGTGTGCGACAACAGCTACTTTACTGACTCGTATTTCTATTTTGCAATGAAAATCCTTTTCGCATTCTCCTGATTTTCACTTTGATAAAGAAATTAGCGGTTCGATGAATAATTGACTTTGCGCTTGTGTAACCTGAATGGATGGTATGGCAAATGAGTTTTCTATTCGCTAGAAACAATTCAAGTGTGAACATTAAAAGTGATACTGCCAAACATGCAAAATAGGTGAAGAAGACTACAATTATATTGGATGGAAATGCAATTACAGTGAAAGGTATGCGACGTGAATGGTCAATCAAGCCACCGCGTTTTGAAAGCCATTGACCCTCTACTTGCTTGTCCCACGCGTCGAAAATTCCAGAATGGAAAATACTTTGTAGCCGCAGCGTAAAATACTCGAGAAAATAAGTTGAGTGAAATTTCCAATAGGTAGTGGCCCGAAAGGCGTCAATGTCAGTTCCTTCATAAAGTGGTGGCATTTCGGTCGCTGATTTAATTAGCGAAGGAACCCATTTAGATTTTTCGTAGAATCGATTTAATCGATCGGTTGTGTCCACGTAAGCAGACTTTTTGCTGCAATTGGAAAGAGACTCCTGAAATGAAACATATGGATATCCGTAGGGCACATCGATTTTGTGTATATATTTGTTCACATTGTCTTGTGAATCGGACAACCGAAATAATACTAAGTAGAGGGCTGATTTGTTTGTCTATTACTATTGGCGTAAAGAAATGTGCCGAATTGTGTTCTCTCAGCAACTAGCCTAACTGAGAAGTGAGTCCTGCCTTGATGATTGATTTTGAAATGGGATTGATAATTGAGCAATGAATAATCCAAAAAATTTTCTTCTTCGTCAATATATGGAGTGTAAAACGTGAACCCAAGCTCTTCCAGTTGATCAAAAGTTTTTAGCTTAGATATAGGTTTTATGGTCATGAAGTTGACAACGAGAGATTGATAGCAACTGGTAAGAATAACAGCCACGAGCAAAAAATGTCCCATAAATATTTTATAGCACTGTCGTTTGTCAATTTGCCTTGGCAATGTGAGTGGAGTCGCAAGCAAGAGAGAGAGAATTATAAATGGCGTAAGGAAATAACCAGGATCTCTTTTACAATACATTACAGTGGAAAGCCAAACTATTGACAGAGTTGTTGAAATCAAAAATCCAATCCACAAGTCAGTTTGAAATGGACGAATGTAGGGTTTAAAGGTAAATTCTTCTGTAGTGCCGTAACAAGTAATAAAATTCACTCCTTCTTCTTTGCCGGGGTAGACGATTCCGCGGTTCTTTTCGATTATTTCGTGTACTCGTGTACTTTCCAGTGTTCCAAATATGTTAAGCCAATCTATAGATATTTTCTTCTGGCAATTAGCAAGTGTAGCATTATTAAACTTGTCAAACAGGAGAGCCAAAATTATTTGATGAAGAGAAAGAGAGGAGAATCGAAACGATGTGCTTCCCAAGCCTGAGATATGTTTTCGATTATTCTTTCTGGCGGAAATATTTGTCACTGAACAAATATCAAAAGAGTAGTTTTGTTGAAAGCGCCAACGCCGTAACCTCCTCTCCTCTTCCAAATCAATTAATCGATTTCCTTCAGCTTTATATGAAAATGCTACATCATTCAATTCACTTCGGTGTTCCCAGGAAATCCTCTCAACGCTGTACTTGGTAATCAGATGTCGTTTCTTCTCAATGATGTAGAGAAATGTGTTTTCTGCCAATACACCTTCAGTTTGTAAGAACTTGATCAAATCTCTGGTTGACTCTTGTCGACGTTCATTGTACAGATCCTGAATCATGTAAATGTAAGAATATGTATTCGATGAATACATTGGTGCTTTCTTTTCCAGAAAAAATTCTTCTCCATTGTAGTTGACCCACGTTGCTCGAAATACTGAAATTGCCAACTCCTTTGCGTGTTCAGTAATTTTTTCAGACGTAATAATCAAATTGTGGTTCACACAGTTTAGGTATCGCATTTGAATATTCATATCTGGAACTCTTTGGGCTACACGGTCTGCATATTTCCAACCTGTTGTTTTTCGGTTAACATTCTCAGCCTTGGCTAACTTATATTGCCATTTTAATCGAAGAACTCGTGCGGCAGCGGTACGACCGCAGAGAATTATTTTCTTCGCTGTCAGCATCGAAAAATTTTTGGGTTCCATAAGTTGACCGCATTTATCTACATCCTTTTGAGCGTCATCGAGATTTCTCTTCAATTCGAAAACAGAAGATCTATGGCTTTTTGAGGATGAATTTCCAATAGAATACGTTTGTAGTAGAATAAATGGCATTTCTATCATATCCAGGTTTATTTCGCTGTTTGCAGGACTGTCGCCTAACAAAATGATATGGCCACACTTTGGATGCACTTTTTCAATTGAATCTTTTAAAACATCACTGGCTGGTTTAAGCTTTGTACCCAAAACAAATTCCACAATAACGACTAGGATCAAATTCAAAATCACCATTTTGATGAGACCCATTTTGCTTCGTAGTAAGCACTGTTTCAAGTAGTCTTTCTTAAATGGCCAATTTTTCCATACAGTAGTAATAAGAATATTTGAGAGACAATACGGGGCCAATCCTATTTAGTATATACTATATAGTTTTTATTTCGGAAAAAATACGATTAATTTCTGGTAAGTGTCACATTGACGCTATTTTGCACCTTTCTACTTCCCAATGAGCCTCCATTAACTCTTTCTTCAGCTTTAAACTAATAGTTATCACTTTGTCCGGTGTTGAATATTTTGCAGAATACACTTGTAGCAACACAAATGGCATTTCGATCGAACCTAGGTCTATTTCGCTGTTAACAGAACAGAGAAATATTTTCGCCACATATTAGTAATTACTTAAGAGGTTTCAATAGGAGTATTCGGACTTAGTATTGTTAATAATGCAAATATAGCTTTTGCTGTTATTTATGTATCCTATTGTGTGTCTTGATCGATAAACCAATTCATTATCTACCATTCGCAATCCAGTAAATGTAGACATTGTAGCTGTAAATAATTTAATGCCAACTTCTAAAGTCTAAGTGCACGAAAGACTACTTATTGATATCAATACTGTCGACATTGATGTCTGCGATATCTATGGTAATCCTTCAAAGGTTACAATAAGAGTAGACGGGATCAGCATTGTTAACTTTGTAAATATTAGCTGTATGACCCCATTTTGCTAAATCAGTGCAAATATCAGTGCAAATTACCTATATCAATGGCATAGCAATGTACAATATTTTAATACATCCCAGTTGACCCCCAAAACAGATTTTCCAAAATCAGATTTCAAAATCGTCCTTCAAATTTTTAATCCTCAAATTAGATTTCAAAGCCGGTTTACAAATTCCTAATGCCCAAAATAGATTTAAACTTCCGTTTTAAATTGTTAATCCCCAAAATATGTTTCACAGCAGATGCCAAAGCACCGTTATATAATTCTTTACCTCCAAAATATATTGCAAAGCCACATTTCAAATTTTTATCTACAAAGTATCTTTCAAGATTAAGTTTCAAATGTTTGATGTACAAAATAGATTGAAAGTCTCTTTTCAAATTCTAATTCTACCAGATATGGTAGCCTCTTCATGGAATTAGTTGTTAAAAATTTCGAAAAATGTGAACAGACTGGCGGAAGGCGCTTTTAAATATCCTCATGTCTTACTTGCAGAACATGCAATTTTACAGAATTGTCTCTGCCTTCTAAAGTTTTAAAAAGATTAATAAATCCTGTACTTTTTGCATCAGTTTTAATTGAAATTTTGTCTTCTTTCAAAAGATGGGCATCGCATTTCTGTAGGTTCCCAGGTTCAAGAGTTACAGCCACCGACATCATTTCATGTTCTTTTGGCGCACCCTGTACATATACACATACATCTCTAGCAAATTATTAATATAGTATGGATATGGGAAAGCTGTCTTTGTTATTTCTAGACCGTATTGAGTGTCTCCATCGATAAAGTTTTTCATTATCTACCATTTGTAATCCAGTAAATGTAGGCTCTACAACTGTAAATAATTTAATGCCAACTACAATTATGACTATTGATTACAAACACCTAAGTGCACCCACCACGCGAATGCGATATACTAGCGTATATCGCATTCGCGTGATAATACTGGATAAGAAACGAGAATCTTTAACCAGACGATGAAAGTGATAATCCTATTCTAGATCTCGCACTTAAAAATACTTAAAGTGCCCTTTCAGAAGAAAAGCGGAACATTTTCTGTAAGCAATAAGAATTATTGCGCCAATTTGCTGCATCAATACAGCGCAGTAATTCTTATTGCTTACAGAAAATGTTCCGGTTTCCTTCTGAATGGGCAAATTTACGTGAGGCTAAGTTTCAGCATTATTACCGTTCTCCTTACTCACCCTTCATTTTTTTAAGCTTCTTGTTGTGCATTTCTCTTTAGCGTGCAATTATACATGAGAATATAGAACAACTCCAGCCAGACAGATAAAGCTAAATTTTCTGTGAACAATGAAATTGTAAAACAATAAGAATATAAAATAAGAGACATGATCTAAATTGATACAAAATGAGTCGTATTTGTCCTGACATGAGTTAAGTACATTATTATGTATTAACTAACTATTTTTAGATAATAACATTGGCTAAAAGGACTAAAAGAACTAACTGATTTCTACGATTAGTAATTAGTACATATATTTTACAAAACATCTCGAGTTCTATTGTTATCGATATTTACCTAAAACAATTTCTACATGACACGTCGAGATATTTCGTGAAAAAATTGGTCTAAATTCAAATCATGTAAAAATTAAATAGCCGAACTGACTACTTTTTATATAATTCTGGTAGTATATTTCTATTTTAATTCAACAAGGAAAGAGGATAAGGAACGACGAAATTGGTCACCACCAAAATGATTACAGGTAGTCTGATAGTTAAGACAAAGCATTCAAAGTTTGCTTTATATTAATTTTTTGGAAATTAGATCCCAATTGAAGTATTTATACTATTCGTTTGGTTAAAATTCGGATGCAATTGGACATAATTTCCAAACAATGAAAAATGGATGGTTTCCTTTTCTTTATTGTGGATGGTATCAAAGAAAAAATGCAGTGAAAATATTATAACAATTGAATTGTTCTAAATCTACGGTTTTCCCTTTCGAAATCTGAAAGTATTGTCTATGGTAATATAATTTTCTTGGAGAATTCTTGGAGAATATTAAGTTATTAGAACATCGTAGTGCAAGTTCCTCATAACTCTAGTATTCGGTCCAACATTCTCTTCAAGACAATCGTCTGGGGTCCCTTCTTGGTCGCTAAAAGTATTATTAGCCTTGTCAGACATATTTATACTAAATAATATTACTGCACTTATTAGATCTGGCAATATTTTCAGAACATCTTGAAAATGATGAAAATTTAGGAAAATGTCTAACAGTGTAAATAATCAAAATGGTTATTAACACACATTATTAAAGCGGTGAATTTTATCGAATATTTTTATAGGCTCAGGTTATTTATTACCGTGATACTGTCCAGTGACTCCATAAACATCCCAGCAACAAGGAGGGTTATCTGGTGGCTTTTCTAAAACAGGCATAACTTGAGGAAATACCAAAATAATATTGTTCAGCTCTGCAACTTCAAGGTATCCTTTTTTGCGGACAAAATAGTCTCCAAAAAGAAATCTGCAAAATGTTAGCTCAAAAGTAAATACCAAAATTATTTAAAAAAATAAATACTATGTATTCAGAAAATCATTTCTCAATTTCTACAAAATAAAAGTATACATTTAAAATTGAATTCCACAATAAAAGTACTTTGCACAATGTAGAATACAGGGACAATTTTCTAACAAATGCTTCTTAAATTTTAATTGTGGTAAAATTACTCACTTACACTCTACGCAACCGTGTAGAGCAAAACTGAGTTTACACGGAACTGCTCCCGATTTGCTTCCAGAGGGAATGTACAAAAATCCGACTGTATCCATGCTTGAGGATTTGGGACTAATTCCTTTGAGAAATACAGATTGGTCGAATTGCATAATATCGCCTTTTGTTGGAACTGTTCCCACAGATGCAAGTGGAGGTCTGCGAAGGTTACCTCCGTACAAATAGTTGTACATTTCGAAAACAGCATTATTTACAATCATTTACAAAATGGTGAAGTGCATTGATTGTAGGACAAGGACTGCCAAATTTATTTGATATCTTAAATAAAAATACATGCTTTATAAAAGTAATAAATAAGTAAAATAGAATTAATAAATCCAAATCAGCAAAAATTACAATTCCATAAGAAGCATTAGAATTAATATTGAAATCTGTTTGAGAAACTCCGTAATGTTCGTAAACCTTTTTGATTGTTCTTGCGTTTCCTGCAAAAAAATTGAAATTTTAAAAACATTATTCCTTATAGATTAAACAACTCTGTGAAAATTGAATTTCTTGCCCATATTTACTTGTGTATCCACGCCACTATGTGTTTGAAATTACTTCAGGTTTGTCAGAAATTTTAGTATATATGATTTATGGTTTCCCAGTCGTACGTTACAATTATTTCTTAAGCCACCTTTATTGCATAAGTTACTTTGTAAATCTTATTCTTCTCATCAGCTACAGCAACATCATTTCCTGCATGTATTAAGCTCTCCTTCGTAATATCCTTGCTGACTCAGTATGCACAACATGCGATAAGTCTAGTACGTATTATGTGTTATCATTATTATAATTATTATGATTAGCAAACGTTTGATGAAACAAACAATAGCCCTTTGACGGCCACTAGTATATAAGTCATACAATTTGTATTCCTCACAACACTAGTATGTACCTTAATTAACATAATCTATTTAGCGCTCCTTTACCATCTCAATACATTTATTTAGAATGACATAAGCGGTACTTTGATATTAGATAACTAATTTCCATCCATTATGTGAAAGGATTGATATCATATCCTGTTGACGCAAATATGATCATTGTAAAATACTATAAAAGCACAACAAAATAAAGAAATCACGTCTCTCTCTTCTTTGTCACATCTTACGGCCAATACACGCAGCTGAATTATTTCTCCTAATCATTTTTGCATAAAGCATTTCTCACATCCAAAATAAATCACAAGTACAAGTTTCATATCACTCAACTCACTCACTGGCCTACTCAACTCACTCACTGGTCTACTCAACTCACTCAGTGGTCTACTCAACTCACTCAGTGGTCTACTCAACTCACTCAGTGGTCTACTCAACTCACTCAGTGGTCTACTCAACTCACTCAGTGGTCTACTCAACTCACTCAGTGGTCTACTCAACTCACTCAGTGGTCTACTCAACTCACTCACTGTTAGACTCACTCGTTAATTCTCCTGATGAAGGCATAACTCAAATTATTGTATTACTTCATTATCTGGCTCCCGGCGTTTTTCGACGCCGCCGTCCGCGTTCTATAGCGCTACTGCTGTTTGTGTGGGTACGTATTCATCGGCCCTGCACCGCTACTTGTGTTTCGGAACGTGTACGCTTTCCTCAGCTCCGTTCCTCCGCTAGTGTGTGAAGTGTTCTCTTTCCCGTCTACGTTCTGACTGGTGACGTCACGCTCCTCTCTTCTGGTTTTTAGCCAGCGCTCCAGCTCTGCTCGCTCGGCTCGTCTTTGCTGGCCGTCTCTTCTCGGTCGTGTCCTGTGGCCGGCCTTCTCTCCATCTCCCCCGCGTGTATACCAGGTGGGTCTTAAATTTCGTTGGTTGCTCGTTCCTCCTTTTCTATTTCCTCGTCTCCTTTTTCGCCGTTGTTTTTCGCACTTTTTCGGGTGGCAGGGATACGTCAGGGACGTATACAAGTACAGTATAGCCCACTTCCTAACAAATAACGCCTAAACAATTGATCCTCTCCTTCGGCATAATTCACCATACACCGATAGTAGATGAGTCAACCACCGGATGAGGAGCAACCAAGTACCAGTAAATATTTTACTCGTCAACAAGGAAAAGCACCCACACCTGACAGGTGGGTAGCCGACGTAGATCCCTATAAGGCTGCTCAACAGTCTCAAAAAGGGGGAGCTGACGAGACCGAAACTGCCAATAATCCTTTATCACCTACACCTTCGGCTCAGGATATCCCGGCACCAGAACAAGAGACAATCGCCCTTGGACTGTTTGCATCTCTTAGACATTTCCAAGAAAGATTCTTCAACGCAGTATCTGAAGAAGACCAAAGAGCCACATCTCTTGTTGACCTACCTAGCTCATCAGGTAGTTCCATAAACTTTGAAGACGCTCAGAACGGAGAAGACTTGGAAGCGCAAGAACACGAAGCTTCCGGGGGTACCAGACCTAAAATCGACTTTTCATTCCTAGACAACTATCTCGAAGGGATCCCCACTCTTAACCCCCATCACGAAGATAATACTGAAGGAGACAATAATCATCAGGGAGACGAAAATCCTCCTACACTAAGTCTACAGGGAGAACCCATTAGGACAACTTCAGGCGATCCTCCAGATACCAACGATCCACCCCGGACACCGTCCCCAAATCGCTCCAATCCACCACCTCCACCGTCACCAACGGGAACAGCTACTGGTGCAGCCACAGATATGACTGCAACGCAAAGAACGGCTCATCAACATGAGCACACAGCTCTCATGGGACGAGTTGAACTCCTTAGTGATGCAGTAGCCAATCATAACTCCAATGCAGCACCGCTCACTTATGTCGAAGTAAAACTATTTCAGCATGACATCAGTACCCTCGACGCAGAAATATCAATCCAAGAGACTAATTGCTACAAATATTTTCAGAATGTAGCTGACGCTGCGGGAAATAACCCCTTCTTAGACGCATTCCATGACCATGAAATCTTGAAACTAGCCTTCATTAAGACAAGGAAAGATTTGGCTATCATAGCGGAAGCATTGGCGCCCCCGAGTACGGCAGCTGCAACAATCGATACCAAAAAATTGCATATCCCTAAATTCCGGATACCACCATTTAATGGTAACTTTAAAGACTGGCTTCCGTATAAATCAAGTATAACGGACCTAGTCAATAACAATGACATTTTTACCAAAAGTCAGAAACTGCGTCTCTTAATTGATTCCCTACAAGATGGCTCAGCCAAAATATATGTCGCTGACCTGCAAATTACTGACCAGAATTGGGATATTGCATGGAATCGCTTATTAGCAAGGTATGAATCTCCGAGAGAAATTGCGAAGGCTTCAATAAAACCCCTGATGAGATTTGCTAACCAACATAATGAAACATCACTTGGAATATCTACGTTGCTTAGCACCCTTCGGACGACAAGGGCACAACTTGGAATGATTCACACACCAGGTGTGACTGAAGCCGAAGTTTTGTATTTATACATTCTGACTGAGAAATTGAATTCAAAAACAATGCTTGAATATAACCGGAGACATACTGCAAGTGAAATTCCCAAACTGGCTGACTTTGAAAAGTTTCTCGAGGAATACGCCAAAAATCTCGGTGAACGCGACTCTCGAGCGCATAGTGAAAGCAAACCATCTAAGAATCGCAGGTATGATCCAAAACGAGTTGTGATGGCTACCAGTGGGAACGAGACAGATACAAATTACGAAACGGACTGCACGGATACAAGTGCAGTAAGCGCTGTATCTCAACCACGCCGTAAAAGCAAAAAAACTCGAAGTATCTTGGCCAAAAAACAGAAAGCAGTACATTTTGCTACAAGAGAACGAAGTACTTCCTGGGATAAAGGGGTTTACAAAAAACCACGCGACCGAAGCCAATCACCCGGTCCAAAACAGCGAAATCCTAGGTCAAAAAATCCTGATAATATTAGAAATTGTGACCTCTGCCCAGAGCAAGGAAGACATCGCACAAATGCCTGTCCCGCATGGAGCAAACTTGACCCGCAGTCACGAAGAGATTGGGCCCACAAGCAAAATCTCTGTTTCAATTGTCTTGGAAAACAACGTTTGACAACAAAGGATTGCAGAAGCAAATACACTTGCATGGTTTGCAAAAATAAACATCACACTACACTCCATCTCCCTAGATCAGGGGAAGGATCGGGTATCTCTAGTCGTAATCAAGGACCCAGTAGTATTCATCTTGCCAGAAATGGTGAATTCGATGACCAAGCAGGACTGCTTCCTACTGCCATGGTTTATGTTGCCCATAATAAAAGTGGGCAGCCAATCAAACTCCGGTGTCTTGTTGACTGCGGGGCACAACAATCATTCATTACACTGCGTTCCGCAAAGACATTACAGCTCGATATTCTCACAGGATCCAAACGATTCACAGTTGCAGGGAACAAGACCATTCCATCATGTGGACGGACTATATTTGAGGTCGAATCCATACAATCTCACAAGCGGTATACTGTGCACGCCCATATATTGCCACAAATTACAGCTGACCTGCCAGCAAGAGGATTCAATATTGATTCGATGACCCATTTACATGGACTTACCTTAGCTGACCCTACCTTTAACCAACCTGCTCCGGTTGAGATATTACTAGGTACGATTATCTACAACCAAATAATGAAAGGAAAGATAATAAAAGGGCCGTCCGGAGCCCCAGGGGCTCACTTATCCGATTTCGGTTATTTGATCACTGGCGAAAACGATGATGAATCTGAATTCCTTGATGAAGTAAACGTTCATGCAGTCACGGGTCCTGAGGAAAATAAAAAATTACCTCGACATTCACTTCTGTTACCACGACCTCATGAGGCATTCTCTATGGAATCATTTTGGCAAATTGAAGAAATTCCTACTAAGATTCCAATGTCAGACTTAGAAAAATTCTGCGAAGCACACTACAAAAAGACGACTCAACGGCTACCAAATGGCAGGTACCAGATACGATGGCCTCTTATCAAGGATCCTTCTACTTTGGGAGACTCCTATACGATGGCTTATAGGAGACTCAAAAATACATTGCAAAAATTAGGAAAAAACCCACAACTTTATGAGGAGTATGCTAATCAACTAGCTGATTATTTGAAGAAAGACCAAATGGAACTCGTTCCTTTCCACGAGAGGAGAACAACAGCTCCTTGCTACTACATTCCGCATCACCCTGTATTCAAATTGTCTTCCACGACTACTAGGATGCGAATAGTGTTCGATGCGTCAGCCAAAACATCCAGTGGCGAATCTCTGAATTCGATTTTGGCCGGAGGTCCTACCATACAGCCTGATTTATTCGATCAACTTTTATTTTTTCGATTGAAACCCATTGCGATTGTTGCCGACATTGCGCAAATGTATAGCAAATGGCTATACACAAAGATGGCAAATATTGGTTCACCCAGACGAAAGAGACTTTGCACGGATACTTTGGCAAGACAAACAATCAGGTCAAATACAACATTACCGAATCAAGACAGTACCTTTTGGGCTCACACCCGCACCCTTTGTAGCATGCCGTGTCCTCCGACAGCTAGCACAAGACGAAGGACAAAGATACCCTCTAGCAGCTCGGGAAGTCCAGACCCATTTTTACGTCGATGACTTTATGTCAAGTCAACCTGACGTCGCAACTGCTATCCAGGTGAAAAATGAACTACTGGCCATGATGAGAAGTGCCCAATTTGAGTTGCGAAAATGGAGCAGCAACTCACCTGAATTTTTGAAAACACTTCCGAAAGAATTAAGAGAAACAGAGAGTTCAATGTCACTTAATACGAATGATACTATCGGAACATTAGGGTTGAAATGGCAAACCTACTCCGACTTTTTCCTGTTTAAGGTCAACATTGACCCAAGGAAGCCTCCTACTAAAAGGACAATATTGTCCGACATCTCTAAGGTTTTCGACCCTCTTGGCCTTCTTGCACCTGTAGTTGTAACAGCTAAAGTACTTATGCAAAAAATATGGACCCTAGAACTAGACTGGGATAAAATCGTTCCCGAACACATTTATAAGAAATGGCACTACTATGCTACAACTCTAAAGCAATTAGAAAATATTCGCATTCCACGTTGCCTACAGTACAATACAGCTTATACTTGGGAACTCCATGGTTTCTGTGACGCATCAGTCAAAGCCTATGCTGCTTCAGTTTACTTAAGGGGTCATCATGAAGGGAAAGTACACATCAATTTGGTTGCCTCCAAAAATCGAGTTTCGCCACTAAAAACTGTTACAATACCACGCCTTGAACTTCAAGGAGCTGTGTTGTTAGCCAACCTCATGGACCACATTCGAAAATTATGGAATATAAAATATCATGCAATTCACTACTGGACAGATTCCACGATCGTCTTGAATTGGATTAATTCAGATCCACGGCGTTGGAAGATTTATGTTGCTAATCGCATCCAACAAATCCATGATGTTTCAGATCAATCGCATTGGCATCATGTAATGTCAGCTGATAACCCTAGCGATTGTGCTTCCAGAGGATTACTTCCGGTAGAACTCCAGAAACATAACCTATGGTGGCATGGACCTGACTGGTTGGCCCACCAGCCCTATTCTATTCCAATCTTTTCTCCAACCAACGAAATTACCGATGCTACACAAACAGAAGAAAAACGGGCCGTTCTTATCGTCCAAAGCTATACTGACCCTTATGCTCAAATGTTGATCGATACTTCGTCTTGGAAATTTGCTGTTCGCACTACTGCACGTTTACTACGCATAGCAGAACTTCGTTCTTTTCGTTTACCTTTACGAGGATATTCCCCATCTGAATTAAGAAAAGCAGAATTCTATGTCATTCGATGTATTCAGATGAATGCTTACACGGAGAAAGCAGCCGCTAAATCACTAAAATCCCTTCATCCTTTCTCTGACAAGTATGGTATTTTACGGGTGGGAGGACGACTATCGCAAGCAGAGATGACAACAGATGAGAAATACCCTATCATTCTACCCGGATCCCATCCTCTCGTCCGCATATTGATACTCCGTACTCATTACAAACTCGGGCACGCAGGAAAACAGGCTATTCACGCTCACATTCGGCACCGGTATTGGATTCCACATGGAACACAAGTAATCAAAAATGTGATTAATAAGTGCCTCACCTGTTTTCGCTATAAGGCCCAACCGGAACAACAACTCATGGGACAACTTCCGTCTGCCAGGACAGTGGCCCTCCGCCCTTTTCTTCATACAGGTGTAGACTATGCAGGCCCTTTTGAACTCAAAACTGAAACTGGACGCAAGGGAAAATTTAAGGTCTGGATATGCCTTTTTGTTTGCATGGGGATTAGGGCAATACATCTCGAATTAGTATCCAACCTATCTATTGATGGTTTTCTTTTGGCCTTCCGGCGATTTATATCACGCCGGGGAAAGCCGTCCCACTTATACAGTGATAATGGCACTAATTTCGTCGGAGCCAACAATAGAATGGAAGAATTTCATCAACAACTCCAGGCAGCGGATAAACTCAAAGGTGAAATACTTCCGGATCTGGATCTGGAGAAAATTAAATGGCATTTTAATTGCCCGAAAAATCCGCATGCAGGGGGTTCCTGGGAGGTTTGCGTAAAATTAGTCAAAACTCACTTACGAAAACTATTACAAGAAGATCTTTATACTTGGGAAGAATTTGATACATTGATTGTATTTACTGAAGCTCTAGTAAACTCTCGTCCTTTAACGGCAATATCAAGCGATCCCAGAGACTTAGAAGCCTTGACCCCAGGTCATTTTCTCATTGGGACACCAATCCTCATGAATCCTGACTATGACCTGACCCACATCAGACTTAACAGATTGGATAAAAATCAACTAATCACACGGCGGCAGCAAGATTTATGGAAGCGATGGAAAGAAGAATACATTGCAGCTTTGCAACCACGGTCAAAATGGCAACATGAAAAGCCAAATCTACAAAAGGGCGACCTAGTGCTGGTAATGGATGACGATTCACCCCCAATGTCATGGCGACTAGGAAGGGTAAAGAAAACTTATCCTGGCAAGGATGGACTCGTACGTGTTACCACCATCGAAACACAAGGCTCATATAAATCCAGCAAGGACGGGAAATTGAGAAAACAAATCAAGGAATTTTCACGACCCATAACAACACTTGCCAAGTTGCCTATGTTTGATGAGGATGAGTTGAAACCTCCGGAGCTTATTTACGAAACAGCAGGCACTAGTGAGGGCAGCAGCAGCCTTGTCCTAGCAACTACTAAGGAACACACCACTGGAGGACGAAGACGAACCCAATTTTACCATCATCAAATGTCCACCATTTGGCCATGGATTGTGACTCTGATTATTACACATCTTCCATTGGCTCAATCAAATGAAACTTTGAGACACCCAGTACAAGAAATGCCCACTATTGTCAACCATACTGTAGCTGGCATTCTGGGACTATTTACAATTCTTGGGACAATTGGGAATCTGATGACACTTCTTGCAATCTATTCATCGAAAAAACTGACAAACAACACGGTAAACTGGTTCATAGCCAGTCTCGCGGCCTCAGACCTAATCTTCAGCTCAGTCACACTCCCTTTCTCAGTATCAAAATATTATCATAACAAATGGTTATTTGGAGAAGAACTTTGTCGAATTTATGCCTTTCTGCTATTTGGCAACCTCATATGCTCTCTTGGAAATATATTACTTATTTCCATTAATCGATACATATGTATCGTACACCATTGGAAATACGCACAAGTATACACACCAGTAAAAGTAATTGCAATGATCATAATCAATTGGATTCTAAGTTACCTTATCATCTTACCGTCAGCGCTGGGAGTATGGGGCGACTTAGGTAGACCTGAAGAAGACACTTCCTCATGTACTATTATAAAGGATCAAGACGGGAATTCACCAAAAACCGGAATATGGATCATTGGTATTTTCATACCAATGATCGTGATCCTTTACTGCTATACTGGAATATTTCACCACGTGAAGCAATCCAGTTCATGGTGTACACAAAATAGCGATACATCCTCAGGAGCAGTTCGAATGGAGGAAAAACGAAAGCGAAACGAAAGACAATTACTAAAAACTACATGTTACGTATTTTTAGGGTTTATGATTACTTTCCAACCGATATTGATCTTCAATCTAATTGACCCCGAGATGACAGAGATAAGAACCTACATCCACTTGGGAACAGTCATATTAGCTTGGAGTTCTTCCTGGACAAACATATTGATTTATGTAGCATCCAACGAACAATATCGAAAAGCTTATCGGCTTCTCCTCACTCCGTGTAAAAGAAAACCCGTGAGACAACCTGCAATTGAAATCAACTGGATTACTATTGCTTACACGCTAATTTTACTAACGGTCGTTCAAGCAACACACCAACCAACTCCAGACCTAACCAACAAAGCCCCTTTATGTGACACAAAATGGGAACCGTTTCATGAAGTTAAAAACTGTGTACGACAAGCCTCATGGTTACACATCCAACTGGATGGGTCCATATGTGTTAGGGTCCAGACGTGCGATAACAATACCATGGTGACAGCAGACGCCAAGGATTGCATTAAGATCCCCGCAGAAATAAATTGCCCTATAATGGAAATTATTAATCTCGATGCGATACAATGTCAGACAGGAAATAAAACTTCTTCTATAGCGATACTAGACCAACACAACCTCAGGGAACCGCTCTGCACTCTTGGGCAATTCACTAACAAACCTTGTTCCCATTTTACTGAGCAAATTGAGAACGTTCCTGTGCTTATTATTGGACGGCAGATATACCCGATAACTACACTCAATTTACAGCAAGAAGCTCACGCAAACCTACTGAGTGCTTATCAATGCCAAGGACAGCATTGCAAAGACACATGCTCTGATGGTCAATGCACAGGAGATGAAATATTCTGTGCACACTTCCAATGCGCGGAAAAAGGAACTGGATGTCATTGTATTCACGACCCCAAGGAAATTACACACAAAATAATCATTGACAATGAGAGTATTATTCCTGATTGTTGGGGGATACTAAGAGTACTCACAAGACGACCAGACTTGAGTCAAACAAAAACTCTCTACGCTTGTACCCACTGCGAAATAGAATGTACAAGAACAGGATTATCCATCTTTACACCAGGAATCATCGCCCGTTATATAAAAGCACAAAGAAATCCGGGCTTTGTATCCATTCACCCCACCTCAACCAAAACCGAGCTGCGACTCACCAAAGCTATGTTATCTACCATGGGAAGGATCTCGGTTGAATTATGGTTCCAGGATTACGATACTCCAACCAAGAGGGAAATCGCATGCCCCCGTGTACCTATTTGCGAGCTAATTGATTGTTACCTTTGTCTAGACAGATGGGTAAATGTGCGATGTTACACTCAATTCCACTGGGTCTTGCTGTTTAGCATATTAGTTTGCATGACGAGCATAGCTATGAGTCTTTGCTATCTCTTCCGATGTCTTAAGACAGTCACTAAATGGCTCACTTGGCCAGTGAGAGTTTGTTATAATCGCATACGAAAGAAACAAGCAAGGCGTCCCCATTCTCGAATGATTACGGACGAAGAAGAAGGCATTACACTCACTAATGTAACTGCGAATGCACATTTAACTCCCTCAACTCAAGCTCAAATTCCCCAAAGTACTGGAGTACGTAGACGTCCAGAAGGATATGTCCCTGGAGCACGGTTAGCTGCCAGTTTAACCTTACTCACTGTAATAGCTATGGCAAATGCCTGCGTACAGTTTGCTTCCACACAAGCTCAAGGAAGAGAATGCAAATACGTGCAGAATGGGGCAACCACTTGCTCCGTACGCCTCAATACAAGAATTGCATTGAGTCCCTTAGGTCAAAGCTCATGTTTCCGAGTACAAGATTCGCATAGCAACCATCTCGGCACCATTATGATCGAAACTAAAAATGTAGCATTACGTTGCATAAAACAATGGTTGTATTATATCCCTAAAGCCGTGGCAAAATGCCAAAGTTCCTTACAGTGCTACTCTCTTTACAACTCATCGTTATGTCATAATGACCGATGTCAAACTATGCAACGTAATATCACCATAGAGGAATTCAAGGACACACGGCAGAATAAGGGTTGGTCCTACTGTCAGGATCTTCGGGCAAAACAATGTTGGTTTCCATGGACTAGAGATTGTTTGTTCATTCGCATAGCCCTCCAAAATCCTACCAACGAAGTCTACACTGTGTTTAATTGCCCTGAGTGGGAATATGCAGTTGATGTAGGTATAACAACTCATTTTGGAGAGAAAACCACCAATAATAAAACAACCTTACGTACAAACGACGTCGTAGAAATGAATGATATTAAATTCTCCCTTATCTCCGTTAGTACACCGTTTACACCAATACTCGACCAATGTATCATTACTAAAGGAGGACTAGCCGCCTTGACCCCCTGCAATGAACGAGAAGAACACACCATGAATAAAATCGGAGAGATACAATGTAATTCCATACATGATGCTCGCCAATTAAACCACAATTGCATGACGAGTATGAATCTCGTGAGAACCATAACTGATACAAGCGGAGCTCAGTGTATTTCGGACTTGACAGATCCAGAAAAAGTTCTCGCTCGCAATCAGCTCCCATTTAAAGTCAAGGATGGCATTCTTACATCAGATAAAGAGTCCGTACTATTCGCTACATCCACCTCAACACTATTGGAAATCCAGATGACAACCGATCAACTCCAAATTACAAAAGAAGTACAGGAAAATACATGCACCAGTCAGTTCATCAAACTTCAGGGCTGTGTTTCCTGTTTGGGAGGGGCCACTGCAATCATAGAAGGAAAAGTCGATTCAGGTCATGCAGTAGCTATACTGGAGTGTAAAGAAGCTGGTATTTTTGTACCATTTTCCTTGACGGAAACGTTCACGCAACACCATATTACGTTGCAACTTGACCATGCTGACGTCAACTTAAATTGCATAGTACAATGCTCTAAAAACAAGATACCAATGGTGATTTCCGGTCATCTGCACTACTTAACAAATACCGATGTTCGCGATGAACAAATAAGTGTCTCCTACAATCCTGCTGTATCTGAGTTTCAAGGCTCAGGCTTCGACTTTAGTTTGAACTCTATACTCGGCACCAATTGGGCTTCCAGTTGGTTCTCAGTAATCTATAAGATAGGCATCTTCTTACTCATCATCCTGGTCGGCCTGTGTGTGTTAAGTACATGCATAAAATTAATTATGAAAAAAATAGTATGAATATTTAATACTTATTTCATACTTACGTTATTATTAGACACCACTTTCTTATCTTGTGCCACCACTGCTATCCGTTGTTAATTCTACATAAATACCGAACCTCCTCTCTCACTCCTCTCATTCCTACCCCACACATACACTATGAGTCTAGTTCAAAAAGAAATTCCCTCTATATCCTCGGAGTCTGTCACTCCAGCTATTTTTCCGTCGCCAATCCCATTAAACGAAGACAGTCCAACTCCGAGCGCACCACCTATCTTACCAGCAACCGTATATATCAAGGAGAGAGTCCACCCTGGTGATCCACCTGTAATAACGAAGACGTTTACTACTATTTCTCATCCCGAAGACCCTAATTTCGAGATTTCTGTCGGAACGGCTTGCCCTGACGTACCACACGTCCACGTGGAAGGAAAGAAACCTCATTGGAAACCCAGAAAGGCCCAACGACAACGCATTGCAAAATTAGAATTGCCGAAAACTAACCTTACAGTTCGTGAGCAATTTCAAAGACTTCGACAGCCAAGAGTGAATCCTAACTTTCAACCCGTTTGGCGAACTCAAGTCAATTTAGAAGATTTTAGCAGTGACGACGAGGCAGACGACTGGGACCTATTCAACGTTAGTAGATTCCAAAGGTTTTATGACCAGTGCTCGAGCCACACTCCAGCACAAGCAATAAAGGACCAATTTCGCCGCTTGTTGCGGTACGCTCGTCGCCAGAACCGATTACGTTTGGAGGAAGTAGAGGGTCAAGCTCGTTTGGCTGACCACTACAAAACTATCTTCAAGGAAACTCTACGACGAGAGAACAATCATTATTGGAAATATGAAGAACTGCAACATCAGCTCAACGATTTAACCCTCACCAAACGAAAAAATTTCTTTGGTTACCGCTCTGACGAATAGTCTAGCCACTATCAAACTATCAACAAGTGAATAACCTCTCCATTCCTATCCTATAACAACTCCAGTTTCAACACAGAATTAACAAGGTCACCTGCTCCTGCAAAACTTTCCTGGTTCCATCCTAGTTAAGTCAACTTAAATTCAGTAAAATCTAGTTTTATTCCACAAATCTCTCGTTCCGATCACCGCTTTCTACTACATTCCAGTTGGCACCATGAGCTCTACAGATAATACCACTGAAAAACGTAAAGACGTTTACATCACCGAAGTCTTCAGTGAATTAATATCTCCCCAATGGGAACCAGTTGCCGGATATCGGGATGCCCTAGCCGTCCTCCGAGCCGACCCAAGGACTACCATCGATGTCCATCTTCCCTTTGACGACGACTTCGACTACGTCGAACTAGGACCTCGTAAAACAACCAAACCACATGAATTCCTTTATATGAAAATTACCCCTCCAAATACAATGGAAACCATGTCTCCCGTCCTGGCACTCTATACTTTTAGGGAAGCTGAAAAGTATCCCGACCATGTTGATATAAAAAACCTCTATAATTCATTATTGCGCTGTTCCTTGTCAGTACGAAAGGAATCTACCGAACGCTACCAAACAATTCTCGATCAGTTGGAAGGTGAAAAATGTAAAGTGATTTCCAAAAATAACATCATTCGTAAGCTGAAACGAGAAAAGACCAACGCCATTGAAGAACTATCCAAGTTACAAGCCAAATATGACGAGGTTATGGACGACGTAAAAACAAGTGTTGTTCTAATACAACACACAGTGAACGAGTCGGATAAAAAAACTGCAGCCCTTAAGAAGACTCAGCAGGAACACAGTCGTCTACAGGACCGATATGACAACCTGGAACAAGGTTTCAAGGATGAAACCACCCGCACTGCTCGCCTTCAATTTCTACTCGATGGCGAATTACGTCACAGTGGTTATTCATTTAATAGTTTGATGTGGGATTTGAAGGATCGGATTGCTCGTCATCACCGGATAATACGGGCCCGACGCCAGCAAAGGAAAGAACGGAAAGCTCATCGAACGGGCCATTTCAAAATCAAGCACCTGTCTAATCAGAATATCTGATGGGTGGGAGTGTTTGAAATTACTTCAGGTTTGTCAGAAATTTTAGTATATATGATTTATGGTTTCCCAGTCGTACGTTACAATTATTTCTTAAGCCACCTTTATTGCATAAGTTACTTTGTAAATCTTATTCTTCTCATCAGCTACAGCAACATCATTTCCTGCATGTATTAAGCTCTCCTTCGTAATATCCTTGCTGACTCAGTATGCACAACATGCGATAAGTCTAGTACGTATTATGTGTTATCATTATTATAATTATTATGATTAGCAAACGTTTGATGAAACAAACAATAGCCCTTTGACGGCCACTAGTATATAAGTCATACAATTTGTATTCCTCACAACACTAGTATGTACCTTAATTAACATAATCTATTTAGCGCTCCTTTACCATCTCAATACATTTATTTAGAATGACATAAGCGGTACTTTGATATTAGATAACTAATTTCCATCCATTATGTGAAAGGATTGATATCATATCCTGTTGACGCAAATATGATCATTGTAAAATACTATAAAAGCACAACAAAATAAAGAAATCACGTCTCTCTCTCCTTTGTCACATCTTACGGCCAATACACGCAGCTGAATTATTTCTCCTAATCATTTTTGCATAAAGCATTTCTCACATCCAAAATAAATCACAAGTACAAGTTTCATATCACTCAACTCACTCACTGGCCTACTCAACTCACTCACTGGTCTACTCAACTCACTCAGTGGTCTACTCAACTCACTCAGTGGTCTACTCAACTCACTCAGTGGTCTACTCAACTCACTCACTGTTAGACTCACTCGTTAATTCTCCTGATGAAGGCATAACTCAAATTATTGTATTACTTCATTACTATGGAAAATATAAATTCGACTTTGCTTTAAATGTTCAGTAGGGTCAATCAGTCCTGTTTTTGCATAAGTATCGATTTGCATAAGAATATCGTTATAATTTTTTCCGGTTTTTACGGGATCCAATACATAGAAACTAGTCCTTGTTTAATTTTACGTATTCAATAAGTTAGCGAAATGTTTATAATGAATACAAATTTAGAAATAAAATTGACTAGGTTTCACTTTTTGACGTTAGACTTTGTCTCGGGCTGACTAGAAATAGTACACTATCAATTCCATTAAATTAGCGTGCTATAGCACTATTTTACGGACTAGTATTTATATTTTGCACTGAATATCTTTTACGGATTCTCCAGATTTTCAATTTGCAAAGGAAGTTGGTGCTTCGAGAAAGGAAGTGTGACTATTGAGGGGAAATCAATTTGATCAATATGGGTGCAAATAATTGTAAATCATTACAAAGGCAGTTATTTCAATTTTTAATTTTATTTTTATTACCTTTACAAAATTTAGTGTTTTTAACACCACACACGCAAAAAAGCGTTCTCAGTACCCATTCAGTTGGACAATACCCTATAATCACAAAAAGACACCCATGAATTCATAAGATAAGCAAATTCCTCTAATTTTCCCACCGATGAATATTTACACAGTTTAAGTATTCGAGAAAGACTTTCAAGCCCATAGGAAAAACTTGTTTCATCACACGTACAATAATAACTGATTTGAAGTAGCGCTCTACAACAGTAAATTATATGTAATCGCTTTTCATTCATTATACTTTTCTTCTTTTGGTTCTTCCCCTTTTTCCTTTTCCTATTCTGGTTCTCAAGGTCCTCAATTTGGTAATGAAGTTGACGCTCTGGCTAATATTTAATTTTACACTAGTGTAACCCATGTAAAATGTATGCCAAATGAGTTTTCTATTTGCTAGAAACATTTCAATTATAAACATCAAAAGTGATACTGCCAAACATGCAAAATAGGTGAAGAAAACTACAATTATGTTGGAGTGGAGTGCAATTACGGTGAAAGGTATACGACGTGAACTGTCAATCGCACCACCGCGTTTTGAAAGCCATTGGCTTTCTACTTGCTTGTCCCATGCGCCGAAAATTCCAGAATGGAAAATACTTTGTAGCCGCAACGTAAAATAATCAAGAAAGTAAGTCGAGTGAAATTTCCAATATGTAGTGGCCCGAAAGGCGTCAATGTCAATCCCTTCATAGAGTGGAGGCATTTCGGACGCTGATTTAACCAGAGAAGGAACCCATTTCGATTTTTCGTAGAATCTGTTTAAACGATCATGTGTGTCTACGTAAGCAGCCTTTTTGCTGCAATTGGAAAAAGACTTCTGGAATGAAACATATGGATATCCGTAGGGCACATCGATTTTGTGTATATATTTATTTACATTGTCTTGTGTATCTGAAAACTGCAAAAGAGATAAATCGAGTGTTGATTTGTTAATCTTATTACTATTGGCGTAAAGAAATGTGCCGAATTGTGTTCTCTCAGCAACTTTTCCATGCATGATGTACATGTATATATATGGTCGATCACGGAATTCAAATGGGATTGATTATTGAGCAAAGAATAATCCAAAAAATGTTCCGCTTCGTCAACATATGGAGTGTAAAACGTGAACCCTAGCTTTTCCAGTTGATCAAAAGTTTTTAGCTTAGATACGGGTTTTATTGTCATGAAGTTGACAACGAGAGATTGGTAGCAACTGGTAAGAATAACAGCCACGAGCAAAAAATGTCCCATAAATATTTTATAGCACTGTCGCTTGTAAATTTGCTTTGGCAATCTGAGTGGTGTTGCAAGCAAGAAAGAGAGAATTATAAATGGCGTAAGGAAATAATCAGGATCTCTTTTACAATACATTACAGTGGAAAGCCAAATTATTGACAGGGTTGTTGAAATCAAAAATCCAATCCACAAGTCAGTTTGAAATGGACGAATGTAGGGTTTAAAGCTGATTTCTTCTGTAGTGCCGTAACACGTAATGAATTTCACTCCTTCTTCTTTGCTGGGGTAGACGATTCCGCGGTTCTTTTCGATTATGTCGTGTATTCGAGTACTTTCCAGTGTTCCATATAAATTAAGCCAATCCGCAGAAAAGCCCTTCTTGCATTCAACAAGAGTAGCATTATTAAACTTGTCAAACACGAGAGCCATCATTATTTGATGAAGAGAAAGAGAGGATAATCGAAAGGATGTGCTTCCCAAGGCTGAGATATGTGTGAGACTACTATTTCTGAAGGTAGCGTATGTCAGTGAACAAATATCAACAGAGTAGTTTTGTTGAAAGCGCCAGAGACGTAACCTCCTCTCCTCTTCCAAATCTATTAATCGGTTTCCTTCAGTTTTGTATGAAAATGCTACATCATTCAATTCACTTCTGTATTTCCAGGAAATCCTCTCAACGCTGTACTTGGTAATCAGATGTCGTTTCTTCTGAATGATGTAGAGAAATGTGTTTTCTGGCAATACATGTTCAGTTTGCAAGAACTTGATAAAATCTCTGGTAGACTCTTGTCGATTTTCATTGTACAAATCCTGAATTGTGTAAATATAAGAATATGTATTCCATGAATACATTGGTGCTTCCTTGTCCAACAAAAATGTTTCTCCATTGCCGTTGATCCACGTTGATCGAAATACTGACATTGCGAACTCCTTTACGTGTTCAGTAATTTTTTCAGAAGTAATAATCAAATTGTGGGTCACACAGTTTAGATATCGCATTTGAATGTTCATATCTGGAACTCTTTGGGCTATACGTTCTGTATATTCCCAACCTGTTGTTTTTCGGTTCAAATTCTCATTCTTGGCTAACTCATATTGCAATTTTAACCGAAAAGCTCTTGCGGTAGCGATACTAGCGCAGAGATACATTTTCTTCACTGTCAGCATCGAAGGATTTTTTGTTTCCGATAATTGTGCGCACTTTTCCATTTCTTTTCGAGCTTCTTCGTACTTTCTCATCAATTCAAAAACAGAAGATCTATTGCTTTCTGAGGATGTATTTCCAATAGAATGCTTTTGTAGTAGAATAAATGGCATTTCTATCAAGTCCAGGTTTGTTTCGCTGTTTGCAGGACTGTCGCCTACCAAAATTATATGGTGACAGTTTGGATGGACTTTTTCAATTGAATCTTTTAAAACATCACTGGCTGGTTTAAACTTTGTACACAAAGCAAATTCCACAATAAGGACTAGGATCAAATTCAAAATCAGCATTTTGATGAGACCCATTTTATTTCACAGTAAGCACCATTTCAAAGTAGTCTATTTTAACTGGCCAATTTTGCCTAACAGTAGTAATAAGTTTTTCTTGCTTGAGTGCGAGAGAAATCACTTTATTGCTTACTAATAAATTTTTTTGCATACATACCTGTTCCCCACTTGTAATTCTACAAAATGTTACATTGGCCACAACCACAACATTTGGTCATCATGTCTACTGTAATTGTACAGTGCGCTCTATAATGTATATTTGTTTTACTTAATAAGCAAATCACAATTATTAAAAATTTGTTCAATACTACTAATTATGTAAATAGAGATTCTAAGACATCTTTTGTGTAAAAATGAAGAACTCGGTACGATTTGATGTGTGGAAGCCAGCGGCTTTTGGTAATATTGAAAGTCCCTGTAAATTACTTCGTTATTCACCAATTGTATTTTCATTGCGTGGACAGTACCGTTGTAAATAATTTAAAGCTCGATTCAAGACTTCAACTATGACTACTAGCTACAAACATTTAAGTTCCCTAATGTACACCTGAACTAAATACTTTTAAATGTTTTACGTCCTGCCTTCATGTATCTAATGTAGAGCCAGCAAGTTTTATATTTAGCATTGAAAATCGATTGGAACGGACTACGGCCGTACTAGCAGAATGCCCAAGAAATATTCTTCTATTTCATAAAACTATAAAACTTACTTAGTGAAGCTTGACATGTTTAATGTATTAAGCTGGTTACTTCCTATGTGAGTATGTATATGAATTATTCATTGGAAAATTTTCTTTATGTAGGCACATGTTCACAAAATACTTTAAGTATGATCTGAAATACCAAAAAATTAAAAACTTGTACAAATCTCGAAAGATAATTTGTCGAACAAAATATTACTACCCATTGGTATGAATTTTTAACCAGCCAGAGGCTTGCTATTAATGGAACGATTTAAAACCGTGC